>JASPKZ010006439.1:127500-685000 GCA_030220185.1 Diploptera punctata | reverse complement strand
ATAATAATACAATAAGTATTAATTTCCTGGACTAATCAATAAAACACATTAATAATACGCTTGGGATTGGCATCTTTCACAAACCTTTTCACACTGATATTACTATTCATATATTCATAGACTTTTAAATATTCCTCATTCATCCTTGGAATTTAATAAGGAGTTGAATATTATTAAACAATTAGCGATCAATAATAATTATGACCCCACAATTATAGACAGTTTAATTAAGAAAATTAGTTATAAAAAAGCTATTAAAAAGTTTTTCCTCTATCTGAAAAAGACATAAATAAATATTGTATATATAGATCCACTTTCCAATACGATATCCAAACATTTAGAAAACTGAACATCAATGTGGCGTTTGAAACGAATACAACTTTACAAAATATAATAAAAAATAACAAGACTAAAATAAAAAAGGAACAGGTATCAGGTGTATATAAGTTAGAGTGTGGCACATGCGACAGTGACAAACAGGAAGGCCTTTTATTTTTGTATAAAACAATATATGAGAGCATATTATAATATAAATCTATATTCTTCAAAATACGCTAACCACTTACTTCAATATGATCATTATTTTAATTTAAAATTTTAAGTTTTACATGTTTGTAACAAAGGAAAAAAACTAGATATTTTAGAAATTGCAGAAATAAATAAATTAAAGAAGAGCAATAAGTTATTGAATTCCTAACCGGATTTAAATTAATCGCGTCTTTTAAATTTATGAAAAAAGTATATTTCATACATTGCCCTTGTTTAATTTTTGAAGTGTTGTTTAGTTACATTTGTTTACATAAATAAGAAAATGTATTTGTATTTGTGGCATACATCTGAAGAAGATACAGTGTATCGAAAAAGCTGTAATTAATAGTGATTAAAATAAATATTTATGAATACCAATAAATCTTTGATAGTTTTATTTAATAAATAGAGGATATGGATTCTCATCAAGTTAAGCCAGATCAATTGATTACAGCATAATTTATTAACAACGTTAAAACTGAGAATTTCTGTGTTTTAGTCCATTACTAAAATAGGGTATTTGTGTAAGCCATAATTTTAGGTCTAAATATCACAGTAATTTCCGATAGACTAATGATTAACACAATTACGTCTGGTTCCGAGGTTTGAGGGTACAAACCCGGTCGGAATAGAAGGATTTTAAAGGTGCAAAAATCTAAATATGGCTTCCCTCTGTCCCGTGTCGTAGATTTACAGCATGTAAGAGAACAAGTCTGAACTAAAAGGTCACTGAGCTAAATTCGTCGGCCCTTTCTCGCATTTAATTGTGACTGTAATGATATGAGTCGATACAGAATGTTAAATAAGTTTGAAACAAGGAATAAATACTAGAAAATACTCAGGATACCACAAGTTCTTATACAGGAAATGTTTGTTACTGCTCTTCCTAGCTCCAACTTTCTTCATCATTATAAAATCTACAGTATACAGAAAAACTTGCACTTTGTTATTGTCTAGCTCATTATCAGTGTCACCGATATTTCCTGAAATTTTACAAATTACTACATTATCTTAAAATAAACATGTTTTCAATATTTACATTACATTTCGAGTGTTCACATATAAGTGATCCATGTTATAAAATATGTAAGTTCTATAGCGTTCTAACACAGTTATAATTGTGTTAAATTTAGTTGGGAATAAAAATACCTGCAACCTTTAAATTATTAGAGAGAAATGTTAGACTGAGAAGATTTTCATTTGAAACCAATAAGTCATCAGAATTTTCAAAGAACGAACGACGTTTACATCTCAGAGGGTTATTTAAAACCGCAGAAACGCTTCAAGCAACAAAACAGTTATATTAATTGCAAAGGGTATTTCACACTCTCCAGTGTGTGTTTCCAGTGTATACAGTGTTAAGCAAAACTATGTGAGGACAAACTGTACATATAGTTCTGAATTATTTTTTCAACAAACAAAACGTGTGAGAAGTCATTTAGGCTGCCTATTTTACTGTAAGTAATATGTTCAATAATTTATTTATTTTAATGATATATATTTTTTCGATTACTCATTTCTCCAGCAGTACGACCATTTCTGTTTTACTACACTGTTATCCAAACGAGCGAAAATAAAATAATAATCCTCTTCAATTTTAGATTGGTGTTATAAACTTTATAGTGGTAAGGTCTACTTCGTTAATTATATTTTTACATTTTTTATCAAACTACGTAAACAAAATGTTTTTTGTTTTATTTAAAATTTTTATAAATATTCCATATAAACCCATGCGATATGTGAACATACTGTTCAACTGTTTTCAGTATAATTAATACAAATAATATATAATGATGATGATAATAATAATTGTGACAATAATAAATATGATAATGTTATAGTGATCATAATAAAGGTTGGGAGACTTGATATTCTCACAATATGTCACCCTGTACTAACTGTGATGTAAGTTCAACAAGCTACAGTTTTATAAGACTATCGCGCCAAAAAGTTTACTTTTTTTTCAGTTTATTGAAATTAGTAACATAAATAAAAATTATGTGAGGATAAAAACCAACTAAAAATTAATTAATTCAAATTCAACATGGTCGTACAGTCTTCTAATATTTATGAGCTATTCTGTGTTTAAGTAAGAAATGTTGTTACAATTGTAAATAGTATTTTTCTACTGGATGCAACTTATATGTGATCATCAGTACCATTATAATGAGAACCTTCAACACTGCTCCACTGTTTGTCATTCCATTCCATTACACCCTCAAGTTTTCATTTTTAAGACATTTTCTCAAAAATATATAAATCAAAATACAAGCTAATCAAAAAGTTTATGATTATTATAAGTAATTTGTAACCCCAGATTTAATTTCTAATTATATACTTTTACGTCGTACAACGGTCACTGCTGCAAACAATCTTTGCAACGTGCTATACTCAAAAGAGTAAGCAAAATTCGAGATTGTTGCAACAAAGGCTCGTAGCGATTTCATTATGGAGTCTTATCGACAATTAGGTATTTAACATGATCTTATGAAAATGTTAATTTCCTACATACATTATAGAGTTAAATGTTTCTTTAGTAGCATTCTTGGACAAATTAGTTAAAATAAACTTTATAAAATCCATAACAGCTCAATTTTTCAAGAACAAACCTACGATTTATATTATATTATTAAATGATCCTTGACTGCAGTGACAAATTTAACTTCAAGTTTCTCTTTTTCTCAAGATATTACTTCCTATTTACCATTATTACGTTTTTCTCTTGCCTTGAACTTCCTATTGAAATTCATTGTTACTCAATCATACCATTCTTCAATTTTCCACACTTTGCAAAGAAAGCCTTCAATTCTTCATCGTCTCAAATGCCTAACATCATGTCTAGTTAATTGGTATAACCTGTAGCACAAGGATTAACATTTCTATCTCAATTCATATCCTAATCACGCAGCGGGCCCGGGTTCGATCCCCGGACGGGGCAGTTTTTCTGGATGAGGTTTTTTCCTCACCTGTAAGACAAATGTTAGGAAAACTTTAAGGTCCAAACGGTCCCCGAAATCATATGGCCATCATCCTTATCATCATCACCCTTATCATTATCATCATCATCATCATCCTTCACCGATGTGGAAAGCAACGGGAGGCTACCACACCTACAATTCCCTATAAAGCTGCAAGCATAGCATGAAAATGCTATGATTGCAGTGAAGAACCTGCCTTCGGGCAGAATTACTATGGATGGATGGATCGTAATCTTAATTTCGGTTCCGGCTTATTGAAGGGAAGTGTTTTACACAACATTCACAACAGTTTGCAGAAATATAAAATAGGATACATATTTAATATGAATGGTGAAGAACCTCACCCGCCATGCGATACTCTATGTAAAGTTATGCAATTCTTTTATCTGTGATTATTTATTAATTAGAGATCATGAAAATTGTTACAACGTGGTGACACTGTGCAATTGAATACGGTGATACAATTCACAAGATGTGATTTACTTAAGTCACAGCATCTCGATACTCACATCCTACTTGCAATAAGCTACTTATGAAATTCATTTTTTAATTATTTCATATTACACAATGGGGCTATATTTTATTATAAATTGTATATACTTTTTTTTTCTTTTGTATTTTTATACTTCGTCTTCCTCAATATATTTTTTTTTCAAGTTTTCGTTGTCTTCTTTATTTAATGTTGGTATATCATTACTATTTAATTTTGTACTAGAGCATGCCATTAAATCTTTAGAGAATGAGGAAGGCTTACAACTCAATGGTATTAATAAGCTGTTAGTTTATGCTGATGATGTAGTATTGTTGGCCGATAGCGAGGAGATACTAAAGGACAACACGCACACACTATTGAGTAACACTAAGAAATTAGGACTGGAAGTAAATATCAATAAAACTAAATATATGATCACACGTAGAAATTCATTAAATAATGGAAATGGACAGCTAATGACAAATGAGGGAAATTTTGAGGAAGTGGCTGAATTCAAATACCTAGGAACAATAATCACAAATAGGAATGAGATGCACAAAGAAATTAAACATAGGCTCAATTCTGGAAATGCATGATATTATGCATTGCAGAGACTCTTGATGTCCCAACTCCTTTCAAAAAACGTTAATCTGAAAATATATAAGACTATTATTCTACCAGTTATATTATATGGGTGCGAAACATGGACTCTTACTTTAAGAGAGGAAAGGAGATTACAAGTATTTGAGAATAAAGTACTTAGGAACATTTTTGGACCAAAGAGAGATGAACAGACAGGGGAATGGAGAAGACTTCATAACAATGAACTACATGGTCTTTATAGGAAGCCAGATATAATAAGAACAGTTAAGTCTCGTAGACTGCGATGGGCAGGACATGTTGCACGTATGGGGAATGAAAGACTTGCATGGAAGCTTCTTGTAGGAAAGCCAGAGGGAAAACGCCCAGTTGGTAGACGAAGAATGAGGTGGGAGAATAACATTAACTATGATTTGAGGGAAGTAGATTATACAGGGAATGATTGGAAAGCATTAGCTCAGGATAGGGGTGTATGGAGAGCTTATGTCCGTGCGGCCATGAACCTATGGGTTCGATAGTGCCAGTGAATAAGTATATCATCACTATTAATGAATTTTCTAATAACTTTGGTTGTATCACATTTCGCATGAGTTTTATCTGTTATATTGAGTTTGTTGACAGCTATTTCGCTTTCTATTATCGTATTTTGTATTATTTATTTTTTGTTATTTGTGGGAAAATTAAATTTATATCCATATTGAAGTAGTTGAATTTCATATCTGTTGAATGTTTTTGTGGTTAAATTAATAACCTTCTTGTCGTTTTTATTAGTAGTGAAATGTTCGGGTTTCTTGATATTTGTGTTTCAATTTGTCTAATTGTTGTGTATTGTGTTATATTTGTTTATTATTTCTGAAATGTTATTATGTGTTTGATTTTCTATTATTTACCAACCTTTACCAAATATGATTGCTGCTTCCAAAAATAAAACAAACTTTCTGAAGTTTCATGTGTCTGAATGCAAATATATATAAATCCTCAACTCGTGTCCACCACAGGGTCCGGTCGAGGGATGATATGCGCCCCCTATATACAGGTCTGTGAATGACAAAGGTGCCGACCGACCACGCCTGACGGAGGCAAAAATTATTAAATATCATTTTAAAAATTCATGATTACGATTTATATAATAAATTATGATTAATGAATTCCTACTTTTCTTATTCAAATGTGGATTTGCAATAAAATAAATCATGGCACCGCTAAAATTACTTTTAAAAGTTGGCTTTCATGTAAACCAACATTCCTATGGTCGGATTTTGCTGATTTTCTGACAATTCCTTTCTCGTTTTATTCCAATGGTATATACTGAGTTTCGTTGTAAAAAGTCGAAAATTACTGCTGTTACTAGAGCGAATTTTATATTTTCGCTTCAGATTAACCCTAATTCCTAAAGATCCGATATTCCTCTTTAATGAACATGACTAAATATTTCTTAAAGTATTGTCGTATTCCGAGTTTAGTTTCGAAAAACAAAAATAGCGTCCGAAAGAGCATTACCAGACATATATAAATATTTTCATGATCATTTTTGGTGTCTAATAAGTAGGGTCAATGAAGATTTGTAAACAATTATTTTAAAATGTTGTCAAAGGTTAAAACCTTAATATCTACAATATTTTAGGATTCTCTTAAAGTGACAGAATGTATGGGAAGACATACAACGTACAATCGAAGTTTAAACATGATTGGCCAACACATTTGAAGTCAGAGATAATATTAAAGTGCTTGGCAAGACATTTGATAGACGATTGTAATAGAGCACTCATGTAACGGAACTTAAGAATACATGTGTAAACATTAGCTCAGTATAGGGATGAGTGGAGAACTTATGTCCGCCCGGCCATGAACCCACGGGTTCGATAGTACCTGTGAGTTAGTTAATAATTAGGTTGTTAATTTTATTGTAGTAGTCATTCAAAATATCTCTGCAGGCGGACACATCGCGAAGCACTGTTTGTTGCTATACGTGACGTAATATAAGGCAGTGTACAGTGGGCAAAGAATCACAGTTGACTTTTAATAGTATTTGTAACTACATCATTCGCTCTTAAACAGTGATTTCGTGTCGATACAACAATTCGTATGTGTAAGTAGCAGAACTGTTAGGCTCTGGGTTAAACGAAAAAAAAAAGTATTGGCTGAGAGTACATATTTTTCATGTTACAGGCATCGTGAGAAGGGAACTTGTCCCTTTTTTTGCTGAAGAAGAAAAATTTGGTGTATTGCCAAGACATTCCTGCTGTCTTAAAATGTTATAACAAACTATAATTCCACAGAGTGGAGGTTCTTCATAGATTCTTCTAAAAAAAGTCTTAAATGTGTTTTGCTTCATAATGGAAACATTCATCCTTCCATTCCTGTGGCCCACTCTTTTGTTTTAAAGGAGACATACGAAAATGTAAAATTTTTGTAATAAAACTACGATACGTAATCCAATAGTATGTGGAGATTTCACGATTTCATGATTATTGGACTATTGGTTGGTCAGCAAGCTGGTTTCAAAAAATACCCTTCTTTCGTATGTCAATGAGATAGCAGAGCTAGGTCAGAACACTGGGAAAAGGAACAGCGGCCACGTAGGACTAATTTAATACCGGGCGAAAAAAATATAAGAAGTGAACCTCTTATTGATGCCTCAAAAGTACTGTGACACCTCTCCATGTAAATTTAGGTTCAATGAAACACCAGTTTTGAATCCTGCCGATGATTGGACAAGTCCCGAAAGCGCTACAGTTAAATGATGATTAAGTTGAGGAGACGGACCTTTCAGGTGAATATTCTATAATTTTATATTAATTTTCAATGAAACAATTTGTGAAAACTCTAGATAAAGACAGTGAGTGCTTTAAATACCTTTGCGCTAGATTTCCTTCATTATCCTATGAGACAATTAAAACTGTTGTAATCGTTGGCCCACAAATTCGAAAACTGATGATGAACAGTCAGTTCGAGAATACTAAGAGTGAAGTATGCCTGGAATTAATAATTATTATTAAGCCCACCGCTGTGATCTCCCTTGTCACACAGCGGGCCCGGGTTCGATCCCCGGTTGGGGCAGTTTTTCTGGGTGGGGTTTTTATCGGGGTTTTTCCTCACCTGTAAGACAAATGTCAGGAAAACTTTAAGGCCCAAACGGTCCCTGAAATCATATGGCCATCATCATCCTTATAACTATCATAATCATCAATCACCGGTGTGGAAAGCAACGGGAAGCTACCACACCTACAATTCCCCAGTAAAGCTGCAAGCATAGCAGAATTACTATGGATGGATTAAGTAATGATTAATTAGTGGCAAATAACAAATTCTGGCCTAGTTTTTCACACAAAATGCTTGTTGAAAGTAATTTTTATTGCGTTTTACAAAGCTACAATATAATTTCTAATTATTCATGAATATTTTGAAAACCTGACGTGATGGGAGAAAATGGAGATCATTTTCGAATTCAGCACAAAAATTCGTTTAGAACCACCTATTAGATTTTAAAAAACAAAAAATAAGTTTTAAAATGCAGAACAGTGTAATCATCTATTACGTCATCAATACAGAGAGTAAGCCTGGATACTAATACATTTGTTAGAATTTTGTATGAAGTTGAAAGTAATGAGATGCCCCTTAGTTGTGCAATCAGTTTTATCTTCTTTCTTATAGGTTTCTTTGGTACGTTAATCGATTATTTCCACCCATTCATCTGGAAGAGCCTTTTTTCCCTAATTATACTAAGCAAATAAATGTATATTGCCCATCAATTTTACTTCCTTCATTTGATCAGTTCTGCTGGGATTCCATCTGAACCTGATACTTTGTAAATCTTTCTATCACCATTTCAACTTCTAACGTGCTTGGCTCTGTGACAATGTTTCTGCTGTCTGTGAATCACCCTCTTCGATATCCCGTTATGCATTTACATTTAATAACTAATTACAGTAAATTTAATACACTACTGCAGTCTGCAACTATATCCTCATTTTCATTCCTAATTATATGTGTTATACCCTGTAAACCTTTCTTTTCTGTCCTAATTCCCTGATACAATTTTCTAGTTTCTATTTTTTGCGATAATTTCGAGATCATTATTCTTCTCTCTCAAATACTCCCTCTTTTTACTCTTTAAAAATCCAGTGATTTCCCGTCTGTCATCCATTTTTTTCAAATTTTACTTCATTTGCTCGTGTAACCAATTCATTTTTCCCAGCTTTCTTTTCTTTATCATGTCAGCACATTCCTCATCAAGTCATTTCCTTTTAAAATAGTCTATGATTTCTGACACTACAATTTAATAGCGTCTCTTATTAGCCTTCTATCCTCCATTTATGTCAGTTTTATTCTTGGGTTTCAACATTTTATGTGAACATTTCAGTATTAGTAAATTTGATCTGGTATTCTTCGCACATATCATAAATTCTCAAGTGTTTTGATTCAACATTTTTCAGAGTCAGTTTTAGTGTTTGTTGCTCTGATAAGCGATAACCGTTCTCTGATTTTCACCGTATTCAAATGGTGATCAGAATTGCAACTGATGCTTCCGTGCCTGCCAGGGTTTATCTACTAATACATGATGTCTCCATCTGGAGAACTCTAGCTGTATTTTTTTAATATTCTTATCTTGGAATGCTGTGCTGTTAACAATAAGATTCTTTGATATGGTAAAGGTGACTAATATAATCACATAGTTGTTACTATTTTCATCAAGACTGATTTTGTCTATTTTTGGACGGAATATATCTTCACTACCTACTTTTCGATTAAAATCACGTAAGATCATTTCTATACGATATCGTGAAAACGTGTCAAATCCTCATTATAATTCTTCATAGAACTCATCCTTGATCTTGTCATCCGTATTTTGTGTGGGATCAAGTACATAATCATGTAGTCTGTCCTTTAGAATCGTGTACGATATGGTATCGTTAACAAACTTAATATCTCGGTTAGCTGAGAGATTAAGAAACCCATTCCTAATTCTAATCTCGCTGTACTCCTATACTACAAAGTAAAGCTTCCTGTTTCCTGACTGTCTTCTCCTGGCCATCCAATTTCTGTAAAGAGACTATGACCGAGGGTAATTTGGAATGTTAGGTCATCACGTAGTAGCATGATAGTATGACACTAGAATTAGAATTAGACACGGGAATTACAATATATATAGTCTTTGGATATAGTCGTTTTACAGGACGTTAGATGGTCAGGAGAAGGTAGTCAGGAATCAGGAAGCTTTACAATAAACTTTGGGATCCAGGGAGATCAGAATTGGGAACGGGGTTTTAGTCCGAAGGAGGATCTTCTCAGCTATCGGTGATGTTACATATTTACGCGAAATAATATTACACATTATGCTAAAATAAATAATAAACTGCATCTTGCATGTTAATGAAACCACTTTTCAATACTGAACTGAGGAAATACGTAATAAGCAGATCTTGTAGTTATGTTTTTTATTTAAAATACAATTGAAATCTGGACGTCAAAGACCCGATGCTCAGAGGTCTCTTATTCATACGTGAGGTTCATTTCCGTGACACGGAACCCGCGACTTTCATTTCCTTCCGACGAAACCCTGCTCAGGGATTATTACGCCCTGCCCGGAATTGAACCGGTGAACATGGAAACCACTAGTCCACCAGGACCGACAACAGAACTTGTAGAGCCACCCACGTAGGGTAAATCATGTTGTCTATGAAGAGATGTGAAACAGTTATTTACAACTTTTACCAATGTACAGTGAATAATCAAAATCAGATAGGACTAATGTAAATGGATGTGCAGTAATACTTCCAGAATATACTATTTTAAACAGAGTACTATACTTGGTATTAAATATATGCTATGAGCAGTTAGTAACGATAAAGGCCCAGAAATTAATACAGAATTCAGAATAAATGATAATATTTTCGGAGTGCAATAAGCTCAACTCAACATTCACTATTTAATTTAACCCATTGTCACAACAAATACACTAAGGGTCATTTTCCCAACAGAGGTAACTGTATTACGACAGTTTTCCCCGCTTATAACGCATAGCTTAAACTAGCGTAAAACAGTTACCTCTGTTGGTGAAACCGACCTTAAATTACAATAATTAAGTTTTCAAAACAAACATAACCTAGTTGTTTAACTAACTGCATATGAAGATGATAGATTTCTAAACCTAAATTCTGAAGATTTGAATAAAATTTGTTTTTTTCTCCTTGTAAGACTTTATTTTCTGCCATATTTTGCTGTTTACAGTTAATTATTAAATTTCACTATTTTTCTGACACATTTGGGCGCTACAATGTTACGAATACATCTATCTATGAATTTAATATCTGCCAAAATTTTCTTCTTTTTTAATTTTACTTTGAAAAATGTCTTAATATCTCGTTTTTGCCCATTAAAAAATTCGTTAAATGTATTTGTCGATTCAAAGTTATTCGTTATATTTGACGCCATCTTGAATTTCAAAGTCGTAAACTTTTCTTCCCTAGACTTGAGTAGTCTTTAATTATATTAAATTAATGTTGGGAAGTAAACATTATGAGATATAATCATTAAAATTCATCGGAGAAGATTTTGTTTAAACAACTCACCTCATAGGATTCATGCTTCCACGATACCGCGGTTTCAAACACAGTCCTGTTCATCTTCAGCCATAACTCCGACTGCATGGGCAAAAACAAGATATTAAGAAATTTCTCAAACTAAAATTAAAAAAGAAGAAATTTTTGGCAGATATTAAATTCATAGATAGATGTATTCGTAACAATGTAGCGCCCAAATGTGTCAGAAAAATAGTGAAATTTAATAATAACTGTAAACAGCAAAATATGTCAGAAAATAAAGTCTTACAAGGAGAAAAAACCAATTTTTATTTAAATCTTCAGAATTTAGGTTAAGAAATGTTTCTTCATATGAAGTTAGTTAAACAACTAGGTTATGTTTGTTTTGAAAACTTAATTAAAAATTACTTTGAATATTTGAATTTTGAAATAAAGAAAAAAGTAAACATAGAAAAGAAGAAATTCAAGAACTTAGTTCAAAAATGTAATATAGATCTCAAGGACAAAATTACTACTGAAGATAAAGAAAAAGTTAATGCAACATCAAATAAGGTTCAACAAATAATAGATCACAATGGAGAAAACGTAGTGAATCTGTCAGAACTGGTTTTAGAAAAAGAAGAAATTAAATTACTTAATCAAGGCTTAAAAACCTGCATCAGTTTTTCAGATAGGGTTGAAGATTACATAGCTGATATTGAAATTGGAATACATTATATGACAATGGAAGATAAGGTAATTATTAGGAAAGAAATTGGAAACATTTTAGAAGAAATTAAAGACTCTCACGAAAATTTACAAGCTAAGACAAATTTGACCATTTTGAATAAAATTAACAACAAACATTTAATACTTTCGAAAGCAGATAAAGGAAATAAAATAGTAATTATTGACAAATTGGATTATACTGCAAAGATGGACAATATCCTTAGAATCAAAAGAATATTTAGAATTGGAAAAAAAAATCCTTTACCTAAAGCTATAAAATCATTTGACAATACTTTGAAACAAATAAAACATTCTATCACCAAACAAGAAACATTTAAATTAAAAGTGTCCAATCCATCGAATCCTAGAATGTATGGTCTACCAAAGATTCATAATATTGGTAACAAGATGAGACCTATAATCAACAACATTGGTTTACCATGCTATTATTTATCTAAATGGCTGGTACAAAAATTTAACGAGCTTCCCAAATTTGACAATAAAAGTATTCAGAACTCTTTGGAATTGGTTGACAAATTGGAAAATATGAGTCTAGGACATGATGACAGATTTGTTTCATTTGACGTAATTTCATTATTTCCTCCAGTTGAAAAAAATGTCACTTTTTTGAGAAAATGGTTACGTTATCTTAATATAAAAAATGAAATAATAGAGGAATATATAATCCTTACTAAGCTATGTGTCAGTAATTCTTATTTTACCTATAATGGAAAATTTTACCAACAGGTTTCGGGTTTGTCAATGGGTAACCCGCTCTCACCATTTTTGGCTGATTTGTTCATGGGTTATTTGGAGTGTCAAATCACAAAAGCATACCCATGGATGTTAAAAACTTGGTTCAGATATATGGATGATATTTTTGCAATAATAAATTCCAAATATATT
The DNA here is from genome assembly GCA_030220185.1 of Diploptera punctata. NCBI lineage: Eukaryota > Metazoa > Arthropoda > Insecta > Blattodea > Blaberidae > Diploptera > Diploptera punctata. The sequence goes on along the minus strand of JASPKZ010006439.1, from coordinate 672,266 downwards.
GAAGATGCTGTTAAATTATTGAACCTTCATGATGAATCAGTAAAGTTTACCGTTGAATTAGAATAAGAAAATAAAATTCCATTTTTGGATGTATGTTTAATTAGGAATGATCAAACACTGAAAATTGAATTTGATATAAATATGAAAGGGACTCATACGGATAATTATATTAATCATCAGGCTTCAATCACATTGTCATAAGCATGCAATATTCAATAGCTTAATTTATAAATTGACAAATGTACCATTAAATGAAGAAAATTTCAACTAAGAGTATAAACGTATCTTAAACACTGCTAGATTAAATGGTTTTGATAAAGAATTAATTATAAATAAGTTGAAGAAATTCAAACACAAAAAAATACTTAATGAATATACTACTCTACAAAATTGTAAAGAAAAGAAAAAAATACAATAAAATTACTTACCATCCTGAAATGCATAGAAAATTTAAAAAAAAATTGACAAATACAACATTTCTTTGGCACCAATAAATAAATTTAGTCTGGGTAATCTTCTAAGTACCAATAAAAAAAGTCAATGTTCCAGACAGTAAGAAATCTGGAATTTATCAAATAAGTTGTGAATATTGCAACAAAGTTTATATAGGAAAAACAAAAAGGAATTTAGAAATTCGGACAAAAGAGCATTTCAGAAATATTAAAAATTGTGAAATTGAAAAATCTACAATTGCTGCACATAGTTTATTAGAACATCATAAAATTGGAAGAGATGCTAAACTTTTAAAACAAGTAGCGAAGCATTTGGAATTGACAGTTTGGGAGAAAATATACATTCAGACAAATAAAGATAGATCAATGAATTTTGATATCCCTAACGAAATTACTTTGATTTCGAAGTTTATAAATTCAACCATTGATGGCAGCACTGACGATGGCGACAATAGAACAGTTGACGGCCGAAGAATTTAGTCAGTCGGAGTTATGGCTGAAGATGAACACGACTGTGTTTGAAACCGCGGTATCATGGAAGCATGAATCCTATGAGATGAGTTGTTTAAACAAAATGTTCTCCGATGAATTTTAATGATTATACCTCATAATATTTACTTCCCAACATTAATTTAATATATTTGTCTAACTTTTTCATATACTCTGGGTGGAGCTGCATAAGAGAAAATTCTTTTTGTGTGTTGAAGAAAATCGATTTTTCAGAGAATAAATTATATATTCTAAATATGGGATGAATATAGATATTCTAAAAAATTATTCTACATTTTTAGATGATTGGTTTGATTTGTAGATTCGATATGGGCTATGTTGGAGTTGTTGCTGTCATGTAGAGCTGATATGCTTTTGTTTTCGTTTTAGAGTTCCATGCGTTGTGCGAAAGTTGTTCTAAAACTCGTACAATGGTCAGAAAGTTTTCAGAAAACTTTCTGATACTTTTGTTCTTTGCTGTTCTTTGCGTTTCGCAAAAGATAGGTATATTTTGAATTTTGTTTCGCCCTAAAAAAAGGTATAATCTCCTTTGTAGTCCCAGCAGCATTTCTCACTTCACTGACATCGTTCAAGTTCTTGATGACAAGATCAATATATGGCTTGCACAGTAGAAATATAGGGCTGCAGGATATTTGTCATTAATAATTTTCTGAACACCACCTATGTGACCAGCCATTGCAGCCTTGACCAACAAGTTTATTTAAATTGTAATTACAATCTTGTAGAAAATAAATAATAGTTTCCGAAATGGCTTTTGCGCTTAACTCTTGTAGCGGCACATATCCGAGGAATTTTTCACAAATTATTGGGGTTTTTATCATCTTTATCACAATGTAGATAGCGAACTCAAATCGATAGTTTCTCTGTACCACTAATGTCAGCTGTATCATCAGCCTCAATTATTTTGCTTTTCAGAACATGATGGGATATATATATTTTTTTTTTTTTTGCTCCTGACTCTAAATGATTTTTGATTTTTCAAAATCTCGTCTCCCGAATTAACTCGAAAATATAGTCTGTAAAAACAGAACCTTCCGCCAAGCGAAAGATCATGTTTTCCGCAAAATAAAATTGTCGATACAACAGATCGAAGTTTCACACGATATTCCTCTACTTCATTGTGATGTGCCGTAATTAAAGAGTCATGAACATTGAGTCCTCTTCTATCTGTTCAAATGTATTTGAAGAAGCCAGTACGTCGCAATGCCAATGTCGATATGTTAAGCATATTCAAATAGTCTACATTAATAAGATTCATGATGAAGTTCCGTTCAGTTTTGAATCCTGCTGATGATGGGACTAGTCCCGAAACCGCAACAGATAAATAACCAATAAAGTTTAGGAGACTGTAAATACCTCATATTCAAATACCCGCGCGATTTGAATTTGACATTAACTTAATTTAAGTAACATAAACATAATTATAAATTATATTTTATTAGTTAATAGTATAGTGTGTAGATGCAGATGCGGCGCCCATGCAGTCCGTCTATATAGTGTGTAGATGCAGATGCGGCGCCCATGCAGTCCGTCTAATAGTATAGTGTGTAGATGCAGATGCGGCGCCCATGCAGTCCGTCTAATAGTATAGTGTGTAGATGCAGATGCGGCGCCCATGCAGTCCGTCTATATAGTGTGTAGATGCAGATGCGGCGCCCATGCAGTCCGTCTATATAGTGTGTAGATGCAGATGCGGCGCCCATGCAGTCCGTCTATATAATATGCAAGAGGTAAGACTAAAAACAGTTGAATGCCGTTCTTAACTAAATAATGCGCTGGAATATGTTAGGAGGGCGGGGGTAAATACGGTAAGCATTTCCAAGAATTTTGACAAACGAAGACCATTAACAATACAAGTTATTGTGGATATTGTTAGACAAGATTGAATAGGATAGTAGAAACCCTAATAGCATATAATAGTTTCTGAGTCCTATGTTGTTGATAGTGGAATTCGATCTTATCAGCCCACTTCAGACATTTTTTTTTTTTTCACTCTATTTAAATTTTGTTTCGTAAGGTAATGCAATATAGTCCTGCGTACCTTTTAGAGTTAGCCATAAAGAATACAAATCGGTGATTTTACTACACTAACTCACACAGTAGCATTATCGAACACGGCGGTTCATGGCCGTGTGGACATTAGCTCTCCCCATCCTGAGTTCATATTTTCCAATATAATTCATACACCTTTAAATCATGGTCCAACCTCATTCTTGGCCTACCTAATGGGCTTTTCCTTCCGGTTTTCCTGCAAGAAGTTTCCAAGTCTTCCCCATTCGTGGTAGGCCTATATGTCCTGTTCATCATGTTCTACGAGACTTAATTGTTCCTATTGCATCAGATTACCAATAACGATAATGTAGCTCACTGTTATGTAGTGTTCTCTATTCACCTGTATGTTCGCAATTCTTTGATCCAAAAATTTTCCAAGCAGTTTATTCTCAAATACTCGTAATATTTTCTCCGATTTAAAGTAAGAGACAATGTTTCGCTCTATATAATTCAATGGAAGAATCATAATTTTATATATTTTAAATTTGACATTAATTTTAGAAAATTAGGGATGCCATACTTAATAGCGTGCGTTTCCAGGATCTACCCTAAGTATAAAATCTTGTTGCTCCTGATTACTGTTTGCAATTTCCTACTAATTAAATTCCTAGGCTCAATTCTGGTAACACATACTGCTCTCTGGATGAATGAACTTATGTCAAAACGAGACAAAACATACCGCACATACAGACGAGAACTGGCAACTGTACAAACAACTTAGTAACACAACTACACAAACTATACGCAATGCCAAACTTATTTTATTGACTTAATAAAATACAAGATATGGCCATAAATTATACAATTATTAATGCAATAAGAAATTCTAAAATGTAAATTGGAAAATGTGTATCAGAAGAAATTAAAGTTACATAAAGCACTGTCAAACTGGTGCAAGAAATGTTCATGAATTGGAGATGGATCAACAGATACAATATATACAGTGTAATTTGCTATGACCACATACTATGCTATAATCTTGACTAAGGCCTTTTATTACTTTAATTTCTTCTCATATACATTTTCCAATTTTAATTTTAGATACTGCAATTTTATACAATTTTTTATTGCATTAATAATTGTATCGTTTATGGACATATCTTATAATGCTTCCCATAACTTTTGTAAAGGTACGGTGTCATATGCCTTTTCTAAATCCACAAATGTGAAATGAACTAGTTGATTATTATTATTACTCTTTTCAATAAATTTTTGACAACAAATATGTGATCCATTGTAGATCTCTCAGACCTAAAGCCTGCTTGTACTTCATTCCCCTTATGTTTATAACTTTCTTCCAAATTACAATAGTAATAATAATATTTATTTATTTAAATTGACAGATTCAAGACCATTAGGCCTTCTCTGTTATTCAACCAGTGAAGAAATATTACATACTAACTATCTAACTCACTCACTCACTGGCCCTATCGAACTCTTAAGTGCATGGCCGTGCGGACATAAACTCTCCATACATCCCTCTCCTCAGCTAATTTTTTCCAATCATCCCTGTATAATCCACTTCTCTCAAATCATGGTTAATGTTATTCTCCCATCTCATTCTTGGTCGACCAACTGGGCGTTTTCCCTCTGGTTTTCTTACAAGAAGCTTCCATGCCCCTCTTTTATTTCCCATTCATACTGCCCATCGCAGTCTAGAGACTTAACTGTTCTTGTTATATCTGGCTTACAATAAATATCATAGCTCATTGTTATGAAGTTTTTTTCCATCCACATGTGTGTTCATCTCTTAGGTCCAAATATTTTTCTAAGAACTTTATTCTCAACTTCCCGTAATCTTCTTTCCTCCCTTAATGTAAGAATCCATGTTTCGCATCCATATTATACAACTGTTGGAATAACAGTTTTATATTTTTCGGTATAATGTTTTTTGAATGGAGTTGGGACAATGCATATTAGCATACATTTCCAGAATTCAGCCTATGTTTAATTTATTTGTGAATCTCATTCCTATTTGTAATTACTGTTCCTAGGTACTTGAATTCAGCCACTTCTTCAAACTTTCCCTCATACGTCATTAGCTCTCCAAGAAATATTAGATACAGAAAAAAATAAATTCACGAACATAAAAATATATAATTAAATATAAATTAAATTTGTAAAACTAGGACTAAACATTTTCAGGTAATTAGATAAAAAAACAACAGAAACCATCTATTAATCTTCTGAGAATCGAATTACAAAAGAAACATTTAAATTTATTTTAAAAGTATCTAATCAATATATTTTTATTTTCATTTAATTCATACACAAAGAGGGTAACAACAGGATTAGCTCTTATAAAACATGAAAGTTCTAAGAGAAGCAAAGAATATAAACATTATAAACGAGAACACACCCACAGACCTAAACCCATTATATAAATTATACGTCGATATCAGTAGCAATTAGCATGCCGAAGATGAAACATGTTTTGGAAACGCCTTCGTGATTTAATAATTAAACGAGCCTTTTGAAGAAAATCAATTCTAATTGAGGAAGACGGATAAATTAAAAGGTACTATATTATTATTTATAACATTTTAAGTATCTAATGTCCGGCTGCCCATAACATTTAGTTGTATGGAGTTCCAAAGTCTGACAATTGATTCAGCAAGCCTATATAAATTAGATTAGAATAGTGGGAGGTTCCATAATGCGGGATATCGAGTAACAGATTCTGGTGCGGCCCTGCACTTGGAGGATAGGAGATGATAAGTAGCTTAATAGCTTATTTACTGTACAGGATATTTCTGAATAGCAGAGTAAGAGAATGCATTTATTTTTCTTGATCGTGGAGATGGTAGCACAAAAGTTCGAAGATGTATGAATTCATAAAATACTAAAAGTAAACAAACTAAAATAATATTAATATACAAAATTATGAAATATTTACCTAAACGGTCCGTCACCTCAACAGCTTAATCAATAGGATGTTAAAACTTCCATTAAGCAAAGACAGTTATATTCAAGAACTCAACTACATTAAATATATGGCAAAAACCAACGGCTGTAATGAACAAATTATAAATAAACAAAAAAGAAAGAACAATATATCTAAAATAACTAAACTTGAAAGAGAATCTGATAACAATAAACATGGATCACACATATACAGGAAAAGAAACACCAAAATTAGCCAATACACTAAAGAAAGCTGACAAAAAAACGTAAAAATAGTATACAGAACTAATAACAAATTAAATAACATAATAAGCAATTACATCGAAGAAAATAGCATTTTCAACAGCAAAGGAGTATATAAACTAACATGAAGAGATGGAAACAAATTGTATATCGGAAGAACAAACAGAAGTTTTAATATCAGATTTTTTGAAGAACATTTTCGAGACCTTATTCACGCAGAAGGAAAATCAAGCTATGCAAAACACGTTATCCATAAAGGACATCGTAATCGAGGAGATGGAAATTTTGAAGGCAGTTAAAAAAACGACCATCTGATAAATGAAAACTCACCCAGTACGTGAACCCCCTCTACCAGATCTTCGGCCAAACACCAGTTTTAAATCCAGCTGATGATGGGACTAGTCCCGAAATTGCTAGAAATAAAGTTGAGGAGACGGACCATTTAGGTAAATATTTCATCAGTGTAATGTATTAATTTTTAATAATACCAAACGGAACTTCATCATGGAATCTTATTAAATATATCTATATGAATTAATGTTTGTTTGTTTGCATGGTTTGTTCGTACTTTAATGCGCGGCCATACCGGGGATTCCGATTGTGATGGTTTCTTTTTTTTGCAAAATGTATCAGGAGATCCCCGGGATGAACATCGTCGATAAGAGAGTTGTGATACTCTCAACTCCTAAACCCTTACAAATCGCCCTTTGTAGTAAAAATACGTGAAAAAAGTAGCTCTTTGGACACTTAAATGGCTTCCGCTGCGTAAACCATAAGAATTACAAAGAATTGAATATCTCATAAAGCTCTACAAACAAGTCCCGCGAACAGCCTAATTTTTATCTCTTACGGATAACTCACAATAACCATTTTTGTCTTTCATTGATACCGAGAGTCTCGCGCCGTATGCCGCGTGGTTTAAGGCAAGAAGTCTTGGCGCAGAACTGCGGCACTTACTACGCTGGTTCTAGTCTCTACGGGGGAAGAAATTTTTCTCATGGAATGTCTGCCCAGTGTGGGACCTTTGGTCAAGTGGGTCAAAAATGAAATCTAATCAATTTTTCTTTTTTTTTTACTACTTAAGATAATTGTTAAACTTATATGACGTTTATTAACTTATCTTCAAAGGAGGTTACAATTCTAATGTTTCATGAACTATTTAACGTCATCATTCACACTTCTTGATCCCACCACAGAGGCTGTAAGAGATTTTCTTGCTAACTTATTTAATAATATCTAATTACGTCCTAATTGCTGAATTTTATGATAAAAAAGTAACATATTTTTATCGTCCGCCCATGACATGAGAATTGAACGTTCTGCCGGGTGTCACGCTAGTGTTGACTAAAATAATATAGTAATTAAATTTCAGTCACTTTCATGACACTACATGCAGTTCAGTTTGGCTTATTTCTATCAACGTAATGATACCGAGGCGTGAAATAAATAAGCAGAGCTGGACATGTGAATGTTGTTACTAATATGTGTGTTTGACACACACGATGGATTCACTTTGGCACAAGGTCATCAGATAATGACAAATGCGAATCTGTGTAGAGTTTCAATACAAACGATACATATGTCAGTGGTGTGTTACCAGTGACGAAGAGAACTGATTCGTTTCAACACACCCGGATCAATGAAGGTTCGTATTTCTGAATCTAACATAGCACATCACCTTTAATCACTTTAGAAAATTTATCAGCACAGTTCAATAACAGCCCTTCCCATGGGAAATACGTTTGTACTTACTTACTTACTTACTCACTGGCACTATCGAACCCGTAGGTTCATGGCCGCGGACATAAGCTCTCCATACATCCATATCCTGAGCTAATGTTTTTCAATCATTCCCTGTATAATCTACTTCCCTCAAATCATAGTTAATGTTGTTCTCCCACCTCATTCTTGGTCTACCAACAGGGCGTTTTCCGTCCGGCTTTCCTACAAGAAGCTTCCATGCAAATCTTTCATTCCCCATACGTGCAACATGTCCTGCCCATCGCAGTCTACGAGACTTAACTGTTCTTATTATATCTGGCTTCCTATAAAGACCATGTAGTTCATTGTTATGTAGTCTTCTCCATTCACCTGTCTGTTCATCTCTCTTTGGTCCAAAAATTTTCCTAAGAACTTTATTCTAAACTCGTAATCTTATTTCCTCCCTTAAAGTAAGAGTCCATGTTTCGCATCCATATAATATAACTGGTAGAATAATAGTTTTATATATTTTCAGTTTAACGTTTTTTGAAAGGAGTTGGGACATCAACAGTCTCTGCAATGCATAATAGCACGCATTTCCAGAATTGAGCCTATGTTTAATTTCTTTGTGCATCTCATTCCTATTTGTGATTATTGTTCCTAGGTATTTGAATTCAGCCACTTCCTCAAAATTTCCCTCATTTGTCATTAGCTGTCCATTTCCATTATTATAATGCATTTCTACGTGTGACCATATATTTAGTTTTATTGATATTTACTTCCAGCCCTAATTCCTTAGTGTTACTCAATAGTGTGTGCGTGTTGGACTTTAGTATCTTCTCGCTATCGGCCAATAGTACTATATCATCAGCATAAACTAACAGCTTATTAATACCATTGAGTTGTAAGCCTTCCTCATCCTCTAAAGATTTGATGGCATGCTCTAGTACAAAATTAAATAGTAGAGGAGATAGTGCATCTCGTTGCTTCAACCCATTCTGGATTTCAAAAGTGTCCGAAAACTGTTTGCCTACACGCACCCTACTCTTTGTGCCATTTAAACACATTCGTATAAGTCTAACTAACTTTTTAGGAATTCCGGTCTCCAGCAGAATACTATATAATTTCTCCCTCTTAATTGAATCATATGCTTTTTTGAAGTCTACATCTAGTTGATGTACGTACAACTTTCAAATGTAAAATCGTGGATATATCATACAAAATGATGGCACATTGCTAGTTCCTAACAAATTACCTTTTTATACACAATCATGAAATGTTCCCCATTCATCGTCTCCATCACGTTATGCTGCTGAAGATTTTTTTTAATATCCCTTAAATTTGTCATTCAGTTGTTTTATAATTGAATGATTAATTTTAAGTTTGGGATGTCAAGGTCTGGGCTATGTTATATTATCCAATCACTGTATGACACTTACAGCCCAAGTCGTTCCTAACCTCTCCTTTTGGGATTTCTTGACAAATCTGATTTAGTTACGCTTAATTCGCTACATATAACGTGAGTGATATGTGTCGCTTCAAGGGACATGCATATATAATTAATACTTCTTCAACAACCAATATATTAAGCTGATGAGAAAACAAAGTCAGAACAATTATATTTTATTATTTTAAATGTTTCCATGCTAACAAAGATTTGAAATTTCATAGCAACAGTTATAAAATCATGACTGTTTTCTGACTTTTTGTAACTGACTACCATGGATGTTCTGTTTTTATAGTAGTCATGGAAACAAATGTGTGTATATCTTTATTTATATATAATTCACCTGTACGTATGTTTGTTTGTCACTAAACTCCTCCTAAACGGCTGGGCCGATATTGATGAAATTTTCGTGTGTCTGATTGGGTCCCTCGATGGTTTAGATTCGCAATTGGACCCTCTAAAATCATTAGGTGTAGTTCACTAGAAGTGAAAATTTAAAAATCGCTCTAGCGGTCACATTTTCGATCTTTGACAACGAAACTCAGTATATCCAATTAATATAAACCGACGTAGATATAAAAAATGAGCAAAATCCGACAATTAGAAGTGGAGATTTACTTGAAACCTGAAATTAAAAATTGCCTAAACGACTGGACCCATATTTATTAAATGTTTTGTGTGTGTTTGAGTGGGTCCCTGGATGGTTTGAATTCACAATTGGACTCGGTAGGAGGCGCTGCGATAGGGTTACAGGATTTTTTTAATGTCAGATGCGCAGTCAACTGCATTATCTACATATTCCTCACGATAACCATGTGACGGGAAGTTAATATCAATAAAACTAAATATATGGTCACACACAGATATACATTATATAATGAAAATGGACAGCTAATGACAAATCAGGCAACTATTGAGGAAGTGGCTGAATTCAAATACCTAGGAACAATAATCACAAACAGGAATGAGATGTACAAAGAAATTAAACATAGGCTCAATTCTGGAAATGCATCCTATTATGTATTACAGAGATTCTTGACTTCCCAACTCCTTTCAAAAACGTTAAACTGAAAATATATAAAACTATTATTCTTACTTACTTACTCACGTAGGTTCATGGCCGCGCGGACATAAGTTCTCCATACATCCCTATCCTGAGCTAATGATTTCCAATCATTCCCTGTATAATCTACTTCCCTCAAATCAATGTTAATGTTATTCTCCCACCTCATTCTTTGTCTACAAACTGGACGTTTTCCCTCTGGCTTTCCTAAAAGAAGCTTAAAAAAACTATTATTCTACCAGTTATATTATATGGATGCGAAACATGGACTCATACTTTAAGGGAGGAAAGGAGATTACAAGTATTTGAGAATAAAGTTCTTAGAAAAATGTTTGGACCAAAGAGAGATGAACAGACAGGTGAATGGAGAACACTGCTTAACAGTGAATTAAATGGTCTTTATAGGAAGCCAGATATAATGAGAACAGTTAAATCTCGTAGACTCCGATGGGCAGGACATGTGGCACGAATGGGGAATGAAAGACGTGTATGGAAGCTTTTCGTAGGAAAACCAGAGGTAAAATGCCCAGTTGGTAGACGTAGAATGAGGTGGGAGAATAACATTAACTATGATTTGAGGGAAGTAGATTATACGCGATATGATTGGAAATCATTGGTTCAGGATAGGAATGTATGGAGAGCTTATGTCCATGAACCTACGGGTTCGATAGTGCCAGTTAGTTGGTTAACAATGTGACGTCATCAAGCACGCTTCTTGAGCCACAACAGATGACAATGAAACTTTTTCTTACGAACTTATTAATTAGTGAATTTTATTGTAATAAATAATAGTTTTAAAAAACTGAAACAACACGCTTTATTAAAAAACCGAACTAAAAAATGAAAAATAATTTTAATTTCCAACTCCCTTGGAATAAAATTAACCCATTAGCTTCAGGTTTAAATGCTCAATTAATTTCCCCAGAAATCGGATTTAAGTTAGCGTAAATTATATTGTCTATTTTTCAGACATTCAAAACAAACAAAAGATAACGGTTCTTGAGATCACAATATGGATGAAGGCCAAAACACATTCCTTCACTATTCATAAATGTTAACAAAAGATTATCCTGTCAAACGATGTATACAATATTGCAAATTATATAACATCAGAGTTAAGCGAGTGTACCTCGTCTTCTGAGTTGAAGATCATTTAACTGCCGGTGAGTCTACCCTGTCTTTTGAGGCGAATGGGTTAAAGGGGTGAACAAAAAAATCATCTCCAACGCATATAGAATAAAACTAGAGTTATCAACAAAAAGAAAATAATTTTACCATCAAAAGCGTGAGGTGCTGTATATCAATTAATATATTTGATAATAAACAGATATTGGTAAAAGTAAAGTCTCTAAGATGAAAATGTAGAAATCATAAAAAGTACCCCACGCTTTTGATAGTAAAATAATTTTCTTTTTGTTGATAACTCTAGTTTTATTCTATATGTATTGGAGATGATTTTTTTGTTAATCACTTTAATTTTATCCCAAGCGTGTTGCAAATTAATATTATTTTTCATTTTTTATTTCGGTTTTCTAATAAAGTGTGTTGTTTTAGTTTTTTAAACTATTATATATTTTTTAGTTTTAATATTTTACAGAATAAGATAAAAATGTAAATATCTTTATATTCGATACTATTGTAGTATGAGCTAAAAGTAACACTCTTCTAAAAACATTCTCCCAGCCCTACTGAGCTCTTACAACAATTGACTGAGAAGTCGACAAGTCCGCAACCTATTATACCAGTTCTCATTTTTTTTTTATTTTCTGATGATTCTGGCCAGGATTTTAGAAACAAAATATGAAATTATTATATTGTTACGGGTCGTTTACAAGTATACAAAGTTACAAGTCGATCCAATGTTTCTAAGTGGGTGAAAATAGTGTTCAAATAATCCGTTACATAGATACAAAAACACTTTTTTTTATTTTATGATGATTCTGGCCAGGTTTTTAGAAAAAAATGAAATTATTGTATTGTCACGGGTTCTTTACAAGTATACAAAGTTTCAAGTCGATCCAATGTTTCTAAGTGGGTGAAAATCGTGTTCATAGATTCCGTTACATAGATACAAAGACACTTTTTTTTTATTTTCTGATGATTCTGGACAGGATTTTAGAAAATAAATATGAAATTATTGTATTGTCACGATTCCTTTACAAGTATACAAAGTTTCAAGTCGATCCAATGTTTCTAAGTGGGTGAAAATCGTGTTCAAATATTCCGTTACATAGATACAAAGACACTTTTTTGATTTTATGATGATTTTGGCCAGGTTTTTAGAAAAATGAAATGATTGTATTGTCACGGGTCCTTTACAAGTATACAAAGTTTCAAGTCGATCCAATGATTTTAAGTGTGTGAAAATCGCGTTGGAAAATTCCGTTACATAGATAGATAGATTGATAGATTGATTGATTGATAGATAGATAGATAAATTGATTGATAGATAGATACAGGTCAAGCTAATATAAGGCACGTAATAAATAATAGTTTTATAAAACTAAAACAACACGCTTTATTAGAAAACTGAACTAAAAAATGAAAAATAATTTTAATTTCCAACAATCTTGGGATTAAATTAAAGTGGTCAACAAAAAAATCATCTCTAACGTTTTGGCCTTAAAGTTTTCTAACATTTATCTTACAGATGAGGAAAAAATCCCGAAAGAATCCTCGCCGAGGAAATTTGTCCCGACTGGGGATCGAACCCGGGCCCGCTGCGTGACTAGGCAGCACGCTACTTCGAGACCAGAGCGGTGGACTGTGATTAGGATATTAAATGGTTATATTGTTGATTGGTACGGAAAGTGACACTATTGTCATGTTACAAAATTCTAAAATAAATTACATAATATCAGTCAACTTAAAATATACGAAAAATATTGTTTTACATTTTTATTTATTTTAAACTATATAATATCATGGCAGATCAGTTAGAATTTTCCCCCAATAAGTTTCTGAAGCCATTAAATTATAATAAAATTGTTTTGGTTTTAGTTGTCAAAATAAAACGGTAGTCATTCTTGTAATATTATTTGGAAGAGAAACACATTATCTTGCTTTAAAAGAGGAATCAAAGATTAGAATATTTGAGAATGAAGTTGTTAGGAAAACTTTTGTTCTAACAGAGATGAAAGAATGGAGGAAACTACAGAGCGTCTGACTCAAACCGTTCAGTTTCTGATTTGGCAACCAGATAGCAATCGAGACATACCATCAGCATTGAGTGGTTTCGCAGGTGAAAACAGAATTGGTAAACCGATTGTGTGAATAAAATGAATTATCGTCTTCTCAGGATATACATGTACATTAAACAGGCATTGTTGATTTATCAATTGTTATATGTTTACGCTTATATTGCTATTATTGTTTTAACACATTATCATTGAGCGTAAGAATTTCTTCTTCTTCTTCTTCTTCTTCTTCTCCTTCCTTCCAATTATTAGGCCAAGGCCTGTTACGATCCTATAGAAAATTTTCCCTCCAGCGTTTCATAGGACGGCCCAGTGATATTCGTCCTCTTGGTATATAATTATAAACAGCTTTAGGGATCCGATTTGAACTCATTCTTTCAAGATGGTGTTTCCAATTTAGTTGGTACTGTTTAATATATTTCAAAATTGGCGTAGTCTTCAATTCTTTTAAGATATCGGTGTTCCTTTTCCGATCCCATCTGGTGTAACCCGCTGTTCTGAGCATTAATCTCATTTCACAAGCCGTTAATTCTGCTTTCATGTTGTCTTTTTAGTGTCCATGATTCACTACCATAGGTCAACACTGGTCTAGCCAATGTGTTATATAAACGTAATCTGGTGTTTTTTTTGTACAAGGGATGGTTTCATAACTTGATTAATAATTCCCTAACTTTTATTATAACTAGTAATTTTTTCAGGGATATCATTTTCTTCCCAGATAGAGAGATAATTTCCAAGATATTTAAATTGAGTAGATATCTCTAAAATTTTATTCTGGAGACAGATTTTACTTTGTATGGGGTCCTTCCCATGAAATGCCATAATTTTAGTTTTGTTAATTGATATTTTCATATTAAATTTGGCACCTATTTTTTGTAAATTATAAATTGATCGTTGCAAATCATTTTCGGAAAGTGCCAGAAGAGCTAAATCGTCTGCAAAAAGAATAGCATCGAGTTTGAGGTTCCTATTGATGGGTATATATACTCGTTGTGTTTTCCTCCATTCGTTTATTAATTTATTCATATATATAATGAAAAGCACCTGTGAAAGTCCACATCCCTGTCTTACTCCAGTGTTGATCTTTTCCCAAGAAGATAATTTGCCATCTTGTTTAACAGAGATTTCATTACCTTTATAGATGTTGAAGATATTAGTAATGTATTGTTGTGGAACGTTATCATCAGCTAAAATTTGTAGTAATATACTTCTGTCTACTTTGTCAAAAGCCTTTATGAAGTCAACGAAGAATTTCAATAATTTGTTTAAGATTTATTAAACACACTGTGTACATTAGGATACGATCATTGAAAGTTATTATCGTCTGCGAAGAATTTTAGAGGCTTTCGTCTTGCTGTGCAGTCAATTAGGTGGTATTGTCCACATTTTTGGTCAAATAGCTTGCAGAGGCATTTGTTCGATGCGAGGTGGAACCCTTTTTGGGTACATAGTCTGTAGTGGAATCCATGTGTGGCGGTCCTCGTGAACACGTGTCTCAGAGAGAAGTTCGGTTCCTTCCATTCTTCAGTATTCATCGCTGGGATCAGGAAGAATTTCAATAATGAACGACATTCTTCGTCCACTCGAGTTCTGTTACGCATGACATTGTATGAACGGCTGTGAGGTGCAATAATATATTTATGGGAAAGTACTAACTAACTCACTGGCACTATCGAAACCCGTAGGTTCATGGCCGCACGGGCATAAGCTCTCCATACATCCCTATCCTCATCTAATGTTTTCCAATCATCCACTGTGTAATCTACTTCCCTCAAATCATAGTTAATATTATTCTCCCACCTCATTCTTGTTCTACCAACTGGGCATTTTCCCTCCGGTTTTCCTACAAGAAGCTTCCACGTACCTCTTTCATTCCCCATTCGTGCACATGTCCTGCCCATCGCAGTCTATGAGATTTAACTGTTCTTATTATATCTGGCTTCCAATAAAGACCTTGTAGTTCATTGTTATGTAGTCTTTTCCATTCACCTGTCTGATCATCTCTCCTTGGTCCAAAACTTTCCCTAAGAACATTATTCTCAAATACTCGTAATCTCCTTTCGTCCCTTAAAGTAAGAGTCCACGTTTCGCATCCATATAACTGGTAGAATAATAGTTTTATATATTTTCAGTTTAACGTTTAACGCTGGTACGCCTAAATAAATGAAAATGAATGTACTTTCATGTTTTGTTGAATAAGTGAAAGGAAAAATAATTATAAATGTATACCTTTTAGATACCCCGTACTGATTACCCGGCGTTGCCCGGGAATCTACTAATCCCGATCTTCTTGACATAAATGAGCTAAAATACGAAAATTAATGTTTTTTATGTTTAGTTAAATAAGTATAAGCAAACAATTATATCGTAAATATTAGGACAAGGCATTTAATGACCTATAAATTGGTAAAAAATGACCTAAAAATACAAAAAATTACCAATAAAATAAAAAATTACCAATAAAAGTTAAGAATTACCAATAAAAATGTCATTTTTTTAGATTAAGTACTCCCTTGATTACTGAATTACATAAAATTTAACTTACATCAAAATATTAAAAGGAAAACATTAAAAAATACATATTACAGTAGGCTACCTTTTATTGAAGAAAATCCATTTCAATTACACAGTGCACTTTCACAACAATTTTGAATTGCAGTTAACAATCAAAACTTGGCGGAGATTCTCAAACATAAATGATTGTCTATTGTCTGCTAGTACTGACTTATAAATGGAAAAGCTCCTCTCTACTTCAACGGAAACAATTGGAGCATACTGAAAGCAAGCAATATCTCCTTGATTTAATTCACAGTCAGGAAGAAAAAAAGGTTCACCAGACAAAGCTCTGCCAATTGAACACAATGTTGTGTACCCCCGGTTCTTCATCATTTTCATTGACACTGTATCACCAACTTTACCAAATGCACGGCTCAAATCATTCACCACATTATCCACTATTTGTAGCTGTTCCACAAATGTCACTTGGGATTTTTCCAGTGAAGTTATGGCATCAGGATGGAATCCAAAATTAGTATTTATGTAAGAAAGTTTATCAGCAATTTCTTTAACAGTTAACAGTTCTTGCGCCTTTTTTATTGGCACAGACTCACCATTATCAAAAGAATCGACCACTTTCTTCACAACGTCGAAATTCTTGCAATAATAACAGCAAGCTTGCAGCCATGTTCCCATCTAGGTAAAACAGGTGAAAAGGGCAATTGGATTTTTGGAGCCTCTGTTTTGAATGCTAAAATTCGAGAGGTGGCTTTCAGGAATACTTTCTTCACGCATCCAATTCAGGAAAATTTGCACGTACCTCTTTCGCGACCCGGTGTAATGCATGCGCTAAACATGTCACATGCACCATTTTTGGGCACAGTGCACTTAAAGATGCAGCTGCTTTCATCATATAGGGTGCTGCATCTGTTATAAAAAGCAATACATTGGAATTTCGAATCCCATCAGGCCAAAGTATTCTCAATGCATGATTAAATATTAAGTTGATTGTTGTGCACTGGCGTAACCACGCTCAATGCTACCAGAATTTGCACCGGCGTAACCATGCTCAATGCTACCAGAAATTGCACCGTATAGGTGCTGGATCAAACCGTTATTGTTGATAACTATTTTGATTGGAAAGCATAGATTGTTCAAATTGTGACATCTTTGCCCGGGCCCATAGAGGCAAAGAGGAATTCAACTTTCTTTACTAAATTCTCCCAATATGTAATGTTTACTGACTTATAAAATACAATCGTGGAAGCTTTGGGATAAAGGAACTAACACACGCTTGAGCAAGCTTTTGGAATTTGACTTTGATATCTGACTTATGCTAACTACTGAATGAATAGGCATAAGTAAAAAAGCACAACTAAAGCTTTTAATGCGAGTCAAAATGTAGTCAGAAATAATATAAAGATAAATAAATAAATAAATATTCGATTTACAAAGAAAAGAAATCATAATAGATCGTCTATATAAAAAGAAAATATGGTATAAATTAACATACATACATACATTATCACTCACTCTAGTCCAGCCTCAGGTTGGGGGAAATACTGTCCTAGCGTCCCCACCCTGGCTTACTGGACTTAAACAAACAAAACCAGCTCTCCTGAGCTGTTCTGACCATACTCCCTCGGTGACTAAGTAGATTATGATTCGATGTTACAAAACAGCTATTTATGAGAGTTCACAGGGAGAGGGGGAATGTGCGATAGCACAGGGTGCGCACTAGGAAAGGGAAGGGATAGATAGGAAAGCATTTGGCACTGTTCATAAAGATGACACTGGAGATGGAGACGCGATGGCGTATAGTTTGCGCAGTAAGACGTAATTCCTGTATCGAAATGTGCATTTCGGTACAGTTTAGTAGTTGACTTTGTCCAGCTGCTCACAATGTAGTAGAAAATGTTCTCCAGGGCTGTGTGCTTTTAAAACTCCAACAATTAACATTCACTACATAACGACCCATAGAGTCTGTTGTCTCATCAATGGATACGAATACATTTCTTTCTCCAATCCTTTCTTTTATTTTGTGCAAAGTTTTGTCATAGCACCGAGCTACGTAGGTTCTTCTCAATGTTCTGGGATATGGAATTAATTTTCCGGTCTCCTCTTCTAAGAAAGTTTGCAGCTTAGGGTGATTCAATTTGTGAAGTGGAATATCAGCAGATAGAAAAGCTTCACATAGTTTCTCACAAAATGGCGAAAACGTTGAACAAGTTTCCCCCAGAAGCATTTGCTGTAAGTTTACACTGGATTTATTTTCAAGTCGCTGCAGACCACGTTTATGTTTCTCCCGTGACATATGTTGTTCTACCGTAAACTTTTTTTCAGCAGCCACTCTCACATGGCAAATCTTGCAGAATAAAATACGACCATCCGTTGAAAAAAATATGTTATCCATATTTTGAAACAAATGTCCTCAATTTAACATTTTCCTTTACTTTAGGCATTTTACTCTTAACCTGTTCATACAGATGGCTAGAAACAACCGACCACCTCACTTAACAGCATAACAATGGGAGTGTGGGCAAGTTCATTAAGCACATCCCTTGAAAAAATAGGGGTTGAAGCTAGCATAAGCTCTAAGTAATTGAATAAAATTCCTAGAAGTGGGCAAGTTCTTTATCCACATACCTTGAAAATAGGGGTAGTAGTTAGCAACGCATCTATTTATTTCAAGAAATTGTATTGACAGGGAAAACTACTGAATTATAATAAAAATCTAAAATCAAATACAATTAATGTCACAACATTCCGCAAAAGTGTAAAAAATGCTCAAAATGACCTAAAAATGCCAAAAAAATTACCTATTCCTGAATAAGTTAATAAAATGCACAAAAAATGCCCTAACGAATTGCTTTCATTTAATCCGTTTTTTAATGTCATACATTTTCATATAGGCCTATGCAAGAAATATTTCAACCTTCATAAGAAAAAGATGCAAAATCATTAAAAACCTTGCCCTAGTAATTCTTTTTAAATATCCCGTGCTGTTTACCCGGCGTTGTCCGGGAATCTACTCATCCCGATCTTCTTGGCATAAATGAGCTGAAAGACGAAAATTAATGTACTTCTTACGATTAGTTGAATAAGTATAATGAAAAGTAATTATACATGTATATCGTAATTATTTTAAGATTCCCAGTGCTGATTACCCGGTGTTGCCGGGGAATTTATTTATCTCGATTTTCTTTGCATAAATGAGCTAAATGACAAAATTCGTTATTGTGAGTTATCCGTAAAAGAATACCCGCTATGTGCTGCTATAATTGCACAGGAAACTACGTACTTGTCTCGATCTTCCTGGCATCAATGAAAGACAAACATGGTTATTGTGAGCTATCCATAAGAGATAAACATATGCTGTCGCGGACTTTTTTCTAGAGGTTTTTTGAGATATTCAATTCTGTGTATATTAATTTTGTGTATTTGTTATGGTTTAGGTAGCATAAGCCATTTAAGCGTCCAAAGAGCTATTTTTTTTTTCAAATTTTACACTGCAAAGGGCGATTTTTAAGGGTGTAGGAGTTGAGTACCACAACTCTATTATAGCCTATGCTCATTACGGGTATCTCCTAAACTTTTTGCAAAAAGGCCCATCACAATAGGATCAACGGTATAGCCGCGCATAAAGTACGAACAAACAAACAAACAAACATTCATTTTTATATATTAGATTATTGTTCCTAGGCATTTGAATTCAGCCATTTCCTCACAATATCCCCCATTTGTCATTAGCTGCCATTTCCATTATATAATGTATTTCTATGTGTGACCATATATTTAGTTTTATTGATGTTTACTTCCAGTCCCAATTTCTTAGTGTTACTCAATATTATGTGCGTACTGGCCTTTAATATCTCCTCGCTATCGCCCAATAGTACTACATCATCAGCATAAACTAACAGCTTATTAATACCATTGAGTTGCAAGCCTTCTCCGTCATCTAAAAATTTGAAGGCATGCTCTAGTAAAAAAATTAAATAGTGGAGATAGTGCATCTCCTTTATTCAACCCATTCTGGATTTCAAAAGTATTCGAAAATTGCTTACCTACAAGCACCCTACTCTTTGTGCCATTTAGACACATTCGTATAAGTCTAACTAACTTTTTAGGAATTCCGAACTCCAGCAGGATTAGTAAGAACAGTTAAATCTCTTGGATTGTAGTGGACATGAAAGAGGGCTTGGAAAAGAAAACACCCAGTAGATAAGTCAGGGAATGAGGTGGGGCAATAATATTAACCAATATTTGACGGAAGTGAATTATTCAGGACAGATATGTATGGATAACGCATGTTCTTGCAGCATGAACCAATGAGTTCCATAAAACTAGGGATAAAACACTCACCGAATAAGTTTATTCAGATGACAGCGTTTGAAACTCGTTTCCGGCAGATGTATTAAAATCCATAGACTACCAACTTGGGTAAGATATTCTGATGGTTTTCCTCAATGGTCAAGACAAATGTTGTGTCGAAATTCTGTAATGTAAACTGTAGTCTGCTACGGCAACTGTAGATAATTTCACAGGTATTAGAAGTACAGTGTTCCCACAGTAATTATGTTTTCATAAATTATACGTGGTACAGGCATTAAGTTTTGAGACTGAGCGCATAGTGGCGCTATATTACGCTATAGAGCATAGGTGGCGCCGTGGTATGCTACCTTCTCAGTTAGTCTCTCGTTCCAGCAAGAGACAGTTGAGTGCATTCTCTGCAAGCAGAACTACGGTCTTTGTCGTGACGGTGATTTAAATGGGCATATCGGAACTCGAGATGTCACAGTTAGAGCAACATCAAGTTCTGTCAGAAATTAGGCAAGACCGCTGCCAAAACCTTTCAAATGGTGCAGCAAGTTTACGTGAGTACGCATTGAGTCGCAGTGTTGTGTTTAGGTGGCACCGACGTTTTTTGCAAGGAAGTGACAGTTTGGAAGATGATGTGCGTACTTGTCGGTCACAAACAGTTCGAACTAAACGCAACATTGAAGAAGTAGTAACGTTGGTGCGTGCTAACCGCTCCCAATCAGTAGACGATCTGGCAGTAGCTGTAGGGGTCAGCCATGGTACTTGCTACAAAATTCTGTCTCATGACCTGAACATGTCTCGTGTTACCCAGCACAGAGTGCCACGATTCCTGTCACAAGACCAACGTGATAACCGCATGACGATTTGTGGTGGCTTCATCAGTAGTGCTGACGATGATCCGACGTTTCTCAACCGCATAAAAACTGAAGAATAAACATGGTGTTTCATTTACGATCCGCAACTGAAACGACAATCCGCCATCTGTAAAACGTTGTTATCACCACGACAGAAAAACCCGCGACGCGACAGGTCAAAAGGCAAAGTGATGCTTGAACTGTTTTTTTTATTCAAATGGAATTGTTCACATGGAATTCATATCAGAAGGCGCAACTGTAAACAAATTACAAATAGATCATTGGCCGTTTACGCGATTCAATTCGCCATAATCGAACTCAGCTTTGGCGTACAGAGAATTGGCTATTGCTACACGATAACACCCCCGCACATAGTTCTGTCCTTGTCCAAGAGGAACTTGCAAGGCAACAGGTGACAGTTTTGCCATACTCTCCGTACTCATCTGATCTCGCGCCATGTGATTTTTTTTCTCTTTCCTCGCATGAAAGCAATCCTACATGGGCGTATATTTCATTCTTCTGAACAAGTCATGACTGCCACAAGAGAAGCTATATGGGACCTTCCTGCCAATATCTTTCAGCGCTGCTTCCAGCAGCTACACCAACGCTGGAAAATGTGCATAACGGCCAACGGTGACTATTTTGAGGGAGGATGTGGTTCTGTTTAATTGTACGCCGAGTCGGCATCTTGTGAGACGTGCAGATTCTTGTGGGTGCCTAAGCTCCAGGCGTAAAGTCTCAGAACTTAATGACTGTAGTGGGGGGATGGATGGCCCATAATTTAACAAATGAGGAAGGCATTAAACAATGCCCACTATGCGATGACCATGAAAACTGGCAGCATATTATAGCATTCTGTAGAGAGACAGAACAACTTAGATTACAGATGCTGCCGGAGAGATTTCTCAAGTCGGATCGAGGGAGAGTGGCGTGTTGGGATCTTTTAGGACGGATCGAGAGTGAATCAAAAACATGCAAATTTTTGGGTACAGTAAGAAAATTGAGATATAACAAAATTGTAGATTAAGGATATATGTATTAACAATAAGAAGAATCTCAATATGGTCTTTGTTTTCGATCTTTAATCATGATAGTGCACTTAATGTCTGCAGGGACGGGGGGAGGGGGTATGAGCGTGCGGTGTGTATATGTGTGGGGGTGTGTGGGTGTATGTGTGTGTGCTTTTTTTTCTAATTTGTTTTCTAGCATTTTTTAATATTAATGTACGGAATGTGGATGAATGTAGATATGTATTATTTTGATTTAGTGCAGACATAGATTTTACTTATATGTAGCCTGTTATTGTTGTTTGATACAGGTGTATTTGTAGGTATTTGTTTATATTATTAGTTTTATTTTTTTATTCATGGAAAAATAATGCACGTACGGCCAAGCAGGCCCGTGCGCAATGTAAATGCATATGTATTTTCTTTATTCTGAAAAAAAAGGCAATAAATTCCATATTCTATTCTATTCTATTCTATATTTAAATGTAGGCATTAAACTATGCCCACTATGCGATGACCATGAAAACTAGCAGCATATTATAGCATTCTGTAGAGAGACAGAACAACTTAGATTACAGATGCTGCCGGAGAGATTTCTCAGGTCGGATCGAGGGAGAGTGGCGTGTTGGGATCTTTTAGGACGGATATGTGTGGGGGTATGTGGGTGTATGTGTGTGTGCTTTTTTTTCTAATTTGTTTTCTAGCATTTTTTTTAATATTAATGTACGGAATGTGGATGAATGTAGATATGTACTATTTTGATTTAGTGCAGACATAGATTTTACTTATATGTAGCCTGTTATTGTTTTTTGATACAGGTGTATTTGTAGGTATTTGTTTATATTATTAGTTTTATTTTTTTATTCATGGAAAAATAATGCACGTACGGCCAAGCAGGCCCGTGCGCAATGTAAATGCATATGCATTTTCTTTATTCTGAAAAAAAAGGCAATAAATTCCATATTCTATATTTAAATGTATTAACATCTTTCAATTTTTTTACCAATGTCTGGTATTCCCTCCTGGCATCGCGGAATTGTAACCCACTTATTAAATTGGAGCACCCGGAAGATGGAGTTACGTTACCCCGATTATATGATAGGTAATGAATGATAATGAAGCGCCAGGAGAGTTCTTAAACCTAAACTTACGTTATATCCGGACCATGGGAAGCCATAGGAATAATTCCCTTTAAGAAAAAATCCTGTAGTCTGACAGAATCGAACCCGGGACCCCATAAACTGTAGTCAGAAGCTCTGACCATTAGTCCATGAAGATGGTCAACTTTCGAATGTTACACTTTGATATTCTTTACACACACACACACACACACACACACACACACACACACACACGGAGCTTATAGGTCCTATTAATAATGTAGCTTATCTTCGTGATGTAATGTTTTGTTTATGAAATACAATGTTCTTCATTTATAACCTAACGGGCACACGGCGTTTTGCTTGTGCGCGGTTGGGGTGTCACAACCGGCTTTGCTCCAACATAAACTCCGTGCGTAAAGCATAAAAAAATCTTACATTATAGAATATGCTGTAAATGTTGTCCACCCCAGGCTGAACAGGCATTATATCGTAAAAACACATTATAATCCACTTCATTGGACCACTGCAATGATTCCGATTTAATTTCTAACATTTTGTTTTAGTTCTTCGAATTTATGAGGATTTGTCTTGTAAACTTTGTCTCTCAGGTTACCCCACAAGTAAAAACTCACACAGTTAGATCAGGGAGTGAGAGGGTCATACACCAGCACAAATCACTCACTCTATCTTCAAACACTTCCCTAATTTTAGTCATGGACTCCTCTACGGTATGGACATTAGCAGAATCTTGTTGAAACCACCCATATGATATATCTTCTTCTGAAAGTTCACAAAAATGGGGTCAAAATGCAATTTCGGTACCTCTTTGCATTTACAGTCTGCTCGTAAAATATGCGTCTAGCGCTAACAGTACACCAAACGCCAACTTTCCGATCGTAATGAGGGATTTCTTGAACGCGATGTGGATTTTCAGATGCCCAGTTATGAGTGTTCACACGACCATTTAGGTGGAACCACGCCTCACAGAAGCTGTGGATCAATTAAACCGCCATTCACTGATTAAAGAAACCATTCACAATAATGCATTTGTGATACTGGGTCACCTTGTTTTAAACAATGGACACGTGTACACTTATAATTTAGTTGCATCTTCTATAAAATTTTTATACATGCTTTATGCGCGGAGTTTATGTAGGAGCAAAGCCGGTTGTCGCACACCCAACTGCGCACAGGCAAAACGCCTTGTGCCCGTTAGGTTATAAATGAAGAACCCTGTAGATTTCAAATGTAAAAATAAGTATTTATTACACTGATGCAGTAGAACTAGTTCCAGTAACCTTAATTTCGTCTTATAAAATAATAATTAGCAGACTGAGAGGAAATAATACGAAAATATTTAATGGATTTCTCAACCACGACCCCGGTTTTCCAATGTTTTATTGTTTCCATAACACCTATAAAAAGATTAAAAATGCACAGAAATTGTCATGAAACCGTAGACATGATTCTGACATTTGTTTTTGTAATTAACAGCCATTATAATAGTTTAGTTTATTGTAGTTGTTATGGAAACAATAAAACATCGCTCGTCATTTAGACTTAGGTTAAGAAATCAACCCATAGAGTTTCACGTCTATAAAATAGCATTGCTTTTATGGAGCAATTCTTGCTAGTAAATGTGTCCTTTTATGTGAGATTGATTTATTATTTAATTAATTTCAAATAAATAATTAAGTTAATTTGTTTCATCTATAACTTTTCGAAGAAAGTATGTGCCCGATTTATGAACAAAATACAATTATGAAACAATTATCACCGAATAATTTAATAGTTAAGGGGATAAAACACAATTACCGGAACAGCGGCTAGCGAGGATTGCCACTGAAGCATCCCTTTTCCAAGACACTTGTTTTGTCACTTACAGCGTGGACAAAGAAATGTCCATAACTAATGTGATTTATTCAGCGAGTCCTATGCGCGAAAATGAAACTGCAGTAAAACGAAAATAAGGAGAAGTTATTAGGAGTGATAAGAGTATGTGATTACAGTACATTACTGAAAATAATCCACGTGAAAGTGTTCATAATGTTATGAAGCTATTGGCGTTTCTATTGTCACCATATATAAAATTCGTAATGAGGCTTCTCGTAGACCCGTGTAACTCCGCAGAAAACAAGAGTTGTAGTCCCAAGAAAAGAAAAGATAGTAGGTAAATATATATTTTTCTCTAATGCCACCAGGTTGTATTTTATGGCATTTCTTACTTTCTCCCCTACCATTGGTAGAATTGTAATCCATTTGTTAGATTGGGGCACCTAGAAGGCGGAGTTACATTACCCCGATGGTATGACGGGTGACAAATGATAATGAAGCGCCAGGAGAGTTCTTACCCTAAACTTAACCTAAATTCCAGACCATGTACAACCACAGGAATAATTCTCTTTTATGGAGAGAAAAAAAAAGCCTATGGTTTGACCGGGAATGGAACCCGAGACCTTATGAAGAGTTGTCAGGAACGCTGACCACTAACCCATGACGCTGGTCGTAGGCAAATATTGCGATTATGTGAAAACAGGAATTCGGCGTAAAGTGCGTAACTTTTTTTTAATCGACTATCAACTGTCGCAACATCCTCAATGAGTTAAACAATTAGATAGATCTTCCCAATTTTTGTCATGACAACTACTGGACTCTAAAGAAGAAGGGTTTTGTTTATGAAAAGAAAGGAAAAGCTCGATATTGTTTAACTGAGAAGATATTTTATTTTTGCTTCATAGGTACCTATTTCAAATTTTATATTATACTAAAACAACAACTCCTGGCGCGACAGGCCTACAAGGCCCTTAGCCTACCAGCCGGCTGCTGGTCTCACATCCACATTTGTCAATCACAGAGGTAGATGATAATCAGCCAGTGTAGGGGTGACATGTGGTCAGCATGTCGAGTCCCCCAGCCGTTATAGCTGGTTTTCTCAACCTGGAGCCGCTACTTATTGTAGTTACCCAAATGCATCACGATGCTGGGTGGGAACCGGTCCCATACTGGCCGAAATACCATGAGAAAATTTCTTCCCCCATGGAGACTCGAACCAGCGCAAGTCCCGTAGCTCTGCGCCAAGGCTTCCTGCCTTAACCACTCAGCTACGGCGCGGGACTTTATATTATACTCCAGCCACTGATTCTCCGGCCTTGACATTTTCACGACAGTGTTGCCGATATGGATATTCAATGGGAGTGGCCGTTTTATGTATGCAGTTAGCAGACATACAGCTGACAACATCTCTGCAATTTTAAACCTTACTACCGCGCTATAGCTGCGTCAAGAGCAATGATTGGTTATGGCAGACATCTACTCTCACTATAATCATTTCCTTATTGGCAGTAGAGGGCGAATTCTCCCTTTACTCCTCGCATAACCTAAACTTCAGAGTTGGAGACATGGCGACTGGGGTATACGTTGTTTTGTGCTATAAAAAATTCAGTTTTTAATTTTACGTGAATTATTCTTAAATTACTTGACTATGAAATCTGTTTTTTTTTGGGTATCATTATAATTTATAAGAATTAAATTAATATATATAATTCAACGCCTACTTTAAAATATCAATGTCGTTGTTTAGTAAGTAGATTAGAATGATCACGATTTATATTTGTTGTAGCAGTACTGAAGATAATTGTGCCGTAAACTTATGTAGCTGCTGTACTTATACTACAAGGAGAAGGGGAAGATATTCTCTATCTCCGTCACTGCGACGCCAAGTGGCAACACTGTACCCATAAGAGCAATACATGTTTACATGCGACTTAACTGTAGTCTGAAATAAGACAGTGCGTCATGACCATGGTGTCTACAGTTAACATAGGCAATGTAACTTTTGAATTCGAATAATAAACAGGGCAGGTGCATGAATACCTTGAATTTGTAAGTTTGTGGTTTGTACCAGCTGTAGATTAAGCAGACCATAACATTTACACAGAGTATAAGGCATTACAGCTTGGCGTCTGTCTTGACATTGCCTGAGTCAGTCGCCCGTGGTTTGTATATAAACTAGGTTCGTTTGTTCCCAACTTCCCATCTTCGTACTATTTCCCCGCAGTCTGGTAATTAGTAATAACTTCCCGCCTCGTGTCATCAGTCGGTAACAAGCATCAAATCGTATTCTAAACGTAATAAAATATATATTGTTTCGCGGTTTATAATGAAATGATCATTGAACTATTAAAATTAATTATTATTATTATTATTATCATCATCATCATGATCGTCTTTGGTTAAGTCCGTCCGAGTTTCTATTGTGAAGAATAGGAGTAATGTATTTTGCTCTGATCGCGGTACCAACGCTATGCAGAGTAGACCATTTGTGGGGCTGACACCTCAAAGCTTTAGGTCTAGCTTCTGGATGTACTAACCCCATCTAGAGGGTCGCCACTTCCGCCAACTTATTAAAAATTAGTTGTCATTATGGACTTTAATCTTGTTTCCCCGAGCATGGGTTTCTTAACATCCCAGAGAAAGGACCCCCTCTTCCCATCAGTTCTCCGACCCAAATCGCCTAACGGATTTTGGGTTACTCGGATTAGCAGGTCCACCTCGAGCAGGTTGGGAGAGGAGTTTATATGCAGAGGCTGAGTGTTTGCAATGGGAACTACATTGCGCCTGCACAATGTCGGACGTCGTCGGAAGAGATGGTCTTAGATCTATTAGTGAAGACGGAACAGGCAACTAATGCATAATACAGGAAGTGCAGAAGAAGAATAAGATTATCATAATAAGTTATTTGGATAAGATTACAACGTTACACAGTAACCATGGCTAAAAGTCAATAATTGAGTCACTTTTAATACAAATAATTACATATTATCGGAATTTATAATGTCTTTAGGGTATTTTACACGCTTTATATTAGCTTGACCTGTATCTATCTATCTATCTATCTATCTATCTATATATATATATATATATATATATATATATAATATATATATATCTGTCTATGTAACGGAATCTTTCAACACGATTTTCGCCCACTTAAAATTATTGGATCGACTTGAAACTTTTTATATTTCTAAAGGACCCGTGACAATACAATAATTTCTTTTTTTTCTAAAATCCTGGCCAGATTCATCAGAAAATAAAAAAAACGTGTCTTTGTATCTGTGTAACGGAATCTTTGAACACGATTTTCACCCACTTAGAAACATTGGATCGACTTGAAACTTTGTATACTTGTAAAGGACCCGTGACAATACAATAATTTCATATTTATTTTCTAAAATCACGGCCATAATCTTCAGAAAATAAAAAAAAAGTGTCTTTGTATCTGTGTAACGGAATCTTTGAACACGATTTTCACCCACTTAGAAATATTGGATCGACTTGAAACTTTGTATACTTGTAAAAGACCCGTGATAATACAATAATTTCATATTTTGTTTCTAAAATCCTGGCCAGAATCATCAGAAAATAAAAAAAAATGAAAACTGGTATATAGGTTGCGGACTTGTCGACCTTTTAGCCAATCGTTATAAGAGCTCAGTTGGTAAAGCGGTGAATTTTAGTGATATGTAATTTCAGTAATCCATAGGTTGCTGGTTCAAATCCGGCTGCGAGGGTTTTTTATTTAGAATTGAGTATTACTTTTAGCTCATACTACAATAGTATCGAATTTAAAGATATTTACATTTTTATCTTATTCTGTAAAATATTAAAACTAAAAAATAAAGAATAAATAATAGTTTTAAAAAACTAAAACAACACGCTTTATTAGAAACCCGAACTAAGAAATGAAAAATAATTTTAATTTCCAACACGCTTGGGATAAAAGTTAAGTGGTCAACAAAAAAATCATCTCCAATACATATAGAAAAAAATAGTTATCAACAAAAAGGAAATAATTTTACCATCAAAAGCGTGGGGTACTTTTTATGATTTTTACATTTTCTTCTTAGAGACTTTACTTTTACCAATATCTGTTTATTATCAAATATATTAATGTATATAGAGCATCCTACACTTTTGATGGTAAAATTATTTTCTTTTTTGTTGAAAACTCTAGTTTTATTCTATATGTGTTGGAGATGATTTTTTGCTGACCACTTTAATTTTATCCCAAGCGTGTTGGAAATTGAAATTATTTTTCATTTTTTAGTTCGGTTTTCTAATAAAGCGTGTTGTTTTAGATTTTTTAAAACTATTATTTATTTTACTCATCTCATTACAAAACTTGCGATCAATAAACGTAGATTTTGTTTATTTAGTTTGAACGCCAAACTTGAGTTATATCAAATGCTTCATGTTTAAATATGAACTGCGACACCTACTCTTGAAACAGTAAACTACCCCAGTTACATTTAACGAAATATACTAAAATAAAAAACTAAAACAACACGCTTTATTAGAAAACCGAACTAAAAAATGAAAAATAATTTTAATTTCCAACACGCGTGAGATAAAATTAAAGTGGTCAACAAAAAAATCATCTCCAACACATATAGAATTAAACTAGAGTTATCAACAATAATTTTAATTTCCAACATGCTTGGGATAAATAATTTTACCATCAAAAGCGTGGGGTGCTCTTTATCAATTAATATATTTGATAATAAACAGATATTGGTAAAAGTAAAGTCTCTAAGAATAAAATGTAAAAATCATAAAAAGCACCCCACGCTTTTGATGGTAAAATTATTTATCCCAAGCATGTTGGAAATTAAAATTATTTTTCATTTTTTTAGTTCGGTTTTCTAATAAAGCGCGTTGTTTTAGTGTTTTAAAACTATTATTTATTTTTTAGTTTTAATATTTTACAGAATAAGATAAAAATGTAAATATCTTTAAATTCGATACTATTGTAGTATGAGCTAAAAGTAATACTCTTCTAAAAAAACTCCCGAGCCGGATTTGAGCCGGCGACCTATGGATTACTGAAATTATATACCACTAGAGTCCACCGCTCTACCAAGTGAGCTCTTACAACGATTGACTAAAAGCTCGATAAGTCCGCAACCTATTATACCAGTTTTCATTTTTTTTTATTTTCAGATGACTCTGGCCAGGATTCTAGAAACAAATATGAAATTATTGTATTGTCACGGGACCTTCACAAGTATGGAAAGTTTCAAGTCGATCTAATGTTTATAAGTGGGTGAAAATCGTGTTCAAAAATTCTGTTACATAGATACAAAAACACATTTTTTTATTATATGACGATTCTGGCCAGGATTTTAGAAACAAATATGAAAATATTGTATTGTCACGGATCCTTTACAATTATACAACGTTTCAAGTCGATCCAATGATTTTAAGTGGGTGAAAATCGCGTTAAAAGATTCAGTTACTTACATACAGGTCAAGCTAATATAAAACGTGTAAAAATAAATAATAGTTTTAAAAAACTAAAAGAACACGCTTTATAACTACAAAATGAAAAATAATTTTAATTTCAAGTACGCTTGGGATAAAATAAAGTGGTGAACAAAAAAATCATCCCCAACATATATAGAATAAAATTAGAGTTATTAACAAAAAGAAAATAATTTTACCATCAAAAGCGTGGGGTGCTCTATATCAATTAATATATTTGATTATAAACAGATATTGGTAAAAGTAAGCTCTCTAAGAAGAAAATGTAAAATTCATAAAAATAACCCCACGCTTTTGATGGTAAAATTATTTTCTTTTTGTTGGTAACTCTAGTTTTATTCTATATGTGTTGGAGATTATTTTTTTGTTAATCACTTTAATTTTATCCCAAGCGTGTTGGAAATTAGAATTATTTTTACACGCTTTATATTAGCTTGACCTGTATCTATCTATCTATCTATCTATCTATCTATCTATCTATCTATCTATCTATCTATCTATCTATCTATCTATGTAACTGAATCTTTCATCGCGTTTTTCACCCACTTAAAATAATTGGATCGACTTGAAATTTTGTATACGTGTAAAGGACCCGTGACAATACAATAATTTCGTATTTATTTTCTAAATCTAAAATCCTGGCCAGAATCATCATAAAATCAAAAAAAGTGTTTTTGTATTTATGTAACGGAATCTTTGAACACGATTTTCACCCACTTAGAAACAATATGATAGACTTGAAACTTTGTATACTTGTAAAGGACCCATGACAATACAATAATTCCATATTCATTTTCTAAAATCCTGGCCAGAATCATCAGAAAATCAAAAAAAGTGTTTTTGTATTTATGTAACGGAATTTTTGAACACGATTTTCACCCACTTAGAGACATTGGACCGACTTGAAAACTTTGTATACTTGTAAAGATCCCGTGACAATACAATAATTTCATATTTATTTTCTAAAATCCTGGCCAGAATCATCATAAAATCAAAAAAAGTGTTTTTGTATTTATGTAACGGAATCTTTGAACACGATTTTCACCCACTTAGAAGCATTGGATCGACTTGCAACTTTGTATACTTGTAAAGGACCCGTGACACTATAATAATTTCATATTTTATTTCTAAATTTCTAGCCATAATCATCAGAAAATCAAAAACATTAAAACTGGTATAATAGGTTACGAACTTGTCGACTTTTTAGTCAATCGTTGTCAGAGCTCAGTTGGTAGAGCGGTGAACTAGTGGTATATAATTTTAGTAATCCATAGGTCGCTGGTTCGAATCCGGCTGGGGAGGATTTTTTTTTAGAAGAGTAATAATTTTAGCTCATACTACAATAGTTATGGAATTTAAAGATATTTACATTCTTATCTTATTCTGTAAAATATTAAAACTAAAAAATAAAAAATTAAATAATAATTTTAAAAAACTAAAAGAACACGCTTTATTAGAAAACTAAAAAAATGAAAAATAATTTTAATTTCCAATACGCTTGGGATAAAATAAAGTGGTCAACAAAAAAATCATCTCCAACACATATAGAATAAAATTAGAGTTATCAACAAAAAGAAAATAATTTTACCATCAAAAGCGTGGGGTGCTCTATATCAATTAATATATTTGATAATAAACAGATATTGGTAAAAGTAAGCTTTCTAAGAAGAAAATGTAAAAATCATAAAAAGCACCCCACGCTTTTGATGGTAAAATTATTTTCTTTTTGTTGATAACTCTAATTTTATTCTATATGTGTTGGAGATGATTTTTTTGTTGACCACTTTATTTTATCCCAAGCGTATTGGAAATTAAAATTATTTTTCATTTTTTTAGTTTTCTAATAAAGCGTGTTGTTTTAGTTTTTTAAAACTATTATTTATTTAAATCCATATCGTAATTCTGATTATACAGTATATCTCTACTGAGAGAAACATCGATAAATAAATCAAGTTGATATAAGCTGGCTCTTACACCAAAGTATCCTAAAATCTAATTAAAACATGACCAACGTGGGTATAATATACTGACCAAACGTCATAAGATACGTTGAGAATGGCTAGTCTTAATGCCTGACAACTTTTAACACCGTGGAAAGTTCTCCCATTTTATACGAGGCCGAATAGGCCTCAGGGCCACGAATGAATGGATTTTTTTCACCTCTCCACTACCAAGATTCGAGCCGGATCTTCCAAATCCGTATCCACTGTAGATGTAGATTAAGATATGTTTTATTATGAATATAAAATTGACAAAAGTTTAATAACAGATCTGAATCAAGTACTCGTACATGAAGATATGGTTAAAGCACAAGTTTGTGTTATAATTCAATCTAATGTCTGCCTTCTTGACTTATGTCTGTCTGCAATTTTAAATATAATCTTGTGTATGTTATTTATGGTAGTCAAACATGGTCATTTATTCTGAAAAAAATAAACTAAATGTTTTCGAAAATATAATCCTTTAGGCCCACAAAGGGTAAGAAAATTTCACAACGTGGAATTTCACAATTTTATTAGCGGCGCTCTTTAACAACTCTAATTATTAAAATTAAAATGTGGGCATAAAATGATCGACATCTTTGTTCAGATGTATTTTAATGCTGGCTCTCGAGGTTATTTTAGTCCCGTAAATCTATGAAACGGGACCTATTGTTTTTATTCCTATCCGAACGAAATCCGGTCGGATTTGAATGAGCGAACTTCGGAACCAGAGGCGAGCATAACAGGGACTGTATTCACAATTTATATAGTTCACCAAACTTTAATCAGGATTATTAGAAGTGGAGATGAGTAGTTAATACGCGACAGTATAAACACTTTCAAAAACCTCGGGGAAAACATTATTAGGAAGATCTAGGTACAGATGTGAGGATAATATTCAGATGGATCTTAAGAAAGTGGAAAATAATCATATTAACCGGATTCAGTTACCTGTGATTAGGTACCATTGCAAAGCCTTAAAATGTGTAATTAACCCATTAGGATACATACAACATTCACCTTTCAATATTTTAGTAATACTTTTGCAATTAAAAAAGTCTGGAGCATTTCGGAGTCCTAAGTGATTTAATGCTCAAACACTTTACAATGACATCTGCGGCAAACAAATTTTGAATTTTAAAAATGTATGCAACAGCAAAATCGTATAGAATAACCAAGTTACTAAGGAAAATAATCGAACCATGTTCACTTTAATAGACACGTAAATTTATATTCCAGTGTCATGTGTTTAGGAGGGGTTGAAGAGGGGAACCGGGCCTTACCTAACTTTAGCCAAGGCACATGAAGCACTCTGGAAAAGATTAACGAAAAGCTTCACGGCTGTATCCATTCAATAAATAAAGGAGAACATGCGCAGTTGTTGGCGACGCGTCCCGTTTCGGCGTCTGTTGGAAGACTCTCGCATCAATACGTAGTTAACGCAGTAACGTTCATGTCCCATCCAACAAGGACTGACTTCGCCATTTCTCCTGTTTCACTAGTCACTTTCCATTCTGCAGCAACACGCAACACAATAGGTGAGTTACAATCCAATCTCCGTCAGTACAACATCTCACATTTCAGTTGTTTCAACATATCAGTTCACCGTAGTAAAGTTTGAGGTTAGAATATTTAATTAGATTTTTCCGTTAGTCAAAACACTCTAATATGATGATTTAAAAAATATAATTAAGTAATGTTGGATAACATAATTTAATTAGGCATTTTTATAGAATGATATAACTTAATTAAAATATTTTATTCGTAAAATGTATCTTAGAAATCTTGGAACTTAACGTTTAAATTATATTTTTGTTATTTACAATTATATATTTGTAAATGTTATTGTTTTAAAATAAATGCTTAATTACACTCTTTCAAATGCTATTTGTTAGCCATTTATCAAAACGATTTTTTACTTCATTGTTATTCATAGCCAACTTGTTTGGTACTATTTTTATATATTTTTACTTCGAATATATATTGAGTATTTCAATATATTTGGTTACTTCGCTTCTTGGATATTTGGGTGTAGGCCTATTTGTTGTGTGTATTCACGTATATTGTGAAAATTCATTGAATGTACATTTTATAGAAATATTGAATCATCATTATTATTAATGATGAAATGACCCTTGGTAATAAAATTCCAACCAAAAATTTGTCTTTTAAAGTGAGAAAAGCCACGTAAAAAGTCAGTTTATTTATTTGGTCCTGAGAGTTGAACTCTGGACCGCTCGAACACAAATTCATTCAGTGTTTTAAATGTTGAGATCCGTGAACAGCTTGAGTCAAATCGTGTTTACCTTATTTGATTATATACTAATAGAATGTGAACGTCTGTTTTATGTTTATTGCGTATTTACTTACTTTTTTTTAATAATTGTGACATGATAAAAGGGGAATGGCAATTGATATACTACTGAATTATTATTAGTTTTATAATGAAAATACTACGCAGCATTTGTTTCGGCGACTAATATAAGGAACTCGGGAAGAAACTTCATAGCTCTAGGCCGAGGGATTTGAACATCTGAATAAAAATCGGAAACGATCCGCTTAATTGACTTTCTTGATTATAATTTTCATTTTGTATAGTAGTCTGTCTAACAATGCCTTTAAATTGCTGTGCAGTACATATTTAGTTTGCTGACAATTTTAATTTACTATCTTGGTAAAATTTAATATAAAAATTATTATATTTTTCTTCATTGAGAATGTGACGCAGAATCCATTCAATCTCATGAAAACTGCGTCATATTCCAGCCAGCAGTAACTAGTTTACTTACCGTGGTAAAATCGTCATGTCATATACAAGATTCCTCCGTTTTGCTCGATAGACCATCATTTTTTTATGATTTAATTTTAAATGCTTATTAAAATTCAAGGTTAAAAAGCGACTTTCAACTATCACTGGCCCAAGAACAAAATTCCGAGTAAGTATATAGTTTAATTAAATTGAAAATTTGGTTTGTGGGTAGTTAAGGATTCAATTATAGATTAAGTTATAAAAATCGATAATTAAACTGTTTGAGAGAACAATTAAAATTGGTAATGATCCGATATATACCCCATAAGGTAAGACAAAATAACATTTTTAACTATGGGTCACACACATGCATTTTTGTCCACATAAGGACATTGAGGGTCTCCCCGAATGAGTGGCCAACTCAACGTCAGGGCCTGCTCACAGACGAAACACACAATTCATACACACATTCATAATCTAATGAGGTGAATATGATAATGATGATTATGATGGCCAGATGATATTCGGGGACCGTTTGGGACTTAATGTTTCCTGACATTTGTCTTATAGGTGACGAACACCCCCAAAATAAAAAAAAAACATCACCCAAGAAACTTGTCCCGACCGGGGATTGATCCCAAGCCTGCTGCATACGAGGCAGCGGCGCTTCCACGAGACCACAGAGGTGGATATAATAAGCCTATCGAATTTATTTCCATAAGGTTTAAGTACAATAAGGTTACTATGAGTACAATCATTTCTAAGGGCTGATCTGTGCTCGAATAAATAAAGAAAATACTTTTTTAGTGTTGTACAGTTGGTTAATTTATTACTGTTGTTATTATTATTAAAATTATTATAACAATATTATAATTTATTATTTTTATTATTATTATTATTATTATCATTACTATCAAAACTATTATTAAAATAATAATTACTATTATTTATAATAATTTCAATATTATCATTTTATTATTAAACATGGGGTCTTACTTTACTTTAGGGAGCAGAAAAGTTTTATTATTATTATTATTATTATTATTATTATTATTATTATTATTATTATTATTATTATTATTATTATTATTATTATTATTATTATTATTATTATTTGTAGTAGTAGTAGTAGTAGTAGTAGTAGTAGTAGCAGTAATAGACGCTGAAGGGAAAATTTTCTATAGGATCGTAACAGGCCTTGGCCTAATACTTGGAAGGAAGAAGAAGAAGTAGTAGTAATAGTAGTTGTATTATGAGTATTTGAGAATAAAGTTCTTTAAAAAATTGGAACAAAGCGAAACGAACAAATGGGTCGTGAAGAAGACTCTATACGTATCAGTGAACTGCATGATATTTATGGGAAACCAGGTGTAATAAAAACAGTTAAGTCTCAACACTGCGATGAGTAGGACGTATGATACGAATGGGGAATGAACGAGGGGCATGAAAACTCGTTATAGGAAAACCAGAGTGAAAGGTCCCTGTAGGTAAGCCAAGAATGAATTGGGAGAATAACATTAATCATGATTTGAGGGAGTAAATTATAGAGGAGAAGATAGTAGAGCTTATGTCCGCGCGGCCATGAACCTATGAGTCCTATGGTGCCAGTAAAGTATTATTATTATTATCATTATCATTATTATTATTATTATTATTATTATTATTATTATTATTATTATTATTATTATTATTATTATTATTATTATTATTATTATTATTATTATTATTATTATTATTATTATTATTATTATTAAAGATGTTTATAGGCTTTCGCGACTTCCCTCTTACAATCCCACAATTACAATGCGTCCTAAACAAAACATATCCAGTATCGAATGTATAATTTATAGTATATAATTTTCACCCTAAATTCCATTCAGATACTACCATATAGACGACCGAGATCTAATACCATAGGCCTAATTCTCAGGAGAGAAAAAAAACTGTTTTACATTTATTAATGTCGTCTGGAAGTCGGAACACTATATAAGTCTTTATGTTGATTTAAAAATGATTGTGAAATATTTCAAATGTTGTAACAAAGGTCTACGTGTTATTATAAGGAATTAACATATGTTATTAATTTAAATAATTCTTGTGTTTTCTCATAGTTATACAATGTTTTAAAATTATTCTAATATCAGACAATTTAATGTCGTAAATTTAATATATATATATATTTGCAAATGAGATTACCTATATTACACAACTTTAATAATAGGCATACAGAACTGAACAACTTAATGTCATTAACTAAAGGAGCAGTTTCAATAGATAGACTGTCATAGAAAAAGGGTCAACCTCTAGGAATAATGGATTCGAGTTCCTGTCAGTGCTACTAGTTCTTTATATAGGTTTACGGGATGAGTCTCGTTACTTTGCGGGATCTTGGTAGGTAATTAAATGGGAATTTATATTGCATTTTGCTGTCATAGTACTTAAATGCCCTTACATCATTCACAGTGGCTTCACCACGTTTTCTGCCAAGATGCTGAGTCATAAAATTGAATTCGTTTTTAGGCATAGTCATTGAATAATTAATAAATGTCCGTCACGCAGGAACTGCGCAAACTAAGCGAATTTCTCAGCAAATCGAATTAATGGTCCCATTTTGCTCGTTTACTGAATATGTATTTCTTTAAAAAAACTCAAAATCTGTTGCCAACTTATTTAAAAATGTAGGACTACTCCGATATCAAATCAAGCATAACCGTAAGTTATTATCCATTTGCATATTGTTTATAGGCCTAATGTGACAACAATAAAAATAATATCAACCACTACTTAATTAAGTAAATTAAAACAATGTATGTTATAAGTAGCGCTAGGATTTTTATGTACTAAAAGTTATTTGCAACAAAGTATAATGAGAAGTTAGACTTATGACTATATTTTGTTTTGTTTCACACACAAACAGTTGAATATTATAATGAGGAGTTAGATTTCTATCTTCGGTTTTGTTTCACGCACAAACAGTTGAATAGTATAATGAGAAGTTAGAACTTATGACTATCTTTTGTTTTTGTTTCACACACAAACAGTTGAATAGTATAATGAGGAGTTAGATTTCTATCTTTTGTTTTTGTTTCACACACAAACAGTTGGATAGTATAATGAGAAGTTAGACTTATGACTATCTTTTGTTTTTGTTTCACACACAAATAGTTGAATAGTATAATGAGAAGTTAGAACTTATGACTATCTTTTGTTTTTGTTTCACACACAAACAGTTGGATAGTATAATGAGAAGTTAGAACTTATGACTATCTTTTGTTTTTGTTTCACACACAAACAGTTGAATAGTATAATGAGGAGTTAGATTTCTATCTTTTGTTTTTGTTTCACACACAAACAGTTGAATAGTATAATGAGAAGTTAGAACTTATGACTATCTTTTGTTTTTGTTTCACACACAAACAGTTGAATAGTATAATGAGGAGTTAGATTTCTATCTTTTGTTTTTGTTTCACACACAAACAGTTGGATAGTATAATGAGAAGTTAGACTTATGACTATCTTTTGTTTTTGTTTCACACACAAATAGTTGAATAGTATAATGAGGAGTTAGATTTCTATCTTTTGTTTTTGTTTCACACAAACAGTTGAATAATATATACTATCTGCATTGCAATCTTATGTTTTATTACATAGAAATTCTAGCCCTAGTTATAAGATGCATTGTCAATTTAAGGGTTAATTGAAATGGGTGTTTCATAAACATATTGCGAAAAACCAAACACGGCGGTAGGTTGTCAGTTTTCAATTTCGCTTTTCAGGTAAACTCCCATCTCTAATGGTCGGATTTCGCTGATCTTTGAGAATGTCTTCCTCCATTTATTTTAATACCGTATACTGAATTATGGTGGAACATGGAAAACCGAGACCGCTAGAGCGTTTTTTTTTAATTTACGTTTTAGGTGAACTCATACACCTCTATCTCTCTCTATCTTCGGGTTTTTACAGCTGCTGCCGTCTTCCCGTGCCAAACCTCCAAAGTCTTGGGCATCTTCGATGCTTAGCCCTCTAGCTTGCATTACTGTCTTCATGTTTTCCTTCCAAGTTAACCTTGGTCTTCCTCTTTTCTTCTTTCTGTTCGGATGCCATTCATATAGTTGCTTGGGCCATCGCTCATCTTCCATTCTTAAAACATGTCCTAACCACTTTAATTCCTTCTCCTCAATTCTTTCAATTATGCTTTCGTCTGCTTCCATTATGTTTCTAATTTCCTTATTTGTGACACGTTCTAATTTAGACTTTCTGGCACTTCTTCGTAAATAATCCATTTCTAGAGCTATTAGTCTATTCTTGTAGTACTTATTGATTGTCCATACCTCATTTCCGTACATTGCAACAGATTCCACCAATGTTTTACCAATATATATTTTTTGTGTCTTTCCAAATATGCTTATCCCACCATATGGAATTTAATGATGATATTATTTTGCTACTCAATTCAATTCTATGTTTTATGTTCTCTTTTCCTATACCTTCGATGTTATCCATAATTATTCCCAAATATTTAGTTTGTTTCACTTGCTTTATTTGGATTCCTTCTTCCAATATTAAATTTTCTCTTTCATTGTTATTTATTGCCAGATATTCTGTTTTTGTAAATTACTGTGAGACCCCATGATTCATATGTGTTTTTCAACCTTTTTATCATGAATTCCATATCAAATTTGTCTTGCGCTAAAACCAGTTGATCATCGGCAAATTGTAATGTCATCAAAAATCTGTTGCCTATTGGGATCCCCATACCTTTGCAGCTTTGTTTCCATTTCGTTAATATAAATTCTACATAAATATTAAATAAAATTGGTGATAGACTGCACCCTTGTTTCAATCCTTTGAGGTTTTTATAGGATTAGACATTATATTTCTCATTTTAACATAAGCGGAGTTTATCTTTATAGATTTGTTTAATAATTTCTATTAGGTTTCTGTCAATATTGTATTTCTCCAATACTTCCCATAATTTGTTCCTCGGAATTGAGTCATAAGCTTTCTCTAAATCTATCATTGTCAAATGGGTTTCTTCTCCAACTGCAGTCCGTTTTTCAATTAACTGTTGTATTGCAAATATATTGTCAACACATGACCTTCCTGGTCTGAATCCATTTTGATCTTCTCCTAATTTGTCTTTAACATCTTTTTGTAACTTTGTTTTTAATAACTTCGTAAATATTCTATATAATGTGTTATTTATACTTAGTCCTCTGTAGTTTTTTGCGTCTCTTCTATCGCCCTTCTTGTAGATTGGTACAATGTAGCTTATTTTCCATTCATCAGGAATCTTCTGTATTGCAATGCACTTATTAAACAAGTCCCTCAATCTACTTATTACATTTTTTGGCCATATTTAATTAACTCATTGGGTATGTTTCCCGGCCCTGGTGCCTTTTTATTCTTTAGGGTTTGAATTTCTAATTCTATATCTATTGTATCAAATTCCAGGGCGTTCATTTCTATAGTTGGATTTTCTGTGTTTTCCATAAACTCATTTCTAGTTTCTGACAGTAAAGCTTTGTAATGTTTTTCTGCGTCTGATTTTGCTAACAAATTTATCTTGCTGGATCCTTGGTTGGTTTTCAGTGTTTTTAGAAATCTCCATACTTCTGATTGATTGTGATCCTCCTATATAACTTTCTATTTCTTGGCATTTGCTTTTCCATAATTTGTTTTTTTCTTCTACCACTTTCCTTTTAACTTTGGCGTTTGTTCTCTTGTATTCTATCCAATTTTCTGTTGTTTTATTTGCCAACCATTCTAAGTAGCATTTTTTCTTCTTTTTGGTTAATTCTTCAATTATTCCAGAACAATGTAGATATTGCAGCAGTGACGGAAACAAAAAAGAAAGGATCGGAAAATTCATATTTAGGAAACTACATACATTTTTGGTCAGGTGTAAATAAATAAAAAAAAACTCATACACCTAATGGTCCAATTTTACTGGTTAACGAACTGGACCTTACTTTTTTAACGGACACACACACATAGGGGCCTATATATTGATCATAGTCATTTTCGGTGTGTGCTAGATAGGATCGGTGAATTGTAAACAATAAAAATCAAAATCTTTTCTTGAGAACAGGCTCATTCGCTAAAAAGTAATAGCCTACTTGTGTCATAAGGAAATCGATTTTTATTGTTTGTTTGGCAATTTTACAAAATCTCTTGGGAGATAAATATCACAATCTGTTAGTTTCTGTTCGATTTAGATAACCTCGATGTAAACTGTCACAATCAGTTTGACTGTCTCTATTCACTAGATATATTTTCCGTACAATGACACCATGCTTGTTTGAAAAATAAAGAACATTTGACATTACATAATTTTTGTTCTCAGCCATCGCTCTATTATTATAGATTGGAAACTTTGGTTCTAAACAACACAGGTTGCAAAATGCAGAAGCTAGCAGATCACCATCTGATTTATTCCACCAGTAGTTTGTTGATTGATGTGTAGCAAGATCATACAAAGTGAAATTATAGCATCAGACTTTTGTTTTAAAATGGAGATCAGAGCTTGAACAAAAAGGAATGTTTTCATTGTTATCACATGGCATAATTTATTTTCAACATCTTCTTTATCCTTGCTTTTCTCTTTGTAGATATTTCCTTTCAATCTCGGTGCTTTTGTCATTTTTCTGCACCTACATGTTGGCATCACACATATCCTTCCTCTGTTGAAATTTTAAGAGATTAAGGTCTTCAAATGCTTCATTAAGTGCGGAACAACTAATATTTGGGTTATTTTTTAAGTTACTAATTACAAGTGCTATAACTGATTTTTTTTTCTTTTAAATGGGTTCCATGTATGAATTGTCCACCATTGTGGTCTCGAGGTAGCGTGCTGCCTTGTCACGCAGCGGTCCCGGATTCGATCCCCGGCCGGGACAGTTTTTGCTGGGTGAGGTTTTTATCGGGGTTTTTCCTCACCTGTAAGACAAATGTCAGGAAAACTTTAAGACCCAAACGGTCCCCGAAATCATATGGCCATCATCGTCATCATCATCCTTATCATTATCATCATCATCATCCTTAACCGGTGTGGAAAGCAACGGGAAGCTACCACACCTACAATTCCCTAGTAAAGCTGCAAGCATAGCATGAAAATGCTATGATTGCAATGAAGGACCTGCCTTCGGGCAGAATTACTATGGATGGATGTATGAATTATATGTAGAGTTAGTAGAAATATCAACAAATATTTACCAGAATATCAAAAAGACATTGCTGAGATTTCGAATGAAAATATAATGAATTAATGTTTATTTATTTATGAAACTGTGCGCTAGTAACATGTTTAAGAAGCAAAGTGTGCGAGGGCAAGTTATGCAGTGTTGAGAAAAATAGGTTTAAAGTTTGAAGTTGTATCAGAAATTCATAGGTTAACAGTAATTCTTTATTTATTGCTAACGTTAATCTTCCAGAATGTAATTATGCACCAATGTGGAACGGGATTTATTCACAATAACTAAGTACTTGAATTACGAAGTTAATGTTAAAGTAGGCCTATAATCGTAAGATCTACTAGTACTTTAGTGACGGTAATCAGCTCTCCGGAGCTGCCAACTGTATTTTAACATGATAAAGCTAGTTTAATGCGTGATGTCAGGAGAAAGTTGAGTGAAAAGTATAATAGTGATATTTGAGTTACAAAATCAATTATAGAAACTTTGTAAAGCTACCGTAATGTGAAATTAAATGTTACACTGAACATCATCTCGGCCTGCATCCAGATGCTATTTATATTTTAGAGAGCACAGAACCAAGTCCACACCACTCCACCAATATACACATTCTTATCTGTTGCGTCGTACTCTCACTCCCCCTGATTTGCTTCTGAAGTAAACCATTTCTATCATTTTATCTAGACGTGGGAAAAGTATAATAAAGCATCTTATAGTTTACTTTAACTAAATATAGCTATTTTATACTCGTACAATCTACAAACAGTGTACAACAATATAATAATAATAATTGTTGTTGTATTATTATTATTATTATTATTATTATTATTATTATTATTATTATTATTATTATTATTATTATTATTATTATTATTATTATTATTAT
Organism: Diploptera punctata; assembly: GCA_030220185.1. Classification (NCBI taxonomy): domain Eukaryota; kingdom Metazoa; phylum Arthropoda; class Insecta; order Blattodea; family Blaberidae; genus Diploptera; species Diploptera punctata. Next base: position 628,784 of record JASPKZ010006439.1, on the reverse strand, counting down.
TATTATTATTATACCATAAGGATTTTTCTTCCAGTCAACTATCAACAAACATATACAACTTACAAACTTCAGCGATACACAGAAAATAAATTGGTATATATACCAGCTAATACCCGGCATGCGTTGCTACGCCTAAATAAATGAAATATTAAAGATTAACTAAACTGTATGATATACGCTGAGACGAAACAAACATGGCAGTTGCTAGTCAGTTTTAATTTCGGATTTCAGGTAAATCTCCACTTCTAATTGTCCGATTTCGCTCTACCTCGATTTATTGTAATAGGATATACTGAGTTTCGTTGTCAAAATGTGACCGCTAGAGAAATTTTTAAATTTTCACTTCAGGGGGAATCCTACGCCTAATGGTTTTAGAAGGTCCAATTATTCTGAATCTAAACCATCGAGGGACCCACTCAAACATACAAAAAAAAACATCAAAATCGATCCAGTCGTTTAGGATGGGTTCACTGACAAACAACGTACAGAAGAATTATATATTATATATATATATATATATATATATATATACAGAAAGAGAGAGAGAGAGAGAGAGAGAGAGATTCGCAAGGGTTTTGATACATTTAAGGACCTTATAGAAAGGTCGAAATACAACAACTTTAGAATACGAACTTAAGGTCTAGGGAGTAATCATTTGTCAGTATAAGCTTGGGAACTATATTGCGGATGTAAGCTTTCTTTTCAATGAGACACTGGATTTGATACACTGTGGATTACAAATATGCTCAGTGTGTTGTCTCGACAGAACACTTGAAGTATCTTATGAGGTTCTTGAGATGCATGATGTAGGCCGACTGTATTTGGTATACTTGCACCAGAATTTTCCGCGACGTTAGGCCTGTATTGAATGTGGTGGTCGCCAATTGTAATAAATTTTGTATAACAAAATTGTTGAAAAACATTAACTCTGCTTAATGTAAGTGTGTGAACAAATTAATTAATTTTCCATCCTGACATTTGCAGGCTTGCAATATCCTGGAATTACTTCCCAGACTTCCTATTATAAAGTTGTAGTATTTAGACTCCTCTATAACCTCTTTACGTTTGATCGCTCTATTCATTAAGAGTCCTAAAACAAATTTGAGGAAAATAAATATATGTATACATACATACGTCTGGGATTAAAGGAGAGATCAAGGCTTTCTTAGTTTAGGTTGGGGCATGGAAATTACTCAAAATGGCCTATTATTACAATATGCAAGTAGGCCTATGTCTAATGTGTGGGAGCTCTGAAGACGAAAAAGGAAATTGTAATGGTTTGGAATATTGGAAGCGGCAGTTGTTGCCGAAAAGGTTTCTAAATTCAAATAATGTTAGATTGGCATGCTAGAGTTAACGGTAAACCTAGACAATTGGATAAAAGCGATCAGATTTCTTGAGAAGTAGAAGAAAATAAGAACAATGCTCTTTCGTGAATAAAGAAATAGATAAACAAAGTGTAATTATTAATATTATATATAATTCTCCTATTTAGCTTATATGAATGACTTGGAATATAATGAATTTTTTTTTACCTAAGAATAATTCTTGCATTTTTGGTAAAAATACCTATATTTTCTGTTCATTTATTGTTTATTTATTATGCTATTAATAGGCATTTATTTATTGATGCGGACTGTCAAAAGCTTGCTGCACTTGCGATCCTTTTCCATAAAGTCTTACTACTGCAACTATACACCTTAGTCAGGTTAACTAATACTATATTATGAACTCATGTATATGTCAGGGTCGGTTCCAGGGATGAGATGAGATGAATCCCCTATATTTATAGAGGTCTGCCAACGACAAGGGTTACCGGCCGACCACGTCTGACACACCGCCACAGGGGCGGTTGAACAAAATTAAACAAAATGTATGAGATGAGTATGAAGAAATGGTGTAATGAAATTTGTGGCGGGAAAAACGGGAGAAAAACCGTGAAAAACCTGACCAACTTCCGTTTCGTCAACTAAGAAATCCACATGGAGTGACCGAGACTCGATCTCGGAACCCCAGCGGTGAGAGGCGAGCTTCTAACCGCTTGCGCTACGGACCCGCCTAACTACTACTACTACTACTACTACTACTAATAATAATAATAATAATAATAATAATAATAATAATAATAAATTATTGTTATTATTATTTAAATTATGCTAGTTTCAATGTAGATGCGATGTTTTCTGACTATTTAACTCATGCTCCAAATGGGCATGACCAATCACATTTCAAGGAATTTTGAATTGCAACCAATCACAGTCGTTTTTCTCCTCGATTTTATCAATTTAATTTTATCACATTAAAATCAAGCTGCTCCTTTTTAACATTCTGAATAGGTCAGAGAATTATTTTTCAGTGACTGATTCTCTAAGAGATACGTTTAATATAACAATTTATATATTAAGATGTAAGAATCCTACAGTGCAAGTGGCTCCCAGATTGTATATATAGTGCACGAATGTAACCAGATTCTGCTTGCGGGATATGATAGAAAAACATTTATAGTAATTGATTATACCACAAAAAAGGAAACACTGTTTGCACTTTCATAAACGTATTATTTCCCAGGTATTCATGTTCCAAAAAAAATATATAATTGACATATTTACATCACAGGACATCAGAAATTAATTAATAACCTATAATGTTGGTTATAAACATTTTGATGTGTTTTATTTTATTTTTTTTCTCCACTAGGGTGCATTCTTGCAATATTGCGATCCTTTGGCAATAAATAATATGATCTGGTTGCAGTGATGAACAATTGAAACATAATCAACGTTTCTCATTTGTTTTCAAACATCGCCGTTTACATTAAATATATAAATATTTTAAAATAAATATATTTAAATAATTATTTGTGAATAAACAGCTTAATTTTATTCGTTAAATAGTCCTAACAAATGCCACTCTGGATTTCCAAATTCTCTAGATAAATTGGAAATCACACGTGGCATTACTTATGATAAATTGATCTAATACACATATAAATGTGTTTTTTCCACAGCTATGGTTTAGTGATAACGTTATTGCCTCAAAGGCAGCTGGTCAAGTTTTCTGGGTAAGTTTTTTCGGGGTTTTTCCTCCCTCTAAGGCAATTGTTCAGGAAACTTTAAGGCAAATAGTCCCCGAATACCATTAACAACCATCTATATAATATTCGCCTTGTTTAGGGTGAATTTGTGCAAGAATGGTGTGTGTAGTCTTAAATGTTCATGTTGTTTCGGAGTTTCCTTGGTATTAAGCTGATCATTCTCTGGTCAAACCCATGTTATCCCGAAATGACTTATCACTATAAAATAAAAGGGAGATGCTAAATTACGGAAAATAAATAAAGATACGTTTTATTATAAATTAACTCGATATTCGACAAACTGGTTCGGAAGAAAGTTTGAGTTTTTAACTGTGAAACATACTGAATATGAATATGACTTGTGTGGACGGACAGGCCTATAAACAAGGCAATTACAATTTGGGAAATGACCGCACTTACTATGGTTCCTGTAATACCTGAAGGTTTCAATCGGTCCATAAAGTCTCATACAAAATTGTATAATTTCTTTATTTTTATTAAGTTGATTTTCATAAATTAAAAATAAAATTTGTGTTTATTTATTTAATACAGGACACTTGTAATACAGTTTATTCATCCAAATCGCACACATTGTTATTACATATAGGGGCCTACAGTAAATACAATAACGTAATAGAGAAAACGCTATAAAATATAAACAGTCTAAGGTGATTCTATGCCAGGAGTCCACTTACATAAATTCAAAATAAAAAAGAATGAAAAACTCACAAATCATTGCGAATAGTTACCGGAGAAAATATGTGTTAATTTTTTTTTCTAAATAAAAAAATGCGATAAATGCTTAAAATTAAATTTGAAGTTGAGGTAATTTTAACCTAAAGTGGCCATACTTCCAATGGAAAACATGCATTTGTCATTGTTGAGACTGATAAGCCAACTGATCTTTATTGGCGGCCGGATTATTGAATGAACTGTAAACTAATCAGGTATAGCCTACACTAACTTTCCCATTTTCTCACCTAACGAAATAAATTGAGTTTACGAAATAGTATGTGGCGTAAGGACTTAGCAAAGTAAAGGTAAAGGTATCCCATTACAGGCCTCAGGAGGCCTTGGAGGAGTGGGAGGTTAGGGCTCCCACTTTTCTGGACAATCGGCACTTGATGTCAGCCCTGCATGACGGCGTAAAAGGACTTAGTACTGAGAGAATAAATATACAAAACCACAGTCTGATATAGGAAATGGCGCTAGCATGTTGAAACATTTATAGGTGAACTCCTGGCCCAAAACAATGTTAACAAGTAGATTAGGCTAAATAGTATGTAGTTCCGCGCCGTTACCGAGTGGTAAAATGCAATCAATGCTAGGGATTATCAGTGATTGGAGTCCCCATTGTAATGTGTGAATATTTACCGACGAGACCGCTGCTCACGCTGCGTAACGATTGGGTACCCGACACAAAGGCCACTTGTCATCCGTATATTGGCTGGATGTTCGTATTTGACACGTATGGATGTTTGGTCCGTATACGGCAAATAGACGTCCTAGCACTGCCGCGTCATTGAGTTTTTTTATTTATAATAATTGATTACAGTTATTCAGTTTCTTGGATTTATTCACATTAAAAAAAGTTAATGAAACTGGCGTATTGAGATTATAAATGTCTGTTTACTTCATCCATGGAAAGTAGCAAATCTGTTGCATTGAAGCTAATAAGATTATTACAATTGTCCACCGCTGTGGTCTCCAGGTAGCGCGCTGCCTTGTCACGCAGCGGGCCCGGGTCCAATCCCCGGTCGGGACAAGATTCCTGGGTGAGGTTTTTTCGTTTTTTTTTTTCCTCACCTGTAAGATAAATGTTACAAAAATTTAAGGCCCAAACGGTTCCCGAACACCATCTGGCCATCATTATCATCAATATCATATTCGCCTAATTAGCTTAAGTTTAGTTTAAGACCTATCCTGGCGCATCATTATCATCAGGGCAGCGTAACCCCACCTTCCAGGCGCCCCAACCTCAGAAGAGGGTTACAGGTACGTCATGTCAGGATAGAACACCAGAAATGTCGAAATGGCAACCTGGGTCATTTGGGGAGAAAAAATTATTAAGATTTATGCTATGCTTTGCAGCTTTACTAAGGAATTATAGGTATGGTAGCTTCCCGTTGCTTTCCACACCGGTGGATGGATGATAATGATAAGGATGATGATGATGGCTGGATAATTTTCGGGACCACTGGGCCCTAAGATTCCTGACAATTTGTCTTACAGGTGAGGAAAAACCCCGGAAATAAACCTCACCCAGGAGAATGTCGCGACCGGGAATTGAACCCGGGCCCTCTGCGTGACAAGGCAGCACGCTACCTCGAGACCACAGCGGTAGATAAAATTTCCTTATATGGTGAAATAAAGATTCCGAATTAGTGTGAAGCGAGCATAAAAATCTTGAACCCGAATTCATACCAAATTGTCGTTTTTATTGTCACAGTAGGAAAATACACATGACATCCATGATCTACCATACGTTTTGAGAATACTTTATTTTACCTACTTCATTTTATTGTGTATGCCTCTGTTTTAAATGTATCTCTGATTGTCGAAAATTTTCACTACGATGCCGATAAAAATATAATTGAGGAATTTACATTATCTGACAAGCTTTAAAAAAATCAGTCTTCATAATAATGTGAAGACACGCTTTGTAGTTATGTGAAATAAATTATAAACAAGATTACCATACTGTTATATGTTGAACTGAATAACCCGCTATAGAGAAGAGAACAAACGAAAACAACTAGGATGGGCGCTAGTACAACTGCAGGCAAAAAATCGTATACATTATTCCGGAAAGGCTGACCTTAATTCCGGCACTTCCAGTCTGCCTTGTTCTTAATGCTCGGTACGTTTTGAAAATATGTAATACTTTTGTCTGAACACGCTCACCCGACCCCTAACGTCACTGCAACATTTCCCCTAGGAGCGGGTTGTTCAGCTCAGCATGTCGCAGTAAAAGGGATAGTCTAATATGTTTATGATTTTTATTTGTAAATAACGTGCTGTTTAAAAATATATATGCCTTCTTTATCACCTATACGTTTTCTATTTGGTTTACCTTCTCTACCTTTTTTAATGCTTGAACAAACTGTGTCTGTTGTTTTTATTGTCAAGCTGTCAAAAATCCGTTAAAATTAAAATAAATTAGGGAAATACTTAACCAATAATATGTAATATTTTTAATGATAGCCAAACTTCAAATATTCATTAGTTCAAACCCTATCGAAATATCGTATAAGGCATGCACACTACTTTAAGGCCTTTAGTATATTTCATTTTATTATTATTATTATTATTATTATTATTATTATTATTATTATTATTATATTATTATTATTATTATATTATTATATTATTATTATTATTATTATTATTATTATTATTATTATTATTATTATTATTATTATTATTATTATTATTATTATTATTATTATTATTATACTGGTAGAGTGAAAGCCTTCCTTTCAATAAAATATCAAACGTGAAAAATTATGATTTACAAAACATATACCGTACATACTTTTATACATTAAACCTGTGCCGGCGATAACCACGCTACTCGCCACCATTTGTGCCGGGATCGTCTTTTTGTTTCCGTTGCTTCTACTAGCGTAGATTTTATTACATCCAAGGTTATTAATCACAAAGCTTTTTTGCCCCGGGCCCATAGGAGGCAAAGATTGATTCATCTTTCTTTCCTAAGCACTTAAGCATAATCAATAATAGTTCTCAAAACAGCAGAGTAGCTTAAAATGAATGTTTTCATTATAATTATTAATCAGGAAAGCTAGACAGAAAAATAAAGGGAGCTAGAATGATCTCTTAAATAAGTGAGTTTCCGTATAGGAATATCAAACAGCCACATGCACATAAATCACTTTGAACATTAATTTGGATAAGTATAAAATGATATTTAATGTAAACAAGAAGTCTGAAGTAAAAACATAACAAAGATAAACATTTGATCATTCAAAAAAAAAAGTAAATAAATAATAATACTTTTACATGACACAAAAAACCACATCATACCTCACACCACATTCATGCTAAAGTCCAAGCCAGGGTGGCTTTCCCCGGTCTTCAGGACCAACGTAAACTCCGCCGCTCGCGGTTCCAGACGACCTTGTCCACTTAAAGTTCCGATCCCATCCAAGAATGAATGAATGAATGATAACGTCCTCGCTGTGCATAACGTATTTGAGCGTTCCGAGGTAGAAGGGAGATGCGCCGTAGAAACAGCGCACCAGGAGAGGTAAAGAGGGAGAGTGGGGGTAGATGCATAGAGAAAGGATATTGGCATAGTTCACAAATCTTACTGTCCAGGGAGGATAACGACACTGCAGTAGTGAACCGAAAATCCACACTTTCGGTTCAATATCTCCTCCTCGGGCCCTCCGGGAAAAAAACAGTCCCATAAACTTCCAAACAATGAAAGAATGCCCAAGAAGTCTTATATACTTAAGTCACTATAACGATGTTGCGAGGATACTAGATAGCGAATCCCACGTTGGGAGGGCACGGTAACGCTACAAGATTCCGAGCGGAAAACTTTATCACCAATTTCATCGTCCCCAAAATCACTATCACCACACCAGCTTCTTCGTCGACCATCCCGGCGCTGTAAATAATCAAATCATACAGATGATACAGCCGCCATAGTCGAACTCCGCGGTGTTCCAGGTGAAAACAGGGTGACGATACCACAACATGGATTGCCGGACCGCAATCCCGATCACCAACCGCTCTCTAGGAATCTGTTGTTGCAGAACCACCATTTCGGTCAGCTGGGCACTCGGGGTCGGCCGGAACCGCCAAGTACTCGACTGCCAAAAGTTCCATTTCTCCTCCCCTATGCCAATATGAAGGAAGGGTAAACTGAAATAACAAAACAGCCAGAAACAGAAACGGACCTCAAACGATTTTACATAAGATATTACATAGTGCAATGTATAAGTATCATATTTTGTCCTTCACAAAACAATACGTGGCATTAATCCACTACAGAATATAGCTTTTACTTGACTAACGTGCTGTTTGATGACGTGGCCATCGACGCTTTCTAATTTCTAGTTACCCTTATTTTTAGAACTTAGACTGCGTCTTATAATTACAAAACCTGGTCCACATGTACCGAAACTTACCAGGAGTCTCCCGTCCTTAATAATTTTCACAAACGAATGGCTCATTCAGCCCACATACCGATATCCAAAAAAAGCTTTCCTGATATCCAAAATAAGCATAACGAACTACGCCGAAAAATTAGGATCGACACTCTCTAGCAAGATGTCCAAAGCGCTGGCATTTCCAAAATCAGCTACTTTCCTTGCCAAGACACACATTTCTGTTACACTTTGAGGTTTTGTAGCGAAGATCAAATGCTGTCTAGTGGCCGAAGTCATATTTTGAAGAATAATGTCAATCAAATTTCTCTTCTGAAAACTGGGGGTTCAATATCGATGAGGCTCCTTGGATTTCGGAAATAAACTCCAATAAAGATTCCTCAGAAAGTTGGAATCGCCGAGACACGAATTTAATCCAGTAATCCTCTAACAACCTGGAAGGCAATAACGAACATTTCACATATTCTAAACTCTCGATCCAAGTTAATCTCAGTTTAACGACATTACTCCACGCCTTCAATAGGATTCCTCCGATACAACTCAAAATCGAATTAACAAAATATTCATCTTTAACTAGTTTCAATTCAAAAATCGAATTGAGTTTTATAAGGAAGAAAACTAACAATTCCTTATCACTTCCATCACAGGGATCGACTTTTCTAATTAACTCTCGAAAAATTCGCTGATTATTTTCTTCTATGTCAGAAGAAAGGTTGGAAGCAGTTCCGCCAGAAAAATCTTTAATGGAGCTAGCTCTACGATCAATAATATTCTTATTCTGCTCTACAGAATTGTCTTCAGTAACAGCACCGTCTACGATAAACTTTCGTTTCACCAATGTTTGTTCAGCCGGGGAAGAGAGAGTTCAAATGAATCTTAAGTCGTTGACGCAATATATTTACGTCACCTTCAATGTCAATACCTAGTAAGCTCAATTCATGGGGACTAAATTGTCCTTAGATACAACATCAATCCAACTAGGCATGTTTACTAAACAAAATAAACAAAAGGTATAAACAACTATAAGAGAACGCAGTTCTTTATGCATAAGTTACTCTGTGTTTTTACGCAAGGAGAGATGAATCAATTTATTTACGGTAAACAATTCAAACACGTAAATAAGTACGTTTCAATAACCTTTACGTAGATAATAAGTCTCAAAAACAAATAGTTATCCACGACATAATACCTCTGAAAAATGTCGATATCAAAACACTTTATAATTCCAAAAACCATTTAAGACCACTCTTCTTCTGGTATTTGAATCCAGAACCCAAAACTTAAGTTCAAAGATATCGAATCGACGCCCATCTGAACTACTGCCAATAGAATACAACATTCTTTTCTAAACAGAAAGAAACAAAACCACGCGCTATGCTACCATTTGTGTGCCGGCGATAACCACGGTACTCGCTACCATTTGTGCCGGGATCGTCTTTTGTTTCCGTTGCTTCTACTAGCGTAGATTTTATTACATCCAAGGTTATTAATCACAAAGCTTTTTTTTGCCCCGGGCCCATAGGAGGCAAGATTGATTCATCTTTCTTTCCTAAGCACTTAAGCATAAATCAATAATAGTTCTCAAAACAGCAGAGTGACTTAAAATGAATGTTTTCACTATAATTATCAATCAGGAAAGCTAGACAGAAAAAATAAAGGGAGCTAGAATGATCTCCTAAATAAGTGAGTTTCCGTATAGGAATATCAAACAGCCACATGCACATAATCACTATGAACATTAATTTGGATAAGTATAAAAATGATATTTAATGTAAACAAGAAGTCTGAAGTAAAAACATAACAAAGATAAACATTTGATCATTCAAAAAAGTAAATAAATAATAATGCTTTTACATTCCAAAAAAAACCACATCATACCTCACACCACATTCATGCTAAAGTCCAAGCCAGGGTGGCTTTCCCCGGTCTTCAGGACCAACTTAAACTCCGCCGCTCGCGGCTCCAGACGACCTTGTCCACTTAAAGTTCCGATCCAATGAATGAATGAATGATAACGTTCTCGCTGTGCATAACGTATTTGAGTGTTCCGAGGTAGAAGGGGAGATGCGCCGTAGAAACAGCGCACCAGGAGAGGTAAAGAGGGAGAGTGGGAGTAGACGCATAGAGAAAGGATACTGGCATAGTTCACGAATCTTACTGTCCAGGGAGGATAACGACACTGCAGTAGTGAACCGAAAATCACACTTTCGGTTCAATATCTCCTCCTCGGGCCCTCCGGGAAAAAAACAGTCCCATAAACTTCCAAACAATGAAAGAATGCCCAAGAAGTCTTATATACTTAAGTCACTATAACGATGTTGCGAGGATACTAGATAGCGAATCCCACGTTGGGAGGGCACGGTAACGCTACAAGATTCCGAGCGGAAAACTTTATCACCAATTTCATCGTCCCCAAAATCACTATCACCACACCAGCTTCTTCGTCGACCATCCCGGCGCTGTAAATAATCAAATCATACAGATGATACAGCCGCCATAGTCGAACTCCGCGGTGTTCCAGGTGAAAACAGGGTGACGATACCACAACATGGATTGCCGGACCGCAATCCCGATCAACCGCTCTCTAGGAATCTGTTGTTGCAGAACCACCATTTCGGTCAGCTGGGCACTCGGGGTCGGCCGGAACCGCCAAGTACTCGACTGCCAAAAGTTCCATGTTCCTCCCCTATGCCAATATGAAGGAAGGGTAAACTGAAATAACAAAACAGCCAGAAACAGAAAACGGAACCTCAAACGATTTTACATAAGATATTACATAGTGCAATGTATAAGTATCATATTTTGTCCTTCACAAAACATACGTGGCATTAATCCACTACAGAATATACTTTTACTTGACTAACGTGCTGTTTGATGACGTGGCCATCGACGCTTTCTAATTTCTAGTTACCCTTATTTTTAGAACTTAGACTGCGTCTTATAATTACAAAACCTGGTCCACATGTACCGAAACTTACTCAGGAGTCTCCCGTCCTAATAATTTTCACAAACGAAATGGCTCATTCAGCCCACATACCGATATCCAAAAAAAGCTTTCCTGATATCCAAAATAAGCATACGAACTACGCCGAAAAATTAGGATCGACACTCTCTAGCAAGATGTCCAAAGCGCTGGCATTTCCAACATCAGCTACTTTCCTTGCCAAGACACACATTTCTGCTACACTTTGAGGTTTTGTAGCGAAGATCAAATGCTGTCTAGTGGCCGAAGTCATATTTTGAAGAATAATGTCAATCAAATTTTCTTCTGAAAACTGGGGGTTCAATATCGATGAGGCTCCTTGGATTTCGGAAATAAACTCCAATAAAGATTCCTCAGAAAGTTGGAATCGCCGAGACACGAATTTAATCCAGTAATCCTCTAACAACCTGGAAGGCAATAACGAACATTTCACATATTCTAAACTCTCGATCCAAGTTAATCTCAGTTTAACGACATTACTCCACGCCTTCAATAGGATTCCTCCGATACAACTCAAAATCGAATTAACAAAATATTCATCTTTAACTAGTTTCAATTCAAAAATCGAATTGAGTTTTATAAGGAAGAAAACTAACAATTACACTCTATCACTTCCATCACAGGGATCGACTTTTCTAATTAACTCTCGAAAAATTCGCTGATTATTTTCTTCTATGTCAGAAGAAAGGTTGGAAGCAGTTCCGTCGCAGAAAAATCTTTAATGGAGCTAGCTCTACGATCAATAATATTCTTATTCTGCTCTACAGAATTGTCTTCAGTAACACAGCAACCGTCTACGATAAACTTTCGTTTCTCACCAATGTTTGTTCAGCCGGGGGAGAGAGAGTTCAAATGAATCTTAAGTCGTTGACGCAATATATTTACGTCACCTTCAATGTCAATACCTAGTAAGCTCAATTCATGGACTAAATTGTCCTTAGATACAACATCAATCCAACTAGGCATGTTTACTAAACAAAATAAACAAAAGGTATAAACAACTATAAGAGAACGCAGTTCTTTATGATAAGTTACTCGTGTGGTTTTTACGCAAGGAGAGATGAATCAATTTATTTACGGTAAACAATTCAAACACGTAAATAAGTACGTTTCAATAACCTTTACGTAGATAATAAGTCTCAAAAACAAATAGTTATCCACGACATAATACCTCTGAAAAATGTCGATATCAAAACACTTTATAATTCCAAAAACCATTTAAGACCACTCTTCTTCTGGTATTTGAATCCAGAACCCAAAACTTAAGTTCAAAGATATCGAATCGACGCCCATCTGAACTACTGCCAATAGAATACAACATTCTTTTCTAAACAGAAAGAAACAAAACCACGCGCTATGCTACCATTTGTGCCGGCGATAACCACGGTACTCGCTACCATTTGTGCCGGGATCGTCTTTTTGTTTCCGTTGCTTCTACTAGCGTAGATTTTATTACATCCAAGGTTATTAATCACAAAGCTTTTTTGCCCCGGGCCCATAGGAGGCAAAGATTGATTCATCTTTCTTTCCTAAGCACTTAAGCATAAATCAATAATAGTTCTCAAAACAGCAGAGTGACTTAAAATGAATGTTTTCACTATAATTATCAATCAGGAAAGCTAGACAGAAAAATAAAGGGAGCTAGAATGATCTCCTAAATAAGTGAGTTTCCGTATAGGAATATCAAACAGCCACATGCACATAAATCACTATGAACATTAATTTGGATAAGTATAAAAATGATATTTAATGTAAACAAGAAGTCTGAAGTAAAAACATAACAAAGATAAACATTTGATCATTCAAAAAAGTAAATAAATAATAATGCTTTTACACTCCAAAAAAAAACCACATCATACCTCACACAACATTCATGCTAAAGTCCCCGGTCTTCAGGACCAACTTAAACTCCGCCGCTCGCGGCTCCAGACGACCTTGTCCACTTAAAGTTCCGATCCAATGAATGAATGAATGATAACGTTCTCGCTGTGCATAACGTATTTGAGGGTTCCGAGGTAGAAGGGGAGATGCGCCGTAGAACAGCGCACCAGGAGAGGTAAAGAGGGAGAGTGGGAGTAGACGCATAGAGAAAGGATATTGGCATAGTTCACGAATCTTACTGTCCAGGGAGGATAACGACACTGCAGTAGTGAACCGAAAATCACACTTTCGGTTCAAACCCACTGCACTTACTTATAACGTATTTTAGAAAATACATGTAATGATAATAATAATTACTACCATTAACAGTACCAAGTGGAATCATTGGCCCGTTCCGTTCCCGTTAGAACAGTTCCTCCATCGAAGTCTCAGAGGACCAACATATCTTCTTCTATCTTGACAATATTGAAAATCTGTCTAACAATCAATACTGTTAGTACACTTCTAATAATAAAATCATTAGTAATAATATTAATAACTGGGAACAATCAAATATATGTGCATTAAATAGACTATTTAACTCATGCCCCAAATGGGAGTCAATGACCAATCACATTTCAATGATTTTTATTTACAACCAAACACAGTCGTGTTTCGCCTCGAATTTATCAACTGACGTTTACCATATTAAAGAAAGCTCCTCCTTTTTAACATTCTGAATAGTTCATACCATTATTTTGCAGTGACTGACCCTCTAAAAAATACGGTTACCAGATTGTATATATAGTGCATGAATGTCAGCAGTTAGCGCATGCGGGAGATAATATAAAAACATTTCTAATTGAGTATACCACAAAAAAAGAAAACACTGTTTGCCCTTTCTCAAACTAATTATTTTCTAGGTAATGACGTTGCAGAAAAATATAACTGACATATTTACATCATAGGACATCTGAAATTAATTAATACTTATAATATTTGAAGGGAAAAATTATACGCTCAGACCGGGACTTGAACCCGGGACCCTTGGTTCTCTAGACCAAGTGCTCTACCAACTGAGCTACCTGAGCAAGTACCGATCTAAACGCAAATCCTTCTCTATATACATTGTAATTCCCGTCCACCAAATGCTATGAAGCCATGCTTCTATCTTGCAAATGGCGGCTCCTTTATTAAGAAGACATATTTGGGAATTACACATTACAGCCAGTACGGCTTTTTCCATGTTATTATTATTGATTTCGTACATCTCAATGATGGATAAATCATATTTGAAGAGAAAAATTATACTGGCCGTACTGGCTGTAATGTATAATTCCCAAATATGTCTTCTTAATAAAGGAGCCGCCATTTGCAAGATAGAAGCATGGCTTCATAGCATTTGGTGGACGGGAATTACAATGTATATAGAGAAGGATTTGCGTTTAGATCGGTACTTGCTCAGGTAGCTCAGTTGGTAGAGCACTTGGTCTAGAGAACCAAGGGTCCCGGGTTCAAGTCCCGGTCTGAGCGTATAATTTTTCTCTTCAAATATGATTTATCCATCATTGAGATGTACGAAATCAACAATAAAAAAATACTTATAATGTTGGTTATAAATTTCTCCACTAGGGTGCATTCTTACAATATTGCGATACTTTGGCAATAAATAATATGATGTGGTTGAAGTGATGAACAAAAGAAGCAAATGAAGCGTACCTATCGTTTCTCATTTGTTTTCAAACATCGCCGTTTACACTGAATATATAAATATTTTAAAATAACTATAGTTAAATAATGATTTGTGACTAAATAGCTTAATTTTATTCGTTAAATAGTCCTAACAAATGCCACTCTTGATTTCCAAATTATCTAGATAAATTGGAAATCACTCGTGGCATTAGGCCTACTTATGATAAGCATGAAGAGAGTTTAAGGGAAAGTTGAAGTAAATATAAGTTCTTTTTTTTTAATACGGTATTAAGTTCTGATTCCAATGTTAGGGAATTACAGTTTTGGGAAACACAAAAACTATGTGATGGAGTGATAAGACATCCGAAGTCGAGGTAAGAGAGTGTGTTATGTAGATGATAAATACTGATTATAGCGAAGTAATTTGGAATAAATGTGAAAGTGAGAACAGACATCGATTATCTGAATATTGGAGCCGAAGTCATGGTAATTCATTATGTCCACCGCTGTGGTCTCGAGGCAGCGAACTGCCTTGTCACGCAGCGGGCCCGGGTTCGATTCCCGGTCGGGACAGGCTCCTGGGTGAGTTTTTTTCGGGATTTTTCGTCACCTGTAAGACAAATGTCGGGAAACTTAGGGCTCAACGGTCCCCGAAAATCATCCGGTCATCATCATTATTATCCTTATCATTATCATTCCATCATCCTTCACCGGCGTGGAAAGCTACCACACCTATAATTCCCTAGTAAAACTGCAAAGCATAGCACGAAAATGATATGATTGCAGTGAATTACTATGGATTGATATCCAATATTTATATGAAGCCATGATAATCCTAATATTTATATCCGATATTTTTAAGATATTTTAGACACTTTCTTGAGTTTAAATATAGGTACGTATTATTAGAACAGAATTGTAGATATTAAAATTCTTTTTCAGTTGGCCTACATGTCAAAACACATACTGTATAAATTTCAGATGTTATACTAATACTTTCAGAAATAGGCGATTGTCTATTTTGAAATTCGAGGTAGTGTGTATATAGCCCCAAGTCTTCAGTTTCTTTTTACATACGCGGAATTAAAAAAAAACTACGGGGAGAGGGATGTGGCCAATAATGTCTCATATCTAGACAATAGTACTTTCCTCAAATAAATGAGGTAGTTATAGCAAAAATAAATTTTGCAATGATCTATAAATTGATAGCGTATCTGTGGATTTGCTAAGAGTAAGGTAATTGAACATTTAGTGCTTTATCACCCCACGAAGTCACAGACACAAGTAGAAAGTTTAGTCAGTGTTGCCATAGTGTTAGACTCACCAACACTTATCGCTACGTTTAGGTACGTACTGGCAATATAATATTACCCTAGGAACACCAAGATATTTAAGGTTACGTGGAACACCAACCCAGGGCAAATTTTGCCCATGTTATATTTAGCTATAAATCCATATTTATAGTATGTAATTAAGTTATTTTTTATATTAGTTTGTTTATAAACATTCTAAATTACATACCGTAAAACGGGGCTACTTTGACATATTTTCGAAGGTTTTTAAGGTCTAACTCGTATGATTTATGCCGAAAAAATGAATGTATGATTTATTGTACCAATTAATCCTTAGACTACAAATCCCATTTGGTACTGTTATCTTCAAACAAAAACTTAGTAGGACAACAATGAGTTTTGTTTAGGTCTGTTTTGCCCATGTGCTGGAGCTACTTTGACATCACATTTGTTTTCACTATAATTCAAAGTAGACCCACGGTAGGTGCTACTTTGACATCAATTTATCTTTTTATAAATGTTTTTATTGTAAATAACCTTACTACAAATGTTTTTATAACTGTAATTTGACAAAATAAACTTCATTATCAATTCTGACACGCAACAGAACACAAAATTCATTTCCAGATTAAGTAAGCATATTGCATGTTTTAAACTATCATATAATTATTGTAGTTAGACAATCAGGAATTAATTAGAAAACATTTATTTACAACAGGGCGAATATCACTCTTAGACATAGGAAAGCCCCAGTCTGTAACAGTTCCTAAGGTTCCAGAAATCAACTTCTCCTCTTCTTGATTCAAAATTGGGGGGGTACCCTGGCTTTCCCTGATGATCACCACGGAGTTTGTAAAAAGAGTGATTATTTTTTCGTTATATTTCTCTGCAGCCTGCTTCTGAGATAACTTCCCACTTCTCACTTCTTCAAGGGTTCTTTTTAAATCTTCATTACGATAACTCTTGCATGCACGACTCCCAGGTTTCTTCTTATAGCCTCTAACCATTGTAACTCCTGTCCACACAGAAAATCAACTAAGAAATTATTAAGAAATTAATTTTATCCTTGCTGGCAATTCATTGTTGTTGAAAGTGACACAGATGTGTCTCCACAATAATTAACATCCGCTTTTATAACAACTTAGTGCGCCTTCAAGGAATTATCTACACAATTGCATTGTTGTCAAAATAGCCCAAAACACGCAAGAAATTTGAAATGTCAAACAAGCCCCAATTCTGTCAAAGTTGCCCCTCGAGTCAAAGTAACCCCGGTTGACGGTACTACTTGAAAAGTAATATTTGATTATAAAGGGTGTCAAGAAATGTATAATTTAATAGATTTCTATTTTATGTCACTATTGAAATATAACGAGTAATCCGATTGAGGGTCTTTCCACTTTTCAGCGGTTGCCCTTTTACCAGCCGGCTGCTGGCCCTTCACATCCACATGTGTCAATCACAGAGGTAGATGATCAACAGCCAGTGTAGGGGTGACATGAGGTTAGCAAATCGAGTCCCCCAGCCGTTAAAGCTGGTTCCTCAACCTGGAGCCGCTACTTATTGTAGCTACCCAATTGCCTCACGATGCTGGGTGGGCACCGGTCCCATACTGGCCGAAATACCATGAGAAAATTTCTTCCCCCATGGAGACTCGAACCAGCGCAAGTCCCGTAGCTCTGCGCCAAGGCTTCCTACCTTAACCGCTCGGCTACGGCGCGGGACATAACGAGTAATAATGCCTAAAATAGTTCTATATTAGAAACAATGTTCGTGTAGTGCTTGAATATGCAGAATGTCCAAAATTTGTATACACTATTAAATTTAAATGACCAGATATTGAATTGTTCCCTGGTGAATAGTAACAAAAAATGCTAACATTTGAACAAAGAAAGGTTACAATATACTTTACTTGAATATAAAGAATATCCAGAATTTCTATATAATATTTGGTCTAAATAACTAGGTATTACATGTTTTTCCAGTTAAAAAGAAAACACTTAAATATAGTTTGTATTGAAAATACTCCTTCATTCAGAGAGGTCACTATTATTTTCCGATGGAGAACATTTACCCCTTGCACACGAAATTGTTTTTTATATAAGTAATGAACATGTATATGTTAACATTTTGTATTCTCAACCATGTACGAAAATAACTGAATACCAGGCCGTCAAAATGCATTTGAGAAACTATTAGAATTATGGTCACAGGTAGTACCAACCCAGGGTAAAATCTGCCAATTGAATATTCCAAATTGGAGTCAACGACCAATCACATTTCAATGATTTTTTATTTACAACCAATCACAGTCGTTTTTCACCGCGATTTTATCGATTTAATTTTATCACTTTAAAATCAGGATCCTCCTTTTTAACAATCTGAATAGGTCATAACATTATTTCTCAGTGACTGCATGTGGCTACCAGATTCTATATTTAGTGCACGAATGTTAGCAGATAGTGCTTGCGGGATTTCTTAAACGGATTATTTCCCAGGAATTTACGTTCCAGAAAAATATAATTCATATATATGTTTCATAGGATACAAATTTCTCCACTACGGTGCATTCTTACAATATTGCTACCCTTTGGTAATAAATGGTATGATCTGGTTGCAGTGATGAACAAATGAAGCATAACAATCGTTTCTCATTTGTTTTCAAACGTCGCCGTTTACATTAAATATATAAACATACTTAAAATAACTATATTTAAATAATGATTTGTGAGTAAACAGCTTAATTTTATTCGTTAAATAGTCCTAACAAATGCCACTCTTGATTTCCAAATTCTCTAGATAAATTGGAAATCACTTGTGGCATTACTTATGATAAATATAGAATATTGTAGTGTATATAAGGTGGATGACAAATAGTAAAAGGTCCATTAATATAGGAGGATATTATTTAATACTTTTCAAGAAAAGAAAAACTTATGGGTAATTTGTCCCCATGCTTGGTGGTTGTAGGGTTAAGTATGAGGCTCATAAATAACGCTTCGTTAAGTATTTACAAAGACAGGCTCTGCATGTAAGATTACGTTTTTCTTGTGAAATGTTGGTATTGAATTAATGGAATTGTATTTAAGTTTGAAAATGTAATTACTTTTCATTTCCGTTATTTATAATTGTTTAAATACAATGTCATATCGCGATTTTTCTTTGTGTCTCGCCTTGAAACAATTTGTGTCTCTGACTTGGAGGTAAACATTTCAACTTGAAGCCATCACTTTACAAATGCTAAAGCTAACTGGTAGACTTTAATGAAAGTACGATGGTCTGATTCGGCTCTTGGAATTATATGGCTAAATTCAAGAGACTGGTGACAGTTATGAGGTCGTAATTTTTAGGAAAGTTTTATCCCAATTTTCTGGCATTTGCCTTAAAAATTAATAAAAAATCTGAAAACCTCAATCAGGACCGACCGGGTATAAAACCCGTTCCTTATGTGCTGAGAGGCAGTGATGTTATCTCTAGATTACAATCACGAATAGAGTTGAAATCAAATATTAACTCAAAACAAACCTTAATATGCCGTCAGTCTATTTTCTTTTACTCTAATTTTATTTTCAGATGTTTGAACTTTGGTCATATCGCGCTTAGGGTCCCAGGTGTCTACTAGCAGGCTATATATTTTTACTTTGTATACGTATCCAATTATGGAAATCCACTGAATGTTACGAGTAATTTCAATGAAATTATAATAAATGATTAAATTAATTGCTGAAAAAAATCCATCCCATCATTTGCCTTGAAAATTGAGGAAAATATCATAGGCCCTAGTCAATTTGGTCGATTCCTGGATTTCAACTTAAAACTTACCGTAAACAAGTCTCAAAATAATAACTATGAGCCAACTTGCTAATGCACGTTATGCTTACTAAACATTTACAAAACCTCTTAAACATTATTATTATTATTATTATTACTAACTGACTGGCACTATCGAACTCGTAAGTTCATGGTAGCGCGGATATAAGCTCTCCGTACATCCCTATCCTAAGCTAATGTTTTCCAGTCCTCTCCTGTATAATCTATTTCCCTCAAATCATGGTTAATGTTATCATTCTTGGCCTATCTATTGGGCGCTTTCCCTCCGAGTTTCCATGCCCCTCTTTTATTCCCCATTCTTACCTCATGTCCTGCCCTTCGCAGTGTATGTTCTTATTGTATCTGATTTCCTATAAAGATAATGTTGCTCACTGGTACGTATTATTCTCCATTCACCTGTATGCTCATTATTATTGTTATTATTAAAGTGACTGTACATTGTAGTGTAATACAATAAAAACGGCGATAAGAAAGAGAAACGTTGAGTTATTCGAATCATTAACGTTTCTAATGTGCAAGGAACTTGGTATGAAATTTGAAACAATTGCCTATCGTAAATGTCATTTATGATTTAGGCTAATATTATGTTTTTACACGTGACTCTCACGACATGTTGGTTTTAGTGGTAAATAAATATTCACATAACGGCTGATAACTTATCGCCCTTAATAACACTGCCATATGCAACTAATTACTTTCAATAAGGTCGTTCAAAATAACTTTAACCGCTAATTGTTACGGTACATCGCTCGAGTTTTAATCACTGGAAGCAGGCCTAAATTATTTAGACTCCAGTTTTGTAAACAAATCAAAGAATTAACCAAACCGGTCTATTTTTTGAAAAACGTATTGCATAGATTTTGTTTTAATTACAGATGCTTTAAGGAAGGTGATGGGTGAAATTGTCGACATTTTCGGTCAAATTTAGCATTTTTTTTTTGTTTTTTGTATTAAAAAATACTATGTACCTTAAAATATAGGTTGGTGAAGTTTCAGTGTCCTATGGCGCTTGTTAGTCTCCCTTATGACTGTATGAGGTCATGAATGCTACATTCTAATTTAACTGCATGCAAACTTTCAAATTGGTTTTTCCACACTTTTATTTTCGTTGCATTTCAATACATTCAAATCAAAATAGCTTTGATAAATTTAATGATAGAAGCACACAATTTTTACAGCATATCCCACACACTATCGCTAATAATTCTGTGCATGGATTTTGAAACACCTTTGATAGTTTTTTAAATAAAAAATAACATATATATATTAATTTTAAAAAGAAATATTCATATGCAGGGGATGTGTATATTTTTTCTTCCTTTATTATAATGATATAGCGTTCTTCTAAGTACGTCAGTGGTCGTGTAGAAAAAAATAAAAAAATTTACTCAAATATTATGAGACTAATTAAAAAATTGAATATGCAAATTTGTAAATGAATTTTCTTCAATAACTCAAAAACTTGTAAGCCTAGGAGGATGAAAGTTCAGTATAATATTACTTATTATGGCATGAATTTGTGTACACAAAAGCAAGTATGTACCTTAGAAAATGTAGAAAATAGAAATTTCACCCATCACCCGCTTACCATAACTTATAAGCCATGCTGATAGGATCTTCGGTTTGTGTCCAGTAAGTTAGGCTGTTCGTTTATATTGTATTTGCCTTTATTTTCTGTAGAATTTCAATTATTTTCATTCGATTAATATTAATAAATAATAAATATGATAGAATATGTAATAGTAATGAAATACATTTAATTATTTTATTATTCATTTACACAAGGGAACCACCTCCTCGCGAAGAGTCCATGTCTCTGTCATGGGCCTCAAAATAGTTTATAAACTGATCATAGGCTAATCGTATTAAATATTAATTATTTTCTGCTAATAAAACTGTAATGTAATAACATATTTCTTATTTCTGCAAAATCGCATAAAGTTTACAAGACACGCTGTTAATTGAAAAGAAGTGCATAAAGACAATTGAAATTCGAAAATTATTGTGACACCAGGTGGGTGCAGGGGTGCTTGATTATGGACCAATTAACTCTAGATAGAATGAGCTTTTCTTCTATACAAAAGTAGGTGTAAAATTTTAAAATAGACGTAATTTAAAAAAAAAATAGTATTAAGCACGCCAAACCCAATCAATGTGATATATTGATTTATCAAATACCTGTCCCAGTGGACATAAGCATCGCAGTGTGCCAGAAAATTCTAGATTATTTTCAATTCAGAAAAGAAAACGAGATGGGTCGAGCGACGAGGAGCAGCAGATCCAGGCTACTCCATCCGCATCGACAATATCCGAATAAGTAGATTTACCCACCATTTATCCATCTGATTATATTGGCAACTGATTGGGGAGAACAGAGCCAATGAGTAAAGAAGATAGCGTGAACATTCTGACAAACTGCTGCAGTTCAACCGAAAGTTACAATTTCAGCAAAGATGTTGAACATTTAAAACGGAAAATTCACCGTTGAGAAGACTGCACGTCCCAAGCATTCCCATGCTCTGCGAAACACGTTGGTCGCAAAAATATAAAAATATTGGGATATTTAAGAAACACTTTTTGGAATTGATGAACGGTCTGAAATTGATTGCCGTAGACGAAAATGCACCAAGCCTAAAACAAGCTGATCAGTTCATGCTGCTGCAAGTACAACTACTTTTATCTTTTGTTTGTGCCTGATAGCAAAATATTATTTTTATTTGGAACCTGTCGTTAATACTTTGCAAGCCATGACTGTATATTAAATTAAATCACGGCCCTTATTAAAAGCATGGAATAGATCATCGCAAAAAAGGCGATGGTATCTCCGGAGGCATAATAAAAGAGATGAAGGTATCATGATTCTGAGCTAGGTGTAGAAATCACACCACCAAGAATATCCAATAACCAGACACATCAAACTAATCCACAATGTAATCCCGAAGATTACTTTAAAATGGTCATCTTAAATCCCTACTTTTACAAAGCTTTGTCAGACAGATTTGGAGAATAATAGAGTCCTGCTTTTGAACTTGAAATGCTGCACCCTAATAACCTAAAAACATATCTGAAAGATGTCCAAGCAATGGCGAAGCAAAATTTCAGAGTATTATAAAATCGAGGGTTTGTCCACCAAAATTGAACTATGTCACCGCATGTGGATGAAACGACGTGACAGGGATAAAGAAAGTGGTTATGTCACCTCATGTGGATGAAACGACGTGACAGGGATAAAGAAAGTGGTTATGTCACCGTATGTGGATGAAACGACGTGACAGAGATAAAGAAAGTGGTTATGTCACCGCATGTGGATGAAACGACGTGACAGGGATAAAGAAAGTGGTTATGTCACCGCATGTGGATGAAACGACGTGACAGGGATAAAGAAAGTGGTTATGTCACCGCATGTGGATGAAACGACGTGACAAGGATAAAGAAAGTGGTTATGTCACCGCATGTGGATGAAACGACGTGACGAGGATAAAGAAAGTGGTTATGTCACCGCATGTGGATGAAACGACGTGACAGGGATAAAGAAAGTGGTTATGTCACCGCATGTGGATGAAACGACGTGACAGGGATAAAGAAAGTGGTTATGTCACCGCATGTGGATGAAACGACGTGACGAGGATAAAGAAAGTGGTTATGTCACCGCATGTGGATGAAACGACGTGACAGGGATAAAGAAAGTGGTTATGTCACCGCATGTGGATGAAACGACGTGACGAGGATAAAGAAAGTGGTTATGTCACCGCATGTGGATGAAACGACGTGACAGGGATAAAGAAAGTGGTTATGTCACCGCATGTGGATGAACGACGTGACGAGGATAAAGAAAGTGGTTATGTCACCGCATGTGGATGAAACGACGTGACAGGGATAAAGAAAGTGGTTATGTCACCGCATGTGGATGAAACGACGTGACAGGGATAAAGAAAGTGGTTATGTCACCGTATGTGGATGAAACGACGTGACGAGGATAAAGAAAGTGGTTATGTCACCGCATGTGGATGAAACGACGTGACAGGGATAAAGAAAGTGGTTATGTCACCGCATGTGGATGAAACGACGTGACAGGGATAAAGAAAGTGGTTATGTCACCGCATGTGGATGAAACGACGTGACGAGGATAAAGAAAGTGGTTATGTCACCGCATGTGGATGAAACGACGTGACGAGGATAAAGAAAGTGGTTATGTCACACGCATGTGGATGAACGACGTGACGAGGATAAAGAAAGTGGTTATGTCACCGCATGTGGATGATGAAACGACGTGACAGGGATAAAGGAAGTGGTTATGTCACCGCATGTGGATGAAACGACGTGACGAGGATAAAGAAAGTGGTTATGTCACCGCATGTGGATGAAACGACGTGACAGGGATAAAGAAAGTGGTTAATGTCACCGCATGTGGATGAAACGACGTGACAGGGATAAAGAAAGTGGTTATGTCACCGTATGTGGATGAAACGACGTGACGAGGATAAGAAAGTGGTTATGTCACCGCATGTGGATGAAACGACGTGACAGGGATAAAGAAAGTGGTTATGTCACCGCATGTGGATGAAACGACGTGACAGGATAAAGAAAGTGGTTATGTCACCGCATGTGGATGAAACGACGTGACAAGGATAAAGAAAGTGGTTATGTCTCCGCATGTGGATGAAACGACGTGACGAGGATAAAGAAAGTGGTTATGTCACCGCATGTGGATGAAACGACGTGACAGGGATAAAGAAAGTGGTTATGTCACCGCATTTGGATGAAACGACGTGACAGGGATAAAGAAAGTGGTTATGTCACCGCATGTGGATGAAACGACGTGACGAGGATAAAGAAAGTGGTTTATGTCACCGCATGTGGATGAAACGACGTGACAGGGATAAAGAAAGTGGCTATGTCACCGCATGTGGATGAAAACGACGTGACGAGGATAAAGAAAGTGGTTATGTCACCGCATGTGGATGAAACGACGTGACAAGGATAAAGAAAGTGGTTATGTCACCGCATGTGGATGAAACGACGTGACAGGGATAAAGAAAGTGGTTATGTCACCGCATGTGGATGAAACGACGTGACGAGGATAAAGAAAGTGGTTATGTCACCGCATGTGGATGAAACGACGTGACAGGGATAAAGAAAGTGGTTATGTCACCGCATGTGGATGAAACGACGTGACGAGGATAAAGAAAGTGGTTATGTCACCGCATGTGGATGAAACGACGTGACAGGGATAAAGAAAGTGGTTTCGTTAACATCGTGGACGAGTGTGATTTTTTCCCGTCCATCAAAAAACAAATGTAACACGCCTCTCTTTACCATGCACTACGGCGTCGATTGTACGCACTTTTAGCGCCCTAAGAAGAGTTAAGGCGTGGCGCCGTTCTACAATGACAGAAAAACGCCTCAATGGCCTGTGTATGCTCAGTCTGCATAAAAAACGTATTAAAAATGGTATTGAAAAATTCAAACAAAAGTACTTAAAAAATTTTCTCAAATGAAAAGGCGAGTCGAACTGTGTGTGTAGTTGTGCTTTATTAATAGCTAAAATATAGCTAATAGTTCCAATAAATTAAGTATAACAATTAAGAAGTAATCTTGACAAAAATTTAATTCGCCAAGCCTAAAAAATCTGCTATTATTTCACTATTATTCTTCATATTTCCTCTTCAATAGCGCGATTAGTGTTTTTCCGAAATATATTGATGTTACTTACTTACTCACTGGCACTATCGAACCCGTAGGTTCATGGCCGCGCGGACATAAGCTCTCCACACATCCATATCCTGAGCTAATGCATTCCAATCATTCCCTGTATAATCTACTTCCCTCAAATCATAGTTAATGTTATTCTCCCACCTCATTCTTGATCTACCAACTGGGCGTTTTCCCTCTGGCTTTCCTACAAGAAGCTTCCATGCAAGTCTTTCATTCCCCATACGCGCAACATGTCCTGCCCATCGCAGTCTACGAGACTTAACTGTTCTTATTATATCTGGCTTCCTATAAAGACCATGTAGTTCATTGTTATGTAGTCTTCTCCATTCACCTGTCTGTTCATCTCTCTTTGGTCCAAAAATTTTCCTAAGTACTTTATTCTCAAATACTTGTAATCTCCTTTCCTCCCTTAAAGTAAGAGTCCATGTTTCGCACCCATATAATATAACTGGTAGAATAATAGTTTTATATATTTTCAGTTTAACGTTTTTTTTTAAAGGAGTTGGGACATCAAGAGTCTCTGCAATGCATAATAGCATGCATTTCCAGAATTGAGCCTATGTTTAATTTCTTTGTGCATCTCATTCCTATTTGTGATTATTGTTCCTAGGTATTTGAATTCACCCACTTCCTCAAAATTTCCCTCATTTGTCATTAGCTGTCCATTTCCATTATATAATGAATTTCTACGTGTGACCATATATTTAGTTTTATTGATATTTACTTCCAGTCCTAATTTCTTAGTGTTACTCAATAGTGTGTGCGTGTTGTCCTTTAGTATCTCCTCGCTATCGGCCAATAATACTACATCATCAGCATAAACTAACAGCTTATTAATACCATTGAGTTGTAAGCCTTCCTCATTCTCTAAAGATTTAATGGCATGCTCTAGTACAAAATTAAATAGTAGAGGAGATAGTGCATCTCCTTGCTTCAACCCATTCTGGATTTCAAAAGTGTCCGAAAACTGTTTGCCTACACGCACCCTACTCTTTGTGCCATTTAGACACATTCGTATAAGTCTAACTAACTTTTTAGGAATTCCGAACTCCAGCAGGATACTATATAACTTCTCCCTCTTAATTGAATCATATGCTTTTTTGAAGTCTACATACAGTTGATGTACAGTACCATTATATTCCCATTTCTTTTCTAAAATCTGTCTTATACTAAAAATCTGATCTGTTGTAGACCTGTTTCTTCTAAATCCACATTGATGATCTCCTAGAATGTCATCAATATAGGGAGTAAGTCTGCTTACTAATATATTTGTTTAGAATTTTGTACGAAGTTGAAAGTAATGAGATGCCCCTGTAGTTGTTGCAATCAGTTTTATCTCCTTTCTTATAAATTGGTACGATAATTGATTCTTTCCATTCATCTGGAAGAGCTTCTTTTTCCCAAATCATACTAAGCAACCAGCGTATCTTGTCCATCAATTTTTCTCCCCCTGATTTTATCAGTTCTGCTGGGATCTCATCTGAACCTGATGCTTTATACATCTTCAATTTTTCAATCGCCATTTCAATCTCTAATGCACTTGGCTCTGCGACTAGCATTTCTGCTGTCTGTAAATTATCCTCCTGTATGTACATTTAATAGCTGATTAAAGTAACTTTTCCATCTATTTAATATACTCCTGGAATCTGCAATCATATCCCCATTTTCATTCCGAATTATGTTTGTTCTAGCCTGAAACCCTTTCTTCTCTATACTAATTCCCTGATATAATTCTGTAATGTTCCTATTTTTTGCATTCATTTCAAGATCATTAATCTTCTCTCTCAAATATTCCCTCTTTTTACTCTTTAGTAACTTGGTGGTTTCCCGTCTAATACTACCCAATTGCTCTAAATTTACCTCATTTGGCTCGTGTAACCATTTCATTTTTGCTAGCTTTCTTTTCTTTACAATGTCGGCACATTCCTCATCAAACCATTTCTTTGTTTTGCCTCTTTTTTAAACAACCAATGCTTTCTGATGCTGACAATTTAATAGTATCTCTTATAGCCTCCCATTCTTTATTTATATCAGTTTCTTCTTCTGTTTGCCATATTGTCATCTGAAGATTCCAGTACTTCAAATCTATTAGCAATTTTGATTTGGTATTCTTGCCGCATTTCATCATTTTTCAAGTTTTTTAATTCAAATTTTTTTTCAGAATCATCTTTAGCATTTGTTCCTCTCATAAGCGATAGCCGTTGTCTGATTTTCACTCTGACCAGATGATGATCCGAATTGCAGTCTGTCCCTCTAACTGATTTAACATCGATGATGCTACTGTGCCAGCGTTTATCCACTAATACATGATCTATCTGGTTCCGAGTTTCTCCATCTGGAGATGTCCAGGTGTATTTATGAATATCCTTATGCTGAAATGTTGTGCTCTTAACAATGAGGCTCTTTGATGTGGCAAATGTGACTAATCTAACCCCATTGTCGTTACTATATTCATGAAGACTGAATTTGCCTATTGTTGGTTTGAATATATCTTCCCGCCCCACTTTTGCATTAAAATCTCCTAAGACAATTTTCATATGATATCGTGAAAGGCTATCAAATAAGCATTCTAATTCTTCATACAACTCATCCTTGATCTTGTCATCTTTATCTTCTGGGCATGTACATTTACAATTATAAAATCATGTCGTTTACCCTTTAGAATTATGTATGATATCCTATCACTAACAAATTTAATATCTCGGATAGCGGATAGGATTGATGTTAGTTTAAACAATAAAGGTGGTATTTTGTATTTTTTATTTGTTCGTTTGTAGCCGGAAGGTATACAGTCGAAAAACATTTGCACCTCTCTTAGTCCAATGTTGGCTACGCCCATGTGTGACACCAAAGTCTCTTGCATGCGTGTTGTAATATGACACATCAAGATAACAGTATATCCCACCATATCGTAATACAAAGAACAATTAGCCTGAATGCCTAGCCATATGACTTCCATTTACTAATGACTTTCCACATGTTAATTGTTATACAATAAGCTTACATGACATGAATTAAATGATGTCTTAGTTACAAAACAGTATAACAGATTAATTAGCTAATCTCTAATGATATGATTCCAAAGCCTTATATTAATGTATCATTTAACAGTATATAATCGTAGACAACAAAAAGACTTCAGCGAGGATAATTAGATATAATAGGTTTAATCTCTATCTCTATCTTCGGGTTTTTACAGCTGCTGCCGTCTTCCCGTGCCAAACCTCCAAAGCCTACGGTCTTGGGCATCTTCAATGCTTAGCCCTCTAGCTTGCATTACTGTCTTCATGTTTTCCTTCCACGTTAACCTTGGTCTCCCTCTTTTCTTCTCTCTGTTCGGATGCCATTCATATAGTTGTTTTGGCCATCGCGCATCTTCCATTCTTAAGACATGTCCTAACCACTTTAATTCTATCTATCTATCTATCTTCGGGTTTTTACAGCTGCTGCCGTCTTCCCGTGCCAAACCTCCAAAGCCTACGGTCTTGGGCATCTTCGATGCTTAGCCCTCTAGCTTGCATTACTGTCTTCATGTTTTCCTTCCATGTTAACCTTGGTCTTCCTCTTTTCTTCTTTCTGTTAGGATGCCATTCATATAGTTGCTTCGGCCATCGCTCATCTTCCATTCTTAAAACATGTCCTAACCACTTTAATTCCTTTTCCTCAATTCTTTCAATTATGCTTTCTTCTGCTTCCATTTTGTTTCTAATTTTCCTTATTTGTGACACGTTCTAATTTAGACTTTCTGGCACTTCTTCGTAAATAATCCATTTCTAGAGCTATTAGTCTATTCTTGTAGTACTTATTGATTGTCCATACCTCACTTCCGTACATTGCAACAGATTCCACCAATGTTTTACCAATATATTTCTTTGTGTCTTTCCAAATATGCTTATCCCACCATATGGAATTTAATGATGATATTATTTTGCTACTCAATTCAATTCTATGTTTTATGTTCTCTTTGCCTATACCTTCGATGTTATCCATAATCATTCCCAAATATTTAGTTTGTTTCACTTGCTTTATTTGGATTCCATCTTCCAATACTAAGTTTTCTCTTTCATTGCTATTTATTGCCAGATATTCTGTTTTTTGTAAATTTACTGTGAGACCCCATGATTCATATGTGCTTTTCAACCTTTTTATCATGAATTCCATATCAAAATTGTCTTGCGCTAAAACCAGTTGATCATCGGCAAATTGTAATGTCAGCAAAAATCTATTGCCTATTGGGATCCCCATACCTTTACAGCTTTGTTTCCATTTCGTTAATATAAATTCTACATAAATATTAAATAAAATTGGTGATAGACTGCATCCTTGTTTCAATCCCTTTGAGGTGTTTATAGGATTAGACATTATATTTCCCATTTTAACATAAGCGGAGTTATCTTTATAGGTTTGTTTAATAATTTCTATTAGGTTTCTGTCAATATTGTATTTCTCCAATACTTCCCATAATTTGTTCCTCGGAATTGAGTCATAAGCTTTCTCTAAATCTATCATTGTCAAGTGGGTTTCTTCTCCAACTGCAGTCCGTTTTTCAATTAACTGTTGTATTGCAAATATATTGTCAACACAATGACCTTCCTGGTCTGAATCCATTTTGATCTTCTCCTAATTTGTCTTTAACATCTTTTTGTAACTTTGTTTTTAATAACTTCGTAAATATTCTATATAATGTGTTATTTATACTTAGTCCTCTGTAGTTTTTTGCGTCTCTTCTATCGCCCTTCTTGTATATTGGTACTATGTAGCTTATTTTCCATTCATCAGGAATCTTCTGTATTGCAATGCACTTATTATACAAGTCCCTCAATCTACCTATTAAATTTTTTGGGCCATATTTAATTAACTCATTTGGTATGTTTCCCGGCCCTGGTGCCTTTTTATTCTTTAGGGTTTGAATTTCTAATTCTATATCTATTGTATCAAATTCCAGGGCGTTCATTTCTATGGATGGATCTTCTGTTGTTTCCATAAACTCATTTCTAGTTTCTGACAGTAAAGCTTTTCCATCTCCTCAATTCTTTCAATTATGCTTTCTTGTGCTTCCATTATGTTTCTAATTTCCTTATTTGTGACATATTCTAATCTAGACTTTCTGGCACTTCTCCGTAAATAATCCATTTCTAGAGCTATTAGTCTATTCTTGTAGTACTTATTGATTGTTAATAGGTTTGATTACTTTTTTAATTATATATAACATTTACAGTAATTTCGAGGTGACTATAAAGTGAAAACATTTATTAGGGCATAATATTTTTTTTTAAATCGAGCATTGAAAGAGAGATTGGTTGTAAAAAGAAGTAATTTTCCCTCTCCAGGGATTAAAAATGCAAACATGCAGAGTCCGCAGATTTGTAAATACCAATTTTAGGGTACCGGTAACTCTTCGAAAATTTTCTATCGGATGGTCAGTTTTAGCACATATGATTAAAGAAGATTAAATAAACATTACCGCTGATGTTATGTTAAGAGAATTGATAACATTTCAGACGCGTGCTAATTATTTTATCTAGACCTAAAAATTAAAACTCTGTTATATTTCACCTCCCTTGTACCGTGTGAAACTCAGTAGGTCTTGTCATTAAAATAATACAGAAATAGTGTTTTGTTTCTTTTTCGACAAAATCGTTCCTTTTAATTCAAATTCTATAAGACAATTTTATTATATTTAACCCCAAGAAATTCGTTGTTGAACTCAGAGCACTAACACTAAGCACATGAGTTATGATTATAAATTTAATTTATAAAAATGTGAGATGTATAAATCCCCCACATTCGCCTGTGTTCGTCCTTAAAAAGTTAAATATTTATCTTTTGATAACTTTCAAAGAACATATGTTTTAATTTGACGACAAAACAAAAGTTTAGGGTTAAAAAAACAGCTTTACCACTTGAAATCTGCATCTCCGGTAATTGACAACAGCTTTTATTCATTTTTTAAAAGAGTTTGAAAAAAGCTTTAATTAGACTAGATTCTTTAAAACTGTTAACAGTTATATGTAGGACCTATCGGTATATTAATTTACGGTATCTTAAAGAAAGAGTCCACCGCTGCGCACAGTGGGACAGAATCCCAAAAAGCTGGCCAAAACCTCAAAACGTTGTCTAACGGCTTGGAAATTTTCTACTCGGGGGTTTTCGGGGTCGCTAATAACGAATCCAATATCAGTTTTGGCAAAAAAATGTCGGATCCAATATGGCGACCGAGCATATTGTAAAATTCTTATTTTTCGGTGAAATTTTGTATCTGGGGGTTTTACATTGCGCTAATTACGAATAAGATGTTCGTTTTTAATAAACAATTATTAATTTAATCGTAACTCCATCTGCAATGTGCGGGGAACTCGGTACAAAAGAATTGAACATGAAAATTAGGTAAGATTTTTTTTTATTTGTACACTACATTTACATTGAATTATTCTAGTAACATACACTATCGGTAGAGGTCAGTGTCCGGGTCATCGGGTACAGCTTCAAGCGACATTTGTTTTTTTTTTTCTTCTGCTTCGGTAGTTTTCGTACACTTGAAATATATGGATCAGAGCTAATTAACAGACTGTAAGGTCTAATAATGCTTCAAGTTGTATGGCTGCTCGTTTCTCTGTGTATGTAATTGTTTTTATCGGTGGATAACAAGAATTTTTAGCTTCTCGAAGTACGTTATACGACGGAAAAGCTTGACTATTAACTAATTTGCAGCCTGCTCTTACCAATAAATATTGATTTTTCGAAAATCTACCTTCTACAAAAACCGACAGTGCTTCTTCAGTAGTCATTGTTCTTTCTTTAACGGGGTTCGAAGACGACAGGTAAGACGATGCTTTGGAGGGACTCCCCATTGTAACGTTCTTCAATACTTGCGCAGCGTGAACCTTACCGCTTGCGCGGAGGCTCATCTGCGTAGCAAAGGCGAGTTCTTCTGAACTATATTCTTCGCGCAGTTCTTCCCGTTTTTCGGCGTTTTGATCTGCCACTACCATCCGAAAATCTTCTAGAAGGTCAACCACCGATCGCTTTCGGCTCTGAAGTACTTTGAGAAGATCCGTCCTCAGATAATATGAATTGGATGTTTAATCATTTCGCATTCTACTGAAATAACCTCTCTTCCTTCCGGGAGGCCTTTTTCCGCATATAACCCACTTCGTAGAATATATAAGAGAAATTTGTTTTCACTTCTTCAGTCATAAAGAATGCATGGTCTATTTAGCACGAGACGTGCGCTTCAAAAACGAGAGCTGCAATGTCCACAGTCTGGGAAGCAAGAGCATTCTTAATTATGTGGAATATCTCTCCTTGTCAATTACTGCGCTTCTCTAATGACTGCAGTTCCTGAAATCAGTGAATAATATGGAATTAAATCCCTCGGAGTAGCCCGTGAATATAAAACAAACGATCTCACTATTTTGCGACACTACTAATAATGTTTACTATGTTTTATTCAATGTAAACAATAGTTTATTGAAGACATATGTTTATCCGTCTTTAACAAATAACTGATAATGAAAGAAGTTAAGAAAATAATATGTAAATCAGCGACCCCTTATACCAAAATACCACGTCGAATTTTGCACGACTTGACATAAAAAATCATATCTCCGTTCGCGCAAACATGCGCAAGTTCGTCGACCACGATTTTTTCTTTAGGATATAAGCAATTCAATCAAAAATATTCCAAAGAACGAGCTATGACGAGGGATAAAGTTATGTCTGCCTGAAAGTTTAAATTTCATTTGCGTTTTCTCAAAAAAACACCCTTCAATTCAATACGAATAACTTATTTCATATTAACAATTTTGCAATTATGTAAATTGTATTCCATTCTACATACCTGCACGAAGAGAATCCATTTTACACTTTTCCAATAGCGCTATTTTTCACGATTATATTGAGGTTTTTCTGTAGTGTATTGCGCACGTCAAATTCGGTAGTTCGATGAGACTCCTGTAACGGTCAGATTCAAACTGACACTGCAGGGCAAGACATATACCTGCGCCTAAAGAGTGGTTGTTTGGGGACCCGCGGTACCTCTACTTCACATTCCGCAACAAAAAAAAAACGAAATGAAACCTTGGTTTTTGAGGTTTTGGCCAGCTTTTTTGGATTCTGTCCCACTGTGCGATGTGGTCTCAGGGTAGTGTTGCTGCTTCGTGCGCAGCGGGCCCGGTTTCGATCTCCGGTCAGGATGATTTTCCTAGGTGATGGTATTTTTTTGGGGCTTTTCCTCGCCTGTAAAATAGATATCAGGAAACTTAAAGCCGAAACGGAACCTGAACAACATGTGACCATCATTATCATATTAGCTGTATTTAGTATGAATGTGTGTGTGTGTGTGTGTGTGTGTGTGTGTGTGTGTGTGTGTGTGTGTGTGTGTGTGTGTGTGTGTGTGTGTGTGTGTGTGTGTGTGTGTGTGTGTGTGTGTGTGTGTGTGTGTGTGTGTGTGTGTGTGTGTGTGTGTGTGTGTGTGTGTGTGTGTGTGTGTGTGTGTGTGTGTGTGTGTGTGTGTGTGTGTGTGTGTGTGAATGAGGTGTCTCGTCTAACGTTGTGTTGTCTCGGAGGAGGCCCTGACGTTGAGCTGATCCCTCACTCGGGGAGGCCATCCATATCCTTGGATTGTTGTTAAAAAGCATATGTGTAATTTATAGTTTAAAATGCCTCTCCCGACTGGTCGTACCATTGCCTGAAAGGCCCGGGTAACGTGTGGCATGTAAAAATTGCATTTAAGATGAGAAGTTAATGGAATGGAAATGGAATCTTCAGGAAATAGACATAATATGTAATTTAATAAGTAGATAAATTAGGAAATAAAGTGAAAACAAAATTCCAATCTAGTGTTTGCTCTTGAAACTGAGAAAACATCGAAAATAATAACTAAAGCTGACCGGCCGCATTAAATTAAATGCAAGGACTCCCGCACGCCGAAGAGAACCCATGTCTCAAACGCTATCATCATAGCCTAAACATTTGATATGATGATAACTGCCATGAAAGTTTATAAACAAACACAAAATATATTTCAGTATATCTATTGTAGACTATATACCGTATCAAAATTCATTAACTTTTAAAATGTAGTGAACAATAGATGAAATTCTATCCAATATTGCCCAACTTGCATACATTTAAAAATCTACAAAAGTAGCAGCAATTGTTTATTAAATTAACTTTACGTTGTCTAAAACGAATTTTATCTTACACTTATTACACGGACCCTATATGTATAAAATGAGGTAATGACAGAACAATTTCAACGTTGTTCTTTAGAGAACTAAGCTGGGCAAGAGATTGTTGCATGAAGTGCACGTTATAAAAAGCGTTCAAGAAGATGAATAGCGACCATTAAAGGAATGAAGTAGCTCATCTTATTTACATGTCACTGCTAGAGAGTCTCATTATATTCATGAAGACCTTAGCATTGCCAACTAAACTGCCCTCAGCCTAACATATGTCCCTAGATTTTAAACATGACTACTAGCGATAGTGTGCTCAGCTTTACTTTGTTCTTAGTTTGTAAATGTGGCAGCAAATGTTAACTAGTAACTATTGCCCCTTCATCTTTACTTTGATCCCTAGATTTAAAGATCCCAGTCCCCTCAGTTTAGTGCTTATTCAGACTGGGAAAGCAGACTACGCTGAGCACCGCGACCTTAAAGTTCTATTGCGCTATCCCAGTATTATGAATATGAATGGAATGAGTCGACTCTACAGTGTTATGCAAGTTGTAGATCGTCTTCTAGGTCCGACACACCACGTTCTACTTGGGCCTGTGGCCGCGAGGAAAATTTACAACCCTCCTCAGTCTTACTTAGACCTCAAGATTTTTTTTTAAATGTGGTAGAAAACTCTAAGCCCCTTCAATCTCATTTTGGTGCAAAAAATCTACTGTGTCGTTATATAATAATAATAATAATAATAATAATAATAATAATAATAATAATAATAATTTCACCAAAATGTAAGACCGTAATCTTCTCAGTTCTGATATAAATTTCGATATATCAACCTCCTATACAATAACTACGGAACCTCTTTCGATGGGGGGGGGGAGTCGGCTGAAGCATGAGGCTGGGCATCCTACTTCAACCTCGAGTAAACTTACGTAAATATATTCTCATGTGTAGTGCTCTCAAGCAGTTTGCATTAACTTTTTTCAATACTTTCCCACGTGGAATAAAGTTTACCATGCTCGTCTCTGGTTCATGAATTAAAACCCGATGGATATTAAAGTAAAACAATCTTCAGAAGGGAAGATTTACGCACTTAAAAGAACCTAAAGCCTGAAATAAGATTCCTCTGTCCTTTGACGCGCGGTTTCGACGCTAATGACGTTGTTCTTAAATAACGTCGTTAAATAAAAATAAAATACTTCTGGCCTTGAACATTTTTGTTTTCTGTTTTGCAGTATGAGACAACTGCAGAATTATAAAAACAATGAAAAATATGTTACTCGTCATAGCCTCATGGATCATTTAAACAATAAGCCTATTGAAACTGTAATATTATTCCCTACACCAAACCCAAATCACGGTTTTATGTCAAGTATTAAATTCCTTCCAAAACAACAACAAAGACTGATGATGAAAGTAGTTGTCTTAATAACCGATGAAAACTTCCATAAAAACTCAGTTAGGATGAGATTTGAACACAAAAAAGAGTCACAAATCGATCGATGAAATTGAAATTATTGATTTGAGTTTCTAATACTTTTGTATCAAACGAGTTGACTCAGACGGTAGCGTTTGATATTCATATTCTGGAGTCCATATTTCGAAGCTGACCAAGTTGACTATAGTATTTCTCAGTCAAGATAAATTCTGATTTGGAATTTTATTGCTAAGATCCAATTCATTATTAATCTTAGCCCTTTAACATTAATAATAAAAGTAATAGCTTTATTTTACCTGACAGAGTTAAGGCCTTCTCTAACACCCAATCAGGTTAAAAAAAATACAAAAATTATTCTTACATCTAAATTACAATAAACATAAATATACATGGTACGTGTAAAATATAATTATTATTTACAAAATATTTTAATCTAGAGCTAACGATTGAAATATAAAATGTAGAAGATAGAAAAGTCAGGTAAAAAGGAAATATTAATGACGTAGAATAAATTTAGTTGTCGATAAAAATTACATATTTAACAACATGTATTTGTATAAGCGTGACTTAAAGGTGCCAAGTGTGCGGCAACCACTGATATCTTGAGGAAGGAAATACCAGGAGCGGGCAGAGGCTACTGTGAAAGAAGTAGTATAAGAGGAAGTGCTATGAAGAGGGATTCTTAGCAGACTGTTATCTTGTGACCTAGTGTCAATATTGTGGTATGAGGATAACTTCTCAAATCTGGACTCCGGGTAACTAGGAGTGTATGAATTCAAAAGCTTGAAAAGAAGTGAAAGAGAGTGCAATTTACGTCTGTCAGTAAGACGGAGCCAAGTGAGATTACTGAAGTGTTCGAAAATGTGATCATAACAGCGGATATTGAAAATGAATCGAACGCAAGCATTATGAACACGCTGCAGTCTCTCCTACAAGTCATAGTTTAGATCATTATATAACGTCACAATAATCGAAGTGTGGTAACACAAGATTCTGCACTATGATTTGTTCTAATGAAACTGGGAGAAACGGGGGTGTGACTATACAAGATGTCTAACTAAATCCAATAAAAATTCGCAGACTATCTATAGGACCTAAACATTCATGATTCTAGATGTGATATTAAAGACCCAATAAATAAATGTTTAAAAAGAACTTTGAAGACTTATTCTTCCTCTTCATTATGGGAATTAAACAGCGATTGTTCCATGAGTCGTATCAGTATTTATTGTAAATAGGGACGTATTTACGAACTGTTTATTCTTTAAACCGAAAGTGATTATCATATATTTACATTTAAAATAAGTATAATTTCCTCTCAAATGTTAATTTGTGTTGTCACTGTTGCTCATAAAAAGAATGTTTATATTTCCATGATTTTAAAAAAGATATAAGACAGTGCCTAATTTCTTAAACATTTTAATTCCCAAATTTATTTACAAATAAATGTTCTAACGTGATTTCAAAAATATTTATATGCTTAAAAAATAGAAAATAGGAAAATTATATTTTAAATAAAATATTGCAACTTAAAAATAACAAACAGTGTAGACCTACTGAATTGTTATAGTTAAAATACAAGATATCTACACAATAAAAAATGCTTCTATAGACAAATATGAAGAATGAAATCAAAAAGCAAATTACAAAATCAATAAATAGAAATCAATTAAGAACTATGATACTAGAAGTTCATAAAAATCTAGAAAAAATCAAGGTCAAGAAAAAACAGAATGGACAACTCTTCTGAAAGAAAATAACAATGGTATAGGATCTGGTCAAAAAGACAAAGACGATAATCTTCTCTTGGAAGGAAATATCAAAAGTATGCTAGAATACTGGTGCAGAAGGAAACTTAAAACTGTCAAGAAAGTTGTGTAATCGTATCAAATAGACAGCTCAACGACATAAAAAAAACATTCTGGAAAGTAAATGCAAATAAATTGTACAACTAATGCCTCTCCTATGATGGATTACCACAAGTTTCTTTGCCTTACGGATAACTGTTCAATAACTGGTCGACGTCTCTCATATTTTATGAGCTAGTAATAAAATATTGCAGACACTAGCTATTGATTTTACTATACAGCCCTTACAAACTCCTCCTTCATTCTACAGAATATACCAACATTCTAGCTACAAACTGAAGGAAATTTTTGTTGGTGGGATGAGATGTGATGAAGGCTGAAGAGCTCTCTTCTCAGGGAGGATTCAGGGAGATCTTTTAGGGCGCTAGTTGAATAACTCTCGCCTTGTTTAAGTTTCAAATAACTCACAGAACTTTTTTTATTCGCCAATATAGTTTTAAAATATTTCGCTTTTAATTAAACTTGATCACTCGCGGAATTTTCAGTTTTAACTACCCGCGTGACCGTTAAATATCTAATTTATATAATTACCTACATATACTTAAGCACCTAATATTTTATACATTTAAACATATTCATCCTATCTTAGGGGGGCCAATAATATCATTCGGTTTCAACTCATACCAAGGAGGCTCTACTTTTTGTCAACGAAATTTAACCTGTATTAACGTACTTCTATACTTGACTAGAATGAATATCTTACATCTTGCAAGAAGATACCCATACTCCTAGTAGTCACATGACTAAGATGTCAAATCTGATTGGCTAATCGAGAAAAATGAACTTTTTTTCTTTAACAAGAATAAAAATATGAGATTTTAGAAGTATTGTTCATCCTCAATTTAAATATCATTTCAGTTTTTTCAATGAGGCAAGAGTTTTCTGTGACATTCATTTACATTTTTTTTATAATTTTTAATAAAATCCATCTAACTCTAACTCATTCTGACTTACCTAGAAAGTGGTAGATGGTGACTTTCGGTCATATTATGCATCTGGAACATCTCTCTTCTTGGTCCAACAGTAGTCAGCCAACATATTAGAACTCCACTTGCCTTGGTACCTCTTTTCCATTGTGGAAATTTGCTGATGAAAACGCTTACCGTGCTCATCAGAGACAGTCCTAAGATTTTCCGGAAAGAAGTCTAAGTGAGAGTCCAAAAGGTGTTTTTACGGAAATTTTGCATCCCAAAGCTTTATAAGAATGTAGAAGATCAGTCACTATGTCACGATAATTTTCTTCTTTATGATTTCCAAGGAAATTGCAACATACATTTTTGAAAGACTGCCAGGCTGCTTTTTCCAGAGGATTTAATAGACCTTCAAAATGTTCATCAGCCATAAGTGACCTATTTGGGGCCCTATAAAAATTTCTTCTTTCAGTTTAGCATCACTGACTTCGGGTAATTTCCATTTCAAGTACAAGAATGCATCAGAAAGTTTATCTATAGCTTTGACAACATTTTTCATTACCCTGAATTTCATATACAGTGGAGGTAAACATATTTTTTTCAGGATTCACTAAAGGGATATGTGACACATTTTTCTGGCCAGGGATAAGAGATTCACGTTTAGGCCATGATTTTCTAAAGTAGTGAGACTTCTTATCTCTGCTATCCCATTCGCACAAAAACAGCAAAATTTGGTGAACCCAAGTTGCAAACCAAGCAATTAAGCAATGACCTTTAAATCACCACAGATATGCCATTTATATTTTTCATATTGGATTTTCTCTAAAACCAGTTTCATATTTTCATGTATCTCTTTCATATCAGCGGCATGCGCTACAGGTATTGCCGATATGTAGCAACACAGCCTTCAAACTAACTTTAGAGGAGTCTATGAACATCGCCACTCTTTTGGCTGGTGTTGATGCCCAAGAGTTTCCATAACAGAACAAATATCATTGCAATACACAATACCATTTTCCTCAGAGAAACAGTCTTTGAAAGCACTATGGCGGCTACGATAACTACATATTCTTACATATTTTTGAAGTAGATTCCAGCCTTTGAGTCTGGAAGTTAAAACTTCAGCTTGCTGTTTAGACAGGTTTAAATCCCGAACCAGGTTATTGAGGTCTTGTTAATTGGGAAAGTATGGTTCTGATGAACAGCTACTGCCTTCATATGTAAGATCATTTTTATTTCCATCTGAATAATTTTCAGTTTGAGCTAGGTCAGAATCAGAGTTATGAGTTAAGGTCATATCTGCATATACTGGTACAGAGAACTCTTCATTGTGTAAGACAGGCCTCATTGCAGATGGCAAATGCGGATACTTAACTGTATATTTTGATTTAAATGTGATTCCTTTAATATTCGTTAAACAAAAATAACAATCAGTTAGACGATCCTTCGGTTCCCTCCAAATCATGGGAATTGCAAATGGCATAAGATGTGTACCATTTTTCCACTCAATCAACAGTCTAACACACGAAACACAGCATATATTTGGGGCCCAGCTCTCATCAAAATCACCCACTTGACAGCCAAAGTAAAGTTCATAACACTCTTTCACAAGTGGTGTGAAATTTCGCCTCTGAGACTTGAAGGCCAACTCACCACAAATGTAGCAGAAATTATCTGCATGATTTATACACTTTCGTGGCAAGAAGAAAACTCTAAAACACAACACACACAATACATTTCTAAACAGAAAGGAAGGAAATATATTTTCACTAGTGATATTTGTGCTAACAAGCTCACAGTCAGCTCAGTACTGACACAGTGCAATGCAGAGGTCTGAGCATGTTAAAAGATGCATGAACCTGCAGTCTTGTCTTTTGGTGGTTCGGCATGACATTACATATAATTTCCTTAA
The DNA here is from genome assembly GCA_030220185.1 of Diploptera punctata. Lineage (NCBI taxonomy): Eukaryota > Metazoa > Arthropoda > Insecta > Blattodea > Blaberidae > Diploptera > Diploptera punctata. The sequence continues at coordinate 587,901 of JASPKZ010006439.1, read as the reverse complement.
ATACAGCTTGATTAAAATCGCTATATATAAGGTAAAGGCTCCTATGACAGGTCAAAGAGAATGCTAAAATCAGTTCTAAAAAAGTAGCTGTCACAAAAAAACTGTGCCTGATGTAAAAATTCTGACTACATATCTGAATTCAGTATGGAAAAATGCACTAGATTCACTAATCAGATGTCTTGTGAAGAAAACCTTGTAGACCAGTGTAATTTAATACATAATATTATAAATATGATTGAATTTATATCAATTCAAATAATTCTCGTGGGATAGTTCATGAGGGACCGGTCAAACCATAGATTTTTTTCTTATTGGGAATTATGCCTGTTGTTGCCCATGGTCTGGAATTTAGATTAAGTTCAGGTTAAGAATTCTCCTGGCGCTTGATTATCACTTATCACCCATCATATCATCGGGGTAACGTAACTCCACCTACAAGGTGCCCCAACCTAAGAAGTGGATTAAAATTCCATCCCCAAGGAGAGAAAGCCAGAAATGTCATAAAATACAACCTGGTGGCATTAGACAAAAAAAATCTTCAGAAATATTCTTTTAAATATTTTAAATATCTCAACTGCTTTAAAAATTAACAATATACAGAAGGCAATTATCTCTACTACAAAAAAATAACCCTACAGCAATTTTTATAAACTGTATATGGAATTTATCCAGGTTCTTTTATGAATTATCAAATAATATTAAGGATATTTATGAAACCAACATCAAATATTTCATATGAAATAAATATCCAGTTTCAAAATGGAGAACCCAATTATTACTTATTGTTAAGCTCAAATTATTATGTAAAGTTATTGATGCAATCGTCCAATGCAAAGAATGAAGATCAAAATTTAAATTATTAATAAATAATTAATTTTATTAATACTGTATAAATTAATGTTAGTTCAACTTAATCTATATATTAATACGTGAAGGAAAAACTTTGTATCCCTTTTTAAGCACCTTGCGCGCACGGAGAAGTGTGATATTTGGTATAATTAAAGTTCATATAGAGAAGGAGCGCAGAAAAATACAATTTATGTATAATATGTGTTACAAATAAATTAAACAAAATAGAATAAACTGTCTGTAAGAAATGTACGTGAATTACTCATTCTCATTAATTTGTGTACTCATTCATTTGTTTACGTTCTTACTGAAAGTGCATTGTTGTAATAAGAAAATCGTGCAGCAGCAATGTGAATTGACTTACTCTCGCGTATTTATTATTAGTGTTTTATTATTAATGGTTTAAAAATGGAGCACATTTTATTATTTAAATTAAACCTTGTCTAATATTTGTTTCATTAATTTCATTACCTTTTTTCTTCTTCTTTTAAGATATTCGCACCTACTTCCATTATGCCTCGACATAGAACACTGACGGGTTGGAGTGAGAAACAAAAAAGAAGCGATAATAGGTCAAATGCAAATTTAAATAGTGGGCCCTATAAATAGTATACAAATGTCAATGACGCCTTATTGTTTTTCAAATATGGCTTAGCCAAACTATACCACATATTTCCTATCGTAGGTATTTTTAATCCACCGCTGTGGTCTCAAGATAGCGTGCTGCCTTATCACGCAGTGGACCCAGATTCGATCCCCGGTCGGGGCAGTTTTTCTGAGTGAGGTTTATATCGGGGTTTTTCCTCACCTGTAAGACAAATGCCAGGAAAACTTTAAGGCCCAAACGGTCCCCGAAATCATATGGCCATCTTCCTTATCATTATCATCATCTTCATCACCCTTCACCGGTGTGGAAAGCAACGGGAAGCTACCACACCTACAATTCCCTAGTAAAGCTGCAAGCATAGCATGAAAATGCTATGATTACAGTGAAGGACATGCCTTCGGGCAGAATTACTATGGTTGTATGGAGGTATTTATAAAATAAATTTAAAATTAAAGCGTAATGACATATTTGTGACATACTTAAAAATTTAATGAATTGTGATAGAATTTCGACCGCTGAGCGACCACTAGTTAATTCTAAACATGCCAGAGATAGTCCTTTTGGTTTTCGTACTGCCCAATTAAAAGTTGTTATTCGTTATTCTGTTGTCCACCTTTAAACAAATTAAGAGTTTTATACAATAATTATTTCCGAGTAATGCGAAGACCCATACAGGTCTTACTGGAACGGAAGTGGCAACCTAAATATAGCAGCCCCATACTTTATCTTACCCTGCGGGATGCGGTAACGGACCCAGGAGGCATTTTGAGTACTAAAAGTCTCACATTAGTACAACCCAAAGGATGGAAGACCGAAGACAACAGTGTTAAGGATTGAGATCAGAACAAGTCTTAATTCATGAAGCTGATGATGATGATGATGATTTCCGAGCAATTCATACTTGTCTACTTTAATGCATACACCCTACAATATAATTAATAAATTACAGCGAATTGGAAAACGAGTTAATATTCTCCCGAAATGTGATCCTAAGATAAATATTGAGGCCCTCTAAAAACTACAAACACACACACACATACACATGTATAAATATTCTGGAACTATTATTTTAGTTAAATATGAATTCTATATAAGGATTTTTTTTCTACGGAATCCATTCTTCCTTCTCTCCACCCTCTTAAATTTGTTTCAACTATGTACCAATTTGGGGCACGCCTTAGCGCAGTGGTTAAAGTACAACGCTACAAGCTGGAAGGTAGAAGGTTCGAGTCCCGGTGGAATTAGGATTTTTAAACTAAGTTACTGATTTGTTCAGTCTACAATTTTATCATTATTTTTATTTTTATGTTAATATACACTATCGGCCGCGGGTGGACTAGTGGTTATGCTCCTTGCCCCTGGTCCTGAGAGTCGCGGTTCAAACCCGGCCGAGGTCGATGGATTTTTTAGGACGGAAAAATCCAAGGAGCAAGTCCTCCGGGAGGGACTTTAAGCCGTGGGTCCCGAGTCTGAAGATTTTTAGGCTCGTAAAAAATCCTTAAGCCTGAATGAAAAGGCTTCTAAGTAAATTTACCGAATTTTCCCGTCCTAGTACTACCTTGGTTTCCTAGATGTTAGTATGAGGCGGAACGCTGATCACGTACCACTCAAAATGACATCTATACGAAAACAAGTGTAACTAAAATAGTATGGTTCAAATTCTTCCCTGTAGGGGGAGAGTGCCTAAATCCCTGTAAAGGGGAAAAACATAGGCTTACAATACAATACAATGTTAATATACCCTTATTATTATTGTTGAGGACCCAAACCTTCTGGCGGCACTATGGCCCTGAGGTCGACTCAGCTTTTAACGGAAATGAATTCCAGTGCAGTAGCTTGTTCTGGGGGTAAAGGCGGTCGTCACGCAGGGCTGCAACTCGGCTGACATAAAATGCCGTTTGTCTAGAAAAAGTGGGAGCCATAGGTGAGAGTCTTAATCTCCTACTACCCTAAAGCCTTTAGTGGGATCACTTTACCTTGTATATATTAATTTGTTCCCGGATCTCCTCCTGTGCCATATTTACTTTGATAATACTGTGATATTCAACGACGTTTTAACACCTCAGCTCTTGATTCAACTTAGACGTGAAGGAAACGACAATTTTTTTCTCCGAAGCTACATTCCAGGTTTGAGGTTTTTTCATAATATGCCGTAAATCTTTGAGATGAGATCCACGGCTTTACTTTGGCTTTCGAAGTAAGCCTTACTCCGGATTTTTACATGTGAAAAAATCCTTAGACCCCCAACCGAGTTTGATCTCTGAACCAGAGGCGAGCATGGTAGCAATTAATTCACCGGGACTTACGTACATACTTTGGACTTCAGCGAGATTCTCATCAGATCTCCACTACTTATGCGCAAAGACCGAATCGGGACGCAGTTTTATTTATTCTTCTTACGTTTACGTAAAGTTTTGCCAATTAATAACGTCCATTTTGACATTTCTAATTATATCTATTTTCTTTTCAAGACTGAATAAAAAACATTTACATTCTAAAAGGAAATAATTTAATGATCTATGGTCATTAAAGTTAAAAATACCGTCCGTGACGTCATGATCCTAACAACCTGGTAAACATGAACAGAGAAGATTTCATTAAAGTTAAAAATACCGTCCGTGACGTCATGATCCTAACAACCTGGTAAACATGAACAGAGAAGATTTCATTAAAGTTAAAAATACCGTCCGTGACGTCATGATCCTAACAACCTGGTAAACATGAACAGAGAAGATTTCATTAAAGTTAAAAATACCGTCCGTGACGTCATGATCCTAACAACCTGGTAAACATGAACAGAGAAGATTTCATTAAAGTTAAAAATACCGTCCGTGACGTCATGATCCTAACAACCTGGTAAACATGAACAGAGAAGATTTCATTAAAGTTAAAAATACCGTCCGTGACGTCATGATCCTAACAACCTGGTAAACATGAACAGAGAAGATTTCATTAAAGTTAAAAATACCGTCCGTGACGTCATGATCCTAACAACCTGGTAAACATGAACAGAGAAGATTTCATTAAAGTTAAAAATACCGTCCGTGACGTCATGATCCTAACAACCTGGTAAACATGAACAGAGAAGATTTCATTAAAGTTAAAAATACCGTCCGTGACGTCATGATCCTAACAACCTGGTAAACATGAACAGAGAAGATTTCATTAAATTAAAAATACCGTCCGTGACGTCATGATCCTAACAACCTGGTAAACATGAACAGAGAAGATTTCATTAAAGTTAAAAATACCGTCCGTGACGTCATGATCCTAACAACCTGGTAAACATGAACAGAGAAGATTTCATTAAAGTTAAAAATACCGTCCGTGACGTCATGATCCTAACAACCTGGTAAACATGAACAGAGAAGATTTCATTAAAGTTAAAAATACCGTCCGTGACGTCATGATCCTAACAACCTGGTAAACATGAACAGAGAAGATTTCATTAAAGTTAAAAATACCGTCCGTGACGTCATGATCCTAACAACCTGGTAAACATGAACAGAGAAGATTAATATTGAAAGCGGTTTTCTGAAAAAGTTTATATATACGTGCGTGTGTGCGTGCGTGCGTGTGTGCGTGTATATATACGTGCGTGTGTGCGTGTTTGTGTGTGTGTGTCATGAAAACGCTTGAGCGTTTTTTTTTTTTTTGTGTAATATTTATCCTTCATTGCTAAATCTCAAAATGTAATTATAACAGGGAAATATATATATATATATATATATATATATATATATATATATATATATATGCCTATATATAAGACAGTGTTCTCGCGACTTCTAGTAATAATGGGGAATATAATACATATATAAGAAAAATAAATGTTTGAATTGGATTCGCCTGGTGGTGTAATGGATATCACACTGAGGTACAGACTCAGAGATCCGGGTTCGAATCCCGTCCAGGCATTTATTTTTCTTATCATACCATATTAAGCTTGCATTGCTCAATGTTAAATATTTAATTATAACATCGATACAGCGTCACTGCTATAAAGTAAAAATGTTCTCTTTAATTTGCTTACTTGTTATAGTCAGCTACTAGATGGCAGTGAAGACTGAGTTCTCGCGACATCTAGTAATAATGGGGAATATAATACATATATAAGAAAAATAAATGTTTGAATTGGATTCGCCTGGTGGTGTAATGGATATCACGCTGAGGTACAGACTCAGAGATCCGGGTTCGAATCCCGTCCAGGCATTTATTTTTCTTATCATACCATATATATATATATATATATATATATATATGCAACCCGCTTGAAGGGAATGTTAAAAATAGGGTTAATCTAATAAATATAATAAATTCTGAGACTTTTTAAATTAGTTGTTAAGTCTATTTATAAAACCATTTAGATATTTACAAAATGCTAAAATATTTCATTTGTAAATTAAATATGAAGTAGTTATTTTTCAGTTTTTTTTTTATATTTAAACAATCTTTAAATACGTATAGTCCACCTTTAAAGAAAAAAATATATAGGCCTATAAGAAGAAGAAGTCATGATGAATTGTTGCTAATTTACCAAAGTGGTCTTGAACTACTCTCCGATTTGTGTAAACGTAAAACTCCGAATTATGTTTTTTTTTTTTTTTTTCAGAAGTGAGATAAAGCCTTGATACTTGTGTCGCAGATTTTCTCCGCGTAAAAGAATTTCAAGCTTGAAATAAGACTTCTGTGAGCAAAATTTGTCGGCGTTTTCATCGAGAAACAAATTGTATGAGTTGTTATAAACCGTCGATAAATAAAGTACGTACAATCTAATCATAACACTGTCATTAAACTTTTGTTTTGGGCATTTTAGTTTGTGGTAGCACAAACAGCACCTGTAGAACTCACGAATTGCTTCTTTAACTCCCTAAATACGAGGCAAATATCCGTCCTCTAAAAAGAACTAATTAAGTTAGGCAGGCTTTAAAATAATTATGTTGCATCAGTTTTGGTGAATGTTATAGGTACTGTAGTGTTCCATTTTATATGGCCTTAATGTTCCAATGGGACATAGCTGGCTCAAAAAGTAATTTTACATACAAACCATTGTTGAGCTGCATGCAATATTAGCTTGTAGATATTCGCTTGAGGGACAATATTGTCACAAAGAGTTATTTTCACATGTTGTCTGATCAATATTCTCCCAGCCATCGCCAATGTCCTTCCTCGTCTAACATTATCCAAGTAACAATAGCGTAGCCTATAACCTTTCCTTATTTATAATACTGTATCTAAAGAAAGGCTATTCATGCTAGCTTTGATTTACTTTCAAGCTCCTATCAAACGTTTTTATAACAACTCATTGTACATTTGAAAAACGAGCGCAAACCAAACACTCGGCCAGTATTGTCAATATTAGTCAAAAAAGGTTTGACTTTGGCCAAAATAACTACCAGTGTAGTCGAACATTGGACTGTTTGTCAAATTCTTAAGCGTTTTATGAATAAAAGTCGACGAAAAAACCATCAATCAATGTTGATACTTCTCATTTTCTATATGTATTGTTTTTAAGAGACCACATTTGTATCGAGCATTGTGATTGGTTAATAAAAGCTACTTAAGGAAGAAAAATCATGGAGTAATTCCTCAATTAATTTTTTTTAAATCTTTGGCGGAAGGAAGTTAAAGAAGACTATTTAACTCATGTCCCAAATGGTAGTCAATGACCAATCACATTTCAATTACTTTTGTTTTACAAACGATGACAGTCGTGTTTCACCTCGCTCTTTATCGATTTATCTCTATCAGCTCCTGCTTTTGTGATAAAGAAAGCTCCTCCTTTTTAATATTCTGAATAGGTCAGAGAATTATTTTGTAGTGACTGACTCCCCAACAAATACATTGAATATAGCAAATAATGAAGAGAATGCTTGATTTTACTGAGTTGTTTCTAAAAAATAAATTAATAACCTATAATGTTGGTTATAATACACAGTTTGATGTGTTTCATTATTTCTCCACTAGGGTGAATTCTTACAACATTGCGATCCTATTTGACAATAAATAATATGATCAAGTTTGGGTGAATAAACATAATCTCACATTTCTGATACAAGCTGTAATATTATCTTAGAAAATTCACCTTTGCCTTGGATATAGTCTAGTAAAATCTAATGTCGTAATGATATGATTAGAATTTTTAAAAAGTCACTTTTATAAACTGAGACTCGAGGAAATAAGCATAAACACATTACTTCTTTAAATGGACGATTCTACTCCGCACGAATCCTAAAACTCCTACAACAAAAGAAAAGTCTTCATGGGCTAAAAGTTACATCTTTAAATGTAAATCTACTCTAGTAAAAGATACTGCAGAAGCAGGTATTGTTTTAAATGCACCTTCGTCCATCTTTTTCTTCATTTGAAAGCAGATAGAAAATGCATAACAACAGGAAAGCATATTAAAATTTAATTTATGCAAAATTCCTTCCTTGACGTCACCAACGTCTGTTTGTTATGTTAAACGGTGTGAGCTGAATTCATGTATTATTCTAAATAAGATGTTTATTGTTTCCCAACAGCTTCTCTCAGCTGTTGACCAATATAAAGCAAGTAGATTTTCTTCCTCTTTTAATACAGAATTTAGCACTTAAAATTCAGTTTATATTTGGAATTCGTTCACTGCTGTCGTTTCGAAGTAGCGTGCTGTCACGCAGCGGACCCGGGTTCGACACCCGGTCGGGACAGGCTCCTGGGTGATTTTTTTCGGGGTTTTTCTTCACCTCTAAGACAAATGTCAGGAAGCTTAGGATCCAACGGTCCCCAAATATCATCCAGCCATCATCATCCTTCATCGGTGTGGAAAACAACGGGAAGCTACCACATCTAAATATAATTTCCTAGTAAAGCTGCAAAGCATAGCAAGAAAATGCTATGCTTTCAGTGAAAGACCTCCCTTCGGGCAGAATTATTATGGATGGATAAATTTGGAATTCAGCGCACCAATGTTCAGACTTGAGATCGTCAGTCTATGTTCTCTATAATGTTGTTTGTTATGCAGTTTACTTTTAATAACTGGCCGTAGTTCTGTATACGCTATTTCACTCCATGTGATATCATATTTTTTATTTATAATGTGTTTTCCGCTGTGGTCTCGAGGTTGCGTGCTGCCTTGTTACGCAGCAGATCCGGGTTCGATCCCCTATCGCGACAAATTTCATGGGTGATTTTTTTTCGGCGGTTTTCCTCGCCTTTAAGATAAATGCCAGGAAACGATAGGGCCCATACAGTCCCCGAACATTATCTGGCGATCATTAACATATTTATTAAGTTTCGGATTAAAGCCTCTCCTAGCGCATCATTATCATACATCACTCCGCCTACCAGGCGCCTCAACGTCACAATAACGCCTTGCCAGGAGAAAATACCACAATCGTGGTGGCATTGAAAAAAAAAATCACTTATATGTAACAGTGATTATATAAAATATACACTTACAATTTTATAAATTCAAATAGCATGTTCTGTAACATGTATGGTTTTAACATATGTATAATTAAATTAGCACTGTTATCGCATATTGGCTGAAGATCAATTTGTATGAGTGATAATGTAGTAGCTTAAAGTTACTTGAAATAATTGTTTAATGTTATAGATATTCTTCTTCTTCATTTCCTGGTTTAGCCATGAGTTGCCTGTTCCGTCTTCACTAATAGATCTAAGACCATCTGTTATAGATTTGCAGCTAAATCAATCTGGATTATCCTCTGGCATCAGACATAATTTATTACTTGTATTTATAACAATAAATTATTCTGTCAAGTCTATTGACATCAAAATAATATAATTATTAAAATCAATACTCAATTATTTAAATATAATAGAATTATCTCCTGGACTGCGATGAGCAGGACATGTGGCACGAATGGGGAATGAAAGAGGGGTATGGAAGCTCTTTTTATGAAAACCAGAGAGAAAACGCCCAAAAATGGGAAGTAGATTGTACATGAGAAAGATGAAAAATATTAGCTCAAAATAGGGATGTATGGAGAGCTTATGTCCGCGCGGCCATGAACCTGCGGGTTTGATAGTGCCAGTGAGTTAGCTATATTACAATTATCAAGAGATATGAATAAGATAATATTAATACCAGATTCTAATGAATCCATTTTCATTACCATGCGAATTAGTTACTCACTGCATTATCATTTAATATAATTGAAACTGTCCACCGCTGTGGTCTCGAGGTAGCACGCAGCGGGCCCGGGTTCGATCCCCGTTCGGGACAGTTTTTCTAGATAAGGTTTTTATCGGGGTTTTTCCTCACCTGTAAGACAAATGTCAGGAAAACTTTTAAGGTCCAAACGGTCCCCGAAATCATATGACCATCATCATCATTATCATCATCATCCTTCACCGGTGTGGAAAGCAGCGGGAAGCTACCACACCTATAATTCCCTACTAAAGTTGTAAAGCATAGCATGAAAATGATATGATTGCAGTGAAAGACCTGCCCTCGGACAGAATTACTGTGGATGGATGGGTCATTGGAACTAGAATCGAACATATTAAGGTAGGATGGCGTTTCATCATACACAGTTTTATAAACTAAATTCAAAATTACTGATTCATTAATATTACATAGCCATGCTCATTCCATGTCAAACCAAATACCTGCCAAACTTGACCGATTTGTTTTTGGTTAAATTTTCTAAAATATGTTCCGTAGATGAGAATAAAAGGCATCTATTTTTACCGAGATTTTACTATTTATATAATTTTACATTAATTAAATGCTAAGTTCATGCAAATCGCAAAATGCTAGTTCTTATTTACATTAAGTACCTTCAGTGATGGTGCTAGTTCTTATTTACATTAAGTACCTTCAGTGATGGTGCTAGTTCTTATTTACATTAAGTACCTTCAGTGATGGTGCTAGTTCTTATTTAAATTAAGTACCTTCAGTGATGGTGCTAGTTCTTATTTACATTAAGTACCTTCAGTGATGGTGCTAGTTCTTATTTACATTAAGTACCTTCAGTGATGGTGCTAGTTCTTATTTAAATTAAGTACCTTCAGTGATGGAGCTAGTTCTTATTTACATTAAGTACCTTCAGTGATGGTGCTAGTTCTTATTTACATTAAGTACCTTCAGTGATGGTGCTAGTTCTTATTTACATTAAGTACCTTCAGTGATGGTGCTAGTTCTTATTTACATTAAGTACCTTCAGTGATGGTGCTAGTTCTTATTTAAATTAAGTACCTTCAGTGATGGTGCTAGTTCTTATTTACATTAAGTACCTTCAGTGATGGTGCTAGTTCTTATTTAAATTAAGTACCTTCAGTGATGGTGCTAGTTCTTATTTACATTAAGTACCTTCAGTGATGGTGCTAGTTCTTATTTACATTAAGTACCTTCAGTGATGGTGCTAGTTCTTATTTACATTAAGTACCTTCAGTGATGGTGCTAGTTCTTATTTACATTAAGTACCTTCAGTGATGGTGCTAGTTCTTATTTACATTAAGTACCTTCAGTGATGGTGCTAGTTCTTATTTACATTAAGTACCTTCAGTGATGGTGCTAGTTCTTATTTACATTAAGTACCTTCAGTGATGGTGCTAGTTCTTATTTACATTAAGTACCTTCAGTGATGGTGCTAGTTCTTATTTACATTAAGTACCTTCAGTGATGGTGCTAGTTCTTATTTACATTAAGTACCTTCAGTGATGGTGCTAGTTCTTATTTACATTAAGTACTTCAGTGATGGTGCAGTTCTTATTTAAATTAAGTACCTTCAGTGATGGTGCTAGTTCTTATTTACATTAAGTACCTTCAGTGATGGTGCTAGTTCTTATTTACATTAAGTACCACCTTCAGTGATGGTGCTAGTTCTTATTTACATTAAGTACCTTCAGTGATGGTGCTAGTTCTTATTTACATTAAGTACCTTCAGTGATGGTGCTAGTTCTTATTTACATTAAGTACCTTCAGTGATGGTGCTAGTTCTTATTTACATTAAGTACCTTCAGTGATGGTGCTAGTTCTTATTTACATTAAGTACCTTCAGTGATGGTGCTAGTTCTTATTTACATTAAGTACCTTCAGTGATGGTGCTAGTTCTTATTTACATTAAGTACCTTCAGTGATGGTGCTAGTTCTTATTTACATTAAGTACCTTCAGTGATGGTGCTAGTTCTTATTTACAATAAGTACCTTCAGTGATGGTGTGCTAGTTCTTATTTACATTAAGTACCTTCAGTGATGGTGCTAGTTCTTATTTACATAAGTACCTTCAGTGATGGTGCTAGTTCTTATTTACATTAAGTACCTTCAGTGATGGTGCTAGTTCTTATTTACATTAAGTACCTTCAGTGATGGTGCTAGTTCTTATTTACATTAAGTACCTTCAGTGATGGTGCTAGTTCTTATTTACATTAAGTACCTTCAGTGATGGTGCTAGTTCTTATTTACATTAAGTACCTTCAGTGATGGTGCTAGTTCTTATTACATTAAGTACCTTCAGTGATGGTGCTAGTTCTTATTTACATTAAGTACCTTCAGTGATGGTGCTAGTTCTTATTTACATTAAGTACCTTCAGTGATGGTGCTAGTTCTTATTTACATTAAGTACCTTCAGTGATGGTGCTAGTTCTTATTTACATTAAGTACTTCAGTGATGGTGCTAGTTCTTATTTACATTAAGTACCTTCAGTGATGGTGCTAGTTCTTATTTACATTAAGTACCTTCAGTGATGGTGCTAGTTCTTATTTACATTAAGTACCTTCAGTGATGGTGCTAGTTCTTATTTACATTAAGTACCTTCAGTGATGGTGCTAGTTCTTATTTACATTAAGTACCTTCAGTGATGGTGTAATTAAATTTCAGTGTCATTTCAAATTGTGAAATGAGAATAAATAATCTATCACCTATATGTATGTTTAAAGGAAACTTTGAAATACAAAATGGGACACTTTTAGAGGGTTTCCTTTAAATATACAATAACAACGGTTTAAAAATGTGAAAAATATGAGTATTATCCGTTATACATTTTACAAAGAAATGATTTGGTTTCAGATTGTTATTTGAATAAGAAATAACTTCAAAATAATTATTGAAGACGTGTTTACTAGTTTATCGAATGACAAGTTCTGAGGACGTAGTGCATACCCTAAGCAGTTTCATCGGTTGAGCTAGAAGATAAGAAGTGTAATGGTGTTTTCTGTTTCCCCAAAGAATCATCCCATAGTAAAACTAATAATGCAATCAAACTGTCTAATCACAGAATAAGAATCTATAAATTGAGACGTGTCACAAAGATAGTGAAATCGAAAATTTAAGACATACATTTATCATCCGATTTGAAAGCGTTAAAATTTAAAATTTTAAAACTTCGTAAGGAACAAAGTGTGCACATGGAACTAGTGGTAACATAGCGTGGAGTAAGTATTATCTTCTGTTGTTCAGTCAGTATCGTAGAAGTAGAGAAACTAAACAAAAGCTTAGTGACAATTGTAAAATAGTAAATAAAGAAAAGTTGTCCCAAGAAAATATATTAAAAATGCACAAAGTTTCAGCTATTTTAAACATAAAACATTTAACAATAAAGACGACAATGGTTTAATTCGTGATGTGGGGTTACCAAAAAGCAAGACCGAACTTCTTGGCTCCACGCTTCAGCAGTGGAGGAAAATGTGAAAGTGTCTGTATACAGATACCGAGAAAGATATTTAACGCCATTCTTCGAAATGGAAAACAACCTTGTTGCCTGCACTGATATAAATGGCCTGATAGCATCTTTGAGAATGCAGGATAATCCCAAAGACTGGAGACGTTTTATTGACTCTTCTAAGTTAATATTTTAATGTTGTTTTGCTTCACAACGAAAATGCACTCCCATCTGTTCCTGTATATTTGAAGGAGAGCTATGAAATGCACTCCCATCTGTTCCTGTACATTTGAAGGAGAGCTATGAAAATGTAAAATTATTTCTTGAAAAAAATAATTTTGAAGACCATTAATGGCAGATATGTGACGATCTTGCCATCATACTCAGTTAGGATATACCAAGTATTGCTGCTTTCTTTGCTAGTGGGATAGCCCCGTCAAAACATCACACGTAAATATGAAAACTCTGGCCTGAAAGGAAAATTATGGAGTCCAGAAGGAAAAGAATATTTTCACTCAACCTCATCAATTTATCTTCTTTTTTTCACTCTAATATAACTGTTATATAACGGTTCTTAACTTATCTGCAAAGGAGAGTACAATTCTTATGTGAAAAAAGTAGCTCTTTGGACGCTTAAATGGCTTACGCTGCCCATAAGAAATACACAAAATTAATGTACACAGAATTGAATATCTCAAAAAGCTCTACAAAAAAAACACGACAGCATATGTTTATCTCTTACGGATATCTCACAATAACCATTTTTATCTTTCACTGATACCAAGAGTCCCGCGCAGTAGCCGAGTGGTTAAGGCAAAAAATCATGGCGCAGAATTACGGGATTTATGCTGGTTCGGGTCTCCATGTGGGAAGAAATTTTTCTCTGTGACCGGTGGACAGTGGGCCAGAAATCAACTCTAGCTAGAAAAAAAAACTATTCTCACTCACCTTCATTCAATTTATATTTTTTTCACTCTAATATAATTGTAATATGACGGTTCTTAACTTATCTGCAAAGGAGGGTACAATTCTAATGTTTATGAAGACAATATAAACATTGGAAGTTGCGATGGTTAAGAACTCATCTGTTCTATATCCCAGTTGTATTATTAGCGTTGTGTGTTCAAGTTCAGTGAGCTTTTCTTCTTATTCTATATGGATACTTCACCTCAATGTTTGTAATTTTATTGATATATTTAATGTTTTTCTATATAACCAGATATGTTAAATACATGTGGAATCATAACCTTCTACGCACTAAAAATTTACACAATTATCTTATTTTAAATTGAGCTACAAAGAAAACAGTTCTCAACAATTATATATAGAGTGATTTATGGACTTTAATTCCCGCACAATAACATGTGTGCAAGTTATTGCGTTTTTTTAATTAGCTTTCTCATTGCAGGAGGTAGCCAGCAACTGAGGCCTACAGTTGCGCGCAGAGAATAATTGTTTGATTTAATATGGAGAAAAATGTTAGATAGAGGCAATAAGTTATCATTTAATAAACAAATTAGGGGTAGGGGGATGTTAGCAGAATGTTTTAAATGATATTAAAAATCAATATTTCTTTGAAAAGCTGTTTTCTCAAACGTACGAAGTTGTGCGCGAGAAAAAATTCTAATGAAATATTCTGATTGGCCAGGAGTGGATGTTAACTTTCCCGTTATGAAGAATTAATTTAGAACAATGACAGTCGTTGGAAAATTCTGTTCCATCTGCTTATGGAATTGGAAGACCCAAAATAACTTTCGAAGAGGCTGGAATAAAATAAATGTTCACTTAAGCAGGAATTCTCTCGCGATGAACTTGCTCTTGCAACCGAAATATCACTTTGGTCATGTGGTAAACAGGATACTGCTGATGTTTCAAAGACATTGCTCAAAAAAACACAAAAAATAATTTCAAAATAATAGTAAACATTACAAATCACTCCGCTCAACTCCCCTACCTTCTCTGTCGGACGAAGCATTCTCTTTTTTGACAATAAAATATCAATATGTCAATATATTAACATGAGACTAGGTGTCAAATAGAAAGGTTGTGATATTTTATCCACCCTATAATGCTTCTAGGGAAGCAAATTTATTATGCTACCTGTCCAAGACAGACATTTCAGCACAAATAATACTTTTTTTTTATGCCAGCCTCTTCGAAAGATATTTTGGGTCTTACAATTCCATAATCAGATGGAACAGAATTTTCCAACGACTATCAGTTTTCTAAATTCTTAATAACGGGAAAGTTAATATTTACTTTTAGCCAATCAGAATATTTCAGTAGAAATCTAATTTTTTTTCTCTTGCAAAACTTCCTATGTTTTAGAAAATAACTTTTTATTTTTTTTTAATCATTCTCCGAACACCCCCTAACTGTAATTTATTAATAGAGGATCACTTATTGCCTCTATCGATATATTAAATCAATTCTCTGCGCGCGAAAATAGGCCTCAGCTGCCGGTCGCTTCCTCTAATAAAAGCTAATTACAAAAAATGCAATAATTTGCACACATGTTATTGTGCGGGAATTAAAGTCCATAAATCACTCTATATTCTAACTAAAATGTGTACTACTGTTCAGAACTGTTTTTTCGTAGCTCAATTTCAAGTAAAACGATTGTGCAATTTTTTTAGTGTTTCGAAGGTATGATTCCACGTGTATTTAACACAATATCTGGTTGTATGGAAACATGTTAAATATATCAGTGAAAAGTATCCATATAGAAAAAGAATAACTGACTGAACTTTAATGCAAAACGTATTTATTTCTACAGCTCGATACAAAACTGGGATGAGGACCAGATGAGTTCTTAACTATCGGCAAATTCTGATGTTTATATTGTCTACATAAATTTTAGAATTATACTCTCCTTTGCAGATAAGTGAAGAACAGTCATCTGGCAATAATTTTAGAGTGAAGAAAGATGAATTGGCGAGAGTTAGTAAAACACTTTTTTCAGCTAGATTTCGTATCGGCCCACTGTGCGGTGCCCACCCAGCATGGCGAGGCATTTGAGTAGCTACAATCAGTAGCGACTCCAGGTTGAGAATACCAGCTATAATGGCTGGAGGATCTGACATGCTGACATGTCACCCTACTCTGGCTAGATGATCGTCTACCTCTGTGATTAACACATGTGGATGTGAGGCCAACAGCTGGCTGGTCAGCCAAAAGCATTCTAGGCCTATCGCGCTTTGAGTTTGTTTTTTTTTATATCAAGAAGATCGGGATAAGTAGATTCCCGGGCAAGCGTGCTCTGCCATACCGTTCATCCGATTGTGATGGGGCTTTGTGAAAAAAATGTTCAGGAGATTATTGGAATGAACATAGGCTATAAGAGAGTTGTAATACTCAACCACTTCTCCCCTAAAAATCACACTTTGCAGTGAAAAATGTGAAATAAAGTTCCTATTTTGTCACATAAATGGCTTGCGCTGCCTAAGCCATAACAAATACACAAATTGATGTAAACAGAATAGAACATCTAAAAAAATTCTACAAAAAGGCAGAGTATAACAGCGCACGGCTGGTGGTAAAAACACATTAACATTTATTTAGGAGTAGCAGCGCACGCCGGGTAATAGCTAGTTCTTTTTTTAAAATGTATAAGAGATTTAGGTATTCCGAACTTCTCCATTGCCACCTAAAGTTTGTTGATGGGTACAGTCATATGCCGTTTCCAAATCTATAAATGTCATATGAACTTATTTTCCTTTAGCCAACATCTTTTCTGTAATCTGTCTAATCACAAATATATTATCAAGGCACGATTTACCTGCTGTAGAACTTGTTTGTTCTTCTGATATTTTATTTTGTATTAGTTCCTCCAATCTAATCTTAATAATCGTCCTTAACATTCTACTAATTGCTGCCATAACACTAATCCCTCGATAGTTTGCTGGATCTCTTTTATTCCCTTTATTTTTGTATGTTGCACTAATAGGCCTATACTATAACTTCCAATCATCCGGAATAGGATCTCCTTCTATCACTTGGTTAGAAAGTCTAGTTAAAATTCGTATAATTCCTGAACCACCATATTTAATTAGTTCCATGGTTATTCCTCCTGGACCTGCCGCTTTTCCATTTTTTGCTCTTCTCAATACTTTTCTTACCTCCTCTTCTGTTATAGGTTCTATTAAGTCACCCTTTCTATTATCCAGTGTACCATAGTTTATAAATTCTCTTCTAGTTTCTGTTAAAAGCATTTTAAAATATTCCTGAAAAGTTTTCATTGGTACTAAATTAAAACTCTTTGCCATATTATCATTTCGCATGTTTTTAATTGTCCTCCATACTTGGGCTGACTTTGAATAGCCTACTGTATGCTCAATTTCTCCACATACCATATTCCACATTTCTTTTTTATGTTTCCTGACTTCTGCTTTAACCTTTCTTTTAAGTATGTTATAACTTTGATAATTTTCATCTTTCTTGGAACTTAAATATATTTGATATGCTTTATTCTTAGCATTCCAACCTTGTATGTTACAAGTTGCCAAAATAATTGTCCTTTTTCTTAGCCAAAGTCTATGCCTATTGATCTGTCCGGCTTTATCTCTCTTTGCAGGAAACGTAACAATTATTTTTATGGAACAGGTTGTCAGCCCTTCGCCAACCCCCTCATTTGGGGGACCTAACCAGAGCCTCATTTGCCGGTTTTCGGGATTCCTATTGGGCCTTCTCGGCTACCGTAGCGGTCACGGGAAAACTAGTCCCCACCGTACATCACCCCAATAGACTATTCCGTACTTCCTGTTGCCCATCCCTCGGGACGTGGACCACTGAGGTTGAATTTTGAGGGGCGTGATAATCTTTTTACAGACTTAAATATTATTTTCACTCAAAGACTTAAACGTGTTCATAATTCTTGCGCACGTTTTATTTGTGGTATTCGCAAATTTCACCATGTTATACCGTCCCTGGAACAATTATCGTGGCTTCGTCTAAGAGATCGTAGAACTGTCCATTCCCTATCCCTTCTCTATAAAATACTTCACACATCATCGCCTAATTATTTATCACGCCGCTTCATCAGACTATCCGACACACATAATCTTGACACTCGATCCCATCAGCACATTGTCCTTTATATCCCTCCTCATCACACTGTATATTATTCGTTATCTTTTACGGTCTCACTTACCAAAACAAGGAATTCCCTTCCGCCCTATGTCAGATACTGCCAAACTATAACATCCTTCAAAAACAAACTAAAGAATTATTTAATAACAAACTAACTTATACATCTCACTGATAGTATTCTTTGTACAATTAATAAATTTAATTATTTATGAAAATAATATTACAAATATTTTCATTTGTTTTGTTTTAAATATTGTATAATCGTAAAATTAATTTTTATTATTTTTCTTTGTTTTTTATATACATTATACAGGGACAATTTAATGTGTGTCTAACATTAACTGGTTGCATTATAGATCGTAATATAATAGATATTATCTTTTTGATCAAATTTTTATTTAGTATTTAATATTAGAGTTAATTGAGATTGTTATATTCTGATGTAATATATGTTTGTCCTGGTGAGTGGATGAGAAGGCGACATGACCTTAACCCCACGAGGCTAAATAAATCTTATCTTATCTTAAGAACAGAAAACTTCAAAATTTGAACAAGAATTTCAATAACGTCAAATTAGATACGGTATATATTTTTTTTAAAAAAACGTGTTTCAACACCGCAATTGGGTATAAAATGTACTATAAAACCTTGAATTATATTAATAAAAAGTGTCTACAGCCATTCAGATGTTCAAATTGTCGGTCGAAATTTTGCGACTTTTGATGCCCTGTTGTGGCTTTCAGATGAACTCCTCTTCATACGCCAGCAATAATCCGTTAATATTACTTCATTAGACTTCCCTGGTATCTTATTTCAATTGTTTTGATATTTTGATGAAATCTTTCATCCTGCTCCTCATTCACTGCACCAAGATTTTTGGGAAAGTAGTCAATATGGTTGTGTAGAAAATGAAATTTCACACTCGTGTAATTGAGCTAACATTTCCTCGGCAATTTCCTTGTAATTTTCAGATTTCCTGTTACATAGGAAGTTTTCTGTCGAGCTTTTAAATGAACGCCATGCAGATTTTTCTGTTTCATTCATTGTCGACTCAAAATTTGGATCGCTCATTGAGTCTCGTATCTCTGGTTCAACAAATACTCCATCTTTAATTGTTTAATCGCATTAGTTTTCGGAAATTTCAGTTTTAAATATGGAATTACATTGGTTTTACTGCCAAGGCCGGTAATAATTTGCTTCATAACTACAATCTTAATATGGAGTGGGGATAAAAGTACTTTCCCTTTAGGGATAAGTAGCTCATACAACACATTTTTTAATCCTGGTACAAGATCAGATCTCGGAGGCCAGTCCTTTATTTCCCAATGTTGGTCATGATCTCTACTGTTCCATTCACAAAGAATCCAGGGGAACATAATGAAACCATATTGTTGGCCAAGCAACATCCTATCTATAGATGTTCATCATATTTAAGCTTCTCTAACATGAATTTTAAGTTGTTATACGTTTCTTTTAATTTGACAGAATATTCCATTGCTACAGAGGGAAGTAAATTTCCATTATGCAGTAGAACTGCCTTAAAGCTTCTTAAAGAGCTATCTATAAAAACCTCCATCACACTGAAGATCGAGCGAGTTAATTAAATCTCATATGTTGTTACAATACACTAGTTCATCTGTTTTAGAAAGGAAAAGCATAAATTCTGCTTCACTGTATCTATACCATGAAACTGTAGTCCTAGATAATAGTATATTTATTTATGTCTTTTAGTCTCGAACCCAACAGTTCTGCAAAAATTTTTGCAGATTCAAATCTCTGGCCAAGTCATCGAGTTCATTTTGGTGAATGGGGTGTTTCGGCTAATTCAATTTGTTTATACTTCCGAAGATCGCAATGATCTAGAGGATCTGTAATTGGCATATCGTCGCTATGAGGAACAGGGCGAATGGAGATTTCAAACTGGGATATACCACAGAATGTCTGTTTTTACTATTTATGCCTTTCAATTTGCACAAACAAAAATAGCAATAATTTACATGATTTTGAGGTTCACGCAACACCATGGGAACACCGAAACCTAAACTTTTCCGCTTACCATTTATCCATTGATTCATATTCACAAAAAAAGATACACACAATTTGGACACCATGTTTTATTAAGATCACCAAGTTTAACACCAAAATATTCTAAATTGCTTTTTTATACTTATCAGTATTTTTTCTTCTCTGTTTTGTAACTATATAACTGCCACAGTTAGTTAGGATGGTTAACACACTCGCGACCTGACTTTGTAGAAAATCAAAACCTCTGTTCGCAAATAACTTTGCTTCAGTTTTCAAAGAATCTTAAACGCTGACTGAGAAATAAAAAATAAATTACAGTCACTGATGACAAAACAGGAATACATTTATAAAATGGTTATGTAAATATTTTCACTGCGCAGGTTTACCAAAACATCCACACCGGTGGTACCCAGATTTACCAACTGCTCTTTGACTATTCAGTTCAACCGAGAGTGATTTTATTGCACCGCTTAAGAGATTTTCTTCCCAAAAATGAATACACAATTAAGGATTCAATTATTGGTATTCATACAAACGTAGAAATTCATTGAATTTTTTTTTAAGTTTTCTTGCAATTAAGCGAGAAAATATAAAACCATAAGGATACTTGTTCAAAAATTTTAATTTCAGTTATTTTATAAGATTTTAGCGATATCCTTGTGCGTAAATTGCAGCTTAAACGCAATAATAATAAGTATATATATATCATCCGGTATCATGCAAGCTGCCGCTGTCTTCCGCAAACCAAATGCCATTCCTCCGTGCCCATCCATTGATCTTCCTTCAATCCCCTGATATTCATAGCTGCTTGTACCCCTTATATCCAAGTTTTCTTCGGTCTTCCTCTCTTTCTCCTTTCTATTGGGATCCATTCCATAACAATTTTAGGCAATCTTTGCCCTGGCATTCTTTTGACATGGTCATACCACTGTAAGTTTTTCTTTTCTGTAATGTCTATGATGTCCGGCTGCTCTTGTACGCCCATAATTTTCCTTATTTCTTTATTTCGTATTCTATCCATTCTAGATTTTCCAGCTGATCTTCTTAAAACATCCATTTCTGTACTTAAAATTCTTTTCATTTCCCTGGTAGGAATTTGCCAGACTTCAGGACCATATGTTAAAACGCTCTGAATTGAGGTTTGATATATTTGTAATACAAATGTCAGGAAAACTTTAAGGCCCAAACGGTCCCCGAAATCATATGGCCATCATCATCATCCTTATCATTATCATCCTTCACCGGTGTGGAAAGCAACGGGAAGCTATCACCCCTACAAGCTGCAAAGCATAGTATGAAAATGCTATGATTGCAGTGAAAGACCTGCCCTCGGGCAGAATTACTATGGATGGATGGATGGTTATTTGTAATTTTCTATTTTTTGTAATATTTTTGCTCCACCAAACAGAGTTTAAAGCATTTATTGTTTGTATTGTTTGTGCGATTCTATTTTCAATTTTCACTGTGTTATCGCCTTGAATGGTCTAATTTTGTTCCTAATAAGTGCATTCAATGCTAGGTTTTAGTTCTTCTCCATTGTTGAAATTTATATTTTCCATTTCTTCTCCTATACACAGATATTTAGTTTTCTTAATGTTTACATGTATATTAATTTCAGTATTTATGCATTTTCATGAATTAAAAAAAAATTAAAAATGGATGTGATGAAACGAAACTATATATGGGCTTTGTAACTAGCCACAAGGGGAACTGAAAAATATAAACATGTTTTCTGTAGTAAAATGGTTGCATATCAGTGAATTCAATACAAATGTCTCGGAATTATATTTTCGACCCCCCTATACTCGAGGATCGCAGAGGTGCACAACCCTAGCATAAATGCCGTAAATAGTGACCATGAGTCATCAACACGTTTCAAGTTATCATCAATCACACCAACCCAATTGTTCACAATATACGACATATGCTTCAGCGACATGCTGTTTACCGATGTATATTTCCCAGGCCTACTCTGATGGACTGAGACCCATGAAATGAGTGCTGTATCACTTACTTACTCACTGGCACTATCGAACCCGTAGGTTCATGGCCGCGCGGACATAAGCTCTCCATACATCCCTATCCTGAGCTAATGCTTTCCAATCATTCCCTGTATAATCTACTTCCCTCAAATCATAGTTAATGTTATTCTCCCACCTCATTCTTGGTCTACCAACTGGGCGTTTTCCCTCTGGTTTTCCTACAAGAAGCTTCCATGCACGTATTTCATTCCCCATTCGTGCCACATGTCCTGCCCATAGCAGTCTACGAGACTTAACTGTTCTCATTGTATCTGGCTGCCTATAAAGATAATGTAGTTCACTGTTATGTAGTCTTCTCCATTCACCTGTCTGTTCATCTCTCTTTGGTCCAAAATTTTTCCTAAGAACTTCATTCTCAAATACTCGTAATCTTCTTTCCTCCCTTAAAGTAAGAGTTCATGTTTCGCATCCATATAATATAACTGGTAGAATAATATTTTTATATATTTTCAGTTTAACGTTTTTTTGAAAGGAGTTGGAAAGTCAAGAGTCTCTGTAATGCATAATGGCACGCATTTCCAGAATTGAGCCTATGTTTAATTTCTTTGTGCATCTCAATCCTGTTTGTGATCACTGTTCCTAGGTATTTGAATTCAGCTACTTCCTCAAAATTTCCCTCATTTGTCATTAGCTGTCCATTTCCATTATATAATGTATTTCTACGTGTGACCATATATTTAGTTTTATTGATTTTACTTCCAGTCCTAATTTCTTAGTGTTCCTCAATAGTGTGTGCCCGTGTTGTCCTTTAGTATCTCCTCGCTATCGGCCAATAGTACTACATCATCAGCATAAACTAACAGCTTATTAATACCATTGAGTTATGAGCCTTCCTCATTCTCTAAAGATTTAATGGCATGCTCTAGTACTACAAAATTAAATAGTAGAGGAGATGGTGCATCTCCTTGCTTCAACCCATTCTGGATTTCAAAAGTGTCCGAAAACTGTTTGCCTACACGCACCCTACTCTTTGTGCCATTTAGACACATTCGTATAAGTCTAACTAACTTTTTAGGAATTCCGAACTCCAGCAGGATACTATATAACTTCCCCCTCTTAATTGAATCATGTGCTTTTTTGAAGTCTACCCATTGGTGCCTCATTCCGCATCGCCGCGCCGCCGGCTTTCGGTCTCTCTGCTTGTCCGACCGTGTGGTCTGATACCCTGCTCTAGAGAGGAAACATGTCAATCCATCCCAGTTTAAATCTACTTTCGACTGAACACCGACGCGAAGGCTAAATGACTAAACCACTGACTGATAGTCACTAAGGAATTTATCTTCCAATGAGCCTCAAATGGTTCCAGTATGCAGCACACTGTATGATAGAGGGCCGTGGTTTACTGAACGATGCAGCATTGCCAACACTAAAATACAACATGCAATTCCCAACTTCCCGCTTGATAACTGCAGTATACTTGATGCTACCCAGCAGACTACGTGCCGATTAACTGACTAATAAATTTGTTATACAGACATTTTAACCGTGTTATTTTAGTGGCTTAATGCACGAGAGGAAGTGGGGAAAGTTTCCCTGGCAGGGAAAATATTGCTTTCATGAGCCAGGGGGAAAAAAATTACGAGCTGGACAATTTCCCCCCCCCCCCCGCATCGTTAATTCCACAAATTGAAAGAAAAGAACTCCAAAATAAAATAATAATCTGAAAGGCATACCACTGAGATCTCAGATAGACCCTACATTTGAACCTTTAATAATCGAAAATCAATCAATGAATGAGTTACGAAAACCTATAACCACAAAATAAGGACACAACTAACAGAAAAATACGATGTTTATGTAAATCTGCTGCAAGACAATTGTTCTTTTCATGCATTCATTTTGAGAATTTCCCTCGTCATTGAGAGTTTTCTCCAACCAATCTTAATAATTAACATGAGATTTAAAAATACACAAATGACTACGGACTTATAGATTATCAGTTTCTAATACACCTTCATAATTTTCCGTAATTAAAGTTCTCCATAGTTGTCTGTCCTCTGTGTCTTCATCCGTTACACCAAATTTCCTCATTGAATTCTAAATGTTATTCTTCCAGGTTGTTGTTGGTGTTCCTTTTCTGATCCTTCTTTCAATGTTCAAATGTATAGATGGCCTTTGGCAGTCTTCCATTCTGCATTTTTCTTACGTGTCCGTACCATATTAACCTTTTTGTTCAATCTCATCCATTATACTTCTTTCTACATTCATTCATTTTCTATTTTTTTGTATTTCTAATTCTTTCCAGTCGAGATTTTCTGGCAGCTCTTCTCCAAAAGTCCATTTCAACTACAGTTATTCTGTGGGCATGTTGTTGTGTCATTGTCCAAACTTCCGATCCATATAACATTGTACTTTCTACTATGGACTTATAAATTAGTTGTTTTGTTCTGTCAATGATATTTTTACTCCATAATATAGAGTTTAACATTCCTAAGCTTTTTCTTTCATTATTGATCCATTTTGCTATTTCTTTATTTGCTGTTCCATCTTTCTCTATAATTGATCCCAAATAACAGAAACTATCGCTCTTCTTTTTCTTTACCCCATCAATATATAATTCATCTGGGTCATTTGTTAAATACTCTGATTTTTTTTTTCAAACCCAATTTCTGATATGATGTTGACAACTGATTACACATATAATTTTCATCTTCTTCATCCTGGGTTATAATTATCTGATCATCGGCAAAAAGTAAGTGATGTAGACATCTTCTTTCTGTTAATTCTAGTCCCATTCTTGCACACCTACGTGACCATTCTACTAAACAAATGTTTTTAAATGTTGGTGACATCGGGCATCCCTGTAACGATCCTTTACTGGTTCCAAAAGGTTCTGATAACTGAGATCCCATTTTTATTTGACATTTATGTTTCTTATATATTTCTTGTATTACTTGAATTAGATATTCATCAATGTTTGCTATACGTAATGCCTCCCATAATTTGATTCTTGTTACATTGTCATATGATTTTTTAATCTATAAAAACCAATCCAATATATTTTGATTTTTTATTGTTTTTATTTGAAACAAGTGCTGAGTGGTTAAGGCAAGAAGCCTTGGCGCAGGGCTACGGGACTTGCGCTGTTTCGAGTTTCCATGCTGGAAGAAATTTTCTCATGGAATTTCAGCCAGTATGGGACCAGTGCCCACCCAGCATCGTGAGGCATTTGGGTAGCTACAATAATTAGCGACTCCAGATTGAGAAGACCAGCTATAACGGCTGAGGGACCCGACATGCTGACCATACACTGGCTAGTTGATCCTCTACCTCTGTGATTAACCCTTAACCGAAGTTGTGGGGTCTTTTATGATACCCCTGATATTCTTTTAATATTAACTTTTTTTCGAAATCCTTTCGTGTAGCTTTCCCTTTGTTTAATATTAACCCATAGCCATTGTCTGTAACCTGTAAGTACTGTTACTTTCTCTGTGTATAAGTATAATAGAGAGTAGTATCCTTTACGACCCCACAACTCCAGTAGCGTTCCAGTAATTTTGTTGAGCGTTAGTTTATGTAACAATGGTATAGTTGGTGTTAATATGGCCTATCATGCTCGTAAACGTATGTCAGTGTTTGATACTGATTTCCTGGTCTTTGAAAAAGATCCTGACTATAATTATTCTGAACAACAAACAGATTTAGAAATAGAATGTGACTCTGACATTTTTAGCATGTCCTTCCAAACGAACAGGACACCTATAATAGACATCACAGAGTACGGGTTTAGAGATGATCAAACAATTATTTCGCATGTACCTAAAAAAGAAAAAGCTACCATTATGGTGTCTAACATGCACCATTCAGAATGGTACTGATCCTGAGACATGCAAACCAAAAATTGTATTCGTATTTTTATAATAGGGTCGAAAGAGGGAGTAGATACCTTTGAACAAAACATTTCTATATATAGCACAAGCAGGCGAAGACGGAGATGGTCCCTTTTGTCTGCTATGCTATTCTAAACAAAATTGATGTCAATTGTTTGTTTATTTATTTATTTATTTATTTAAATGCAGTGGCTTTTGAAATTTTTCATTAGCCAATAATGACTGAGGAAAACAAACAATAACAAGAAAGATTATAAAATGTTCATCATGTTTTCCCTGGCTTCCCAGTATCTGACCACGAAATTGTTGGTTGTTAGGGTTGGGCAAGTTCGGATGTGATCAGCATCCATATCTTCCATAGTGTTGCAGAGGATACATTGTTGAGTTGGTAGAAGACCGAGGCGATGAAGGTGTTTACCTAGGCAGTCGTGTCCTGTTGCAGTACGGAATGATGCAACGGCTACTCTTCTGGGCCAATCTGGCAGTGTAGTTTGGATGGATGTTTCCAAGGTTTGTCAGTCATTTGGAGCTCTAGGGAGGTTCTGAAGGCGTATCTTACTCTGAAGCGGATGTTCATAGCTGCTCTACAGTAAGATATAATGTTCGGTGATGTCTGAAGGATGTGAGTTCCTTTCTTGGCCAGCAAATCTGCCATTTCGTTCCCTGTAATGCCACAATGGGATGGTATCCACTGCAGAGAAACATGTTTACCTGCTATATTGAGATTTCTGATGATCTGTCTACTCTGTAATATTTCTTTGTTAGCAGGAGATACTAGGTAATTTGCTATTGCTGATATGGCTGCCTTAGAATTACTTAAGGCCCCTCAAAATCCAACCTCAGTGGTCCACGTCCCGAGGGGTGGGCAACGGGAAGTACGGAATAGCCTATTGGGGTGATGTACGGTGTGGACTAGTTTCCCCCTGACCTCTACGGTAGCCGAGAAGGCCCAATAGGAATCCCGAAAACCGGCAAATGAAGCTCTGGTTAGGTCCCCCAAATGCGGGGGTTGGCGAAGGGCTGACAACCCGTTGCATAAAAAATAATTGTTACGTTTCCTGCAAAGAGAGATAAAGACGGACAGATCAATAGACATAGACTTTGGCTAAGAAAAAGGACAATGGTTTTGGCAACTTGGAACATACAAGGTTGGAAAACTAAGAATAATGAATTACTTAACGAGATTACAAAGAAGGGGGTGGATATAGCAGTTCTGACAGAAACAAAAAGGAAAGGGAAAGGTCAAGAAATGATTGGTGAATACATGCATGTATGGAGTGGGGTGGAAAAATAGGAAAGAGCTAAAGGAGGAGTATCAATTTTAATTAAGAAGAAATGGAAATCCTCAATAAAACAAATAGAAGAAATAGATGAAAGATTTATAGTTATGGAAATAACAATGTATGGGAAAGAATTAGTAATAATAGGTAC
The DNA here is from genome assembly GCA_030220185.1 of Diploptera punctata. Lineage (NCBI taxonomy): Eukaryota > Metazoa > Arthropoda > Insecta > Blattodea > Blaberidae > Diploptera > Diploptera punctata. The sequence continues at coordinate 560,419 of JASPKZ010006439.1, read as the reverse complement.
ATATGCCCCAACAAACGATGCATCAGAAGTAATAAAGGAACAATACTTTGAAAAATTTACTGGATTGGTAGAAAAGATTTCTCAAAAGAAGGAATTAATAATTATGAGACATTTGAATAGCAGAGTTGGAAAGGGGCAGGTGACATAGTTGGTCCATATGGAGAAGATATTGAGAATGAAAATGGACAACGTTTAAAAGAAGAATGCAAAGCGAATGACCTAATTATTATGAATTCTATGTTTAAACATCGGGACATCCATAAATATACGTGGGAACAACGCACTAAAGGTCTACGATCGATAATTGATTATGTAATAGTGAGGAAACGGAGAAATATTATAGTTAGAGATGTTAGAGTGAATCGAGGATCCGAATGTCGAACGGATCATTACATGCTGTCAACTAGGATAGTATGCCCTATAAACAGGCAAAAGGTAAATAAGATCAAACTATAGAAATAGAAAATTAATTAAAAAATGTAGATAATCTACATTTACTACAAGAAGAGAGTATTAAAAAATCTATATGCCCAACGCCTCACCGAAAAATTAAAATTTGATGAAGATTGGAACTCTGTCGTTATTTATGAACATTTGAAGAAATATATACATGAAGCAGCAAGAGAAGCACTTGGTCTGGAAAATGATAAAGACCATAAAACCATTGGGTGAATAAGCAAATACTTGATATCATAACAAAAAAGAAAAATGTATATCATAAATATTTAAGTTCCAAGAAAGATAAAGATTATCAAAGTTATAACATACTTAAAATGAAAGTTAAAGCAGAAGTCAGGAAACATAGAAAAGAAATGTGGAATAGGGTATGTGGAGAAATCGAGCATACAGTAGGCTATTGAAAGTCAGCCCAAGTATGAAGGACAATTACAAAGATGCGAAATGATAATATGACAAAGAGTTTTAATTTAGTACCAATGAAAACTTATCAGGAATATTTTAAAATGCTTTTAACGGAAACTAGGAGAGACTAGACTATGCTACACTGGATAATGGAAAAGGTGACTTAATAGAACTTATAACAGAAGAAGAGGTAAGAAACGTGTTGAGAAGAGCAAAAAATTGAAAAGCGGCAGGTCCAGGAGGAATAACCATGTAACTAATTAAATATGGTGGTTCAGGAATTATAATAATTTTAACTAGACTTTTAACCAAGTGATAGAAGGAGATCCTATTCCGTATGAGTGGAAGTTATAGTATAGGCCTATTAGTGCAATATACAAAAATAAAGGGAATAAAAGAGATCCATCAAACTATAGTGGGATCAGTGTAATGGCAGCAATTAGAAGAATGTTAAGTACGATTATTAAAATCAGATTGGAGGAACTAATACAAAATAGAATATCAGAAGAACAAACAGGTTTCACAGCAGGTAAATCGTGCCTTGATAATATATTTGTGATCAGGCAGATTACGGAAAAGATGTTGGCTAAAGGAAAATAAGTTCATATGGCATTTATAGACCTGGAAAAGGCATATGACTCTGTACCCATCAACAAGCTTTGGTTGGCAATGGAGAAGTTTGGAATATCTAAATCTCTCATACATTTTATAAAAAGAATGTATGATTGTAAAGCAAGTATTAAGGTTGGAAATAGAATATCCTCAGAATTTGATATAACAAAAGGATTAAGACAAGGATGCGGGATGTCACCAACATTGTTCAAGATATATTTAGAAGATGTATTAATGAAATGGAATAAGTCATGTAGGGGAATGGGAATCGACATTAATGGCCATTTACTGCACAATTTATTATTCGCTGATGACCAGATTATAATAGGACAAGATAAAGAAGATATAGAATATATGATCAGAAAGTTGGTCGATGCATTTGAGGTAGGTGGACTGAAGATAAATTATATTAAAACAGAATATATGGTAATCGGAGGAAATTCAGAAGACCTACAAATAAATAATATGATAATTAAACGTGTTGAAGAATTTAAATATCTTGGATCTATAATAGATAAATCTGGTACTTGTGAAAAATATATTATTAACAGACTAAATTGTGCAAGGAAGGCGATTAGATCCCTGAATGGTCTTTTATGGAATTGAAATTTGACCAGAAAAACAAAAAGAGATTATACAGACAATAATAGAAAGTATACTTATATATATATATATATATATATATATATATATATGGATCAGAAAGCTGGACAATAAATGAAAGGATGCAGAAAAGAATCTTGGCGACAGAAATGAATGGATTACGGAGAAGTATGAGAATATCCAAGCTACAACATATTCGAAATACATATATCAGACAAGAAATGGATGCACAAGAAACTGTTATCGATAGGATAACAAAGAGAGCTCTACAGTGGTATGGACATGTACAACGGATGTCGGAAGACCAGAGGTCCAAACAGGTGTTGGATTGGATGGTACCAGGCACAAGGAAGAGGGGTAGAAGTAGAAGAGCATGGTATGAGGGAATATATGATGCCATGATGAAGAGAGGTATGGAAGAAGGACAATGGGAAAATAGGAATCTCTGGAAAGCAGGAATCATGGGCAAACTGCTGTAAAGTGGAAAGCCTGTATTAAGTATTAAGTAAGTAAGAATCGCTTAAGATGACAGCATTCAGAAACAATTGAGATCTGCACGTTAATTGACTCAGGGCTGTGGATATAGCTCTAACCTCGCCGTCAAATGATGTCTGATATCTTCCAAGAGAGAGGTATGTGGAGAATATCTGGCAGTGGATTTCTGTTCCGGTATTTCCACTCTTATCTAATTGGAAACTATCTGCGTAGACATGGAGCCATTTGTCTATAGGGTATCGAACATGCAATGTCTCCAGAGCTGTAGTTCGAAGTACCTCATCACAAACATCGTTTTTGTTGTGTATTTCCAACTGGTCTAGGTTGTAATTTATGTGATGTAGTTCAAGGGGATTGTTTATTGGGAGCAGTTCAGATCCCTTCCAGGATATATCTGGTTGTTTTATTTTAATTAATGTTTTTTTGCAGGAAACTTTCTTGTGTTTTGAGCCTACGGTTATGATGTGTAGTTTTAGGTGGGTGGTCGATTTCAGGCAAACATGTTAGTTTTTCATGTACTTTGAGTGCGGATTCAATAATTTCTGATTTTATGACCATGTTCTTGGTATATTGGAGTAGGGAGCTAATCGGAGTTGATTTTACAGCACCTGATATAATTCTCATTTCTTGATTTTGGAGTAGTTCCATTTTCTGGGTTAGCTGGCTTGAAGCAGTGATCCACAACAATATTTAATTACTGGTTTAGCATAAATTGTATATGTGAGATTTAATGTTGAAGTAGCTCAACCCCATTTTGTACCAGCCAGTCTCTTCAGAACGTTGAATCTTTTACAAGTTCTCATGGTTATGTGTTCTTTCCAGGTAAGTTTAGTATCGAAAGTAACACCTAGATACTTGTATTTAGTAACATGATCAAGCGGAGTGTTAAGATTTATGGATGGTTTTATTTCTTTATGACAAAGAGAAAATGTCTGGCACATTGTTTTGGATACATTTATTGTCATGGAATTTTCCGTACACCATTTACTCAGTTCTTTAAGTGCAGTGTTGCGGAGAACTTCAATTTTTTCTTTAATTTTGGTTTTGGGGGCTGCAGTCCACATTACAAGATCATCTGCAAAAAGCAGGGTATTTATCCCACTATCTTTGGTTAGAGCTGGTATCAGGTCATTAATGTAAAGATTGAATAAAGAGCAGCATGATACTGCCCCTTGTGGTAGATCAGTTTGAAGTTGTTTAAGTTTTGAGGTGGCATCTCCAAAACGGACCACTGGATCATTTTCCCATGCACTCCACATTTGAAAAGTTTTAGGAGTAGATTTGATCTCCACACTGAGTCGTATGCCTTTCTGAAGTCAACATATATTACAGTTGTAATAAGGCCTTTATCTAAGTTATCTTTAATATATTGGCTGAGTAACACAACTTGTTGTTCTGTTGAGCGATTGTGTCTAAAGCCAGCTTGGGCAGGGTGGATGATGTTATGGTTTTCCATATACCAATTTAATCTGTTGACTATAATTCTTTCCATGGTCTTCGAGAGGTGACTTGTTAATGAAATTGGTCTATAATTTTCCATATCTTCAGGTGATTTGTCTTCAGGATGGGTCTTATTACAGCTTTTTTCCACTGTGATGGGACTGTAGAATTCAAAATTGTATTAAATAGGCACAGTATTGTAGCACGTGCATTATGTCCCATATGGCAGAGGAACTCAGTGAATATATCATCAGGCCCTGGTGATTTTCGGGTTTTGAGGTTGTTTATTGCGATGTTTAGTTCATAAGGGGTAAAATCTTCGTTAAGAATTTCATTTTCCTTATAATCTGTAATATATGATTCCTCAGAACTGTCTGCTAAAAGTCGTCGAAGTACCCTATTGTTGTGCCCTATTGATCGTGTATTCTTCTGCGATGAGGAATAATGCGTAGCAAAATCATTGGCGATCGTTTCATCTGATGTTTGAATGTTGCCTTTAGATTTAATAGGCTCTTTCTTCGGGACATTAATTCTGTTCTGGATTCTATTTATGAATGTATATGGCTTCTTGCTATCTGTTCTATAATTGAGTTTTGAAATGAAATTATGAAAACTGGATCGTTTAGCTTCTGTTGACTAGCGTTTAAATATTGCAGCTGATTGTCTCCACATCCTTACATGGGCTGGGTCTCTAGATGTGTCTGCTTGTCTACGTAGTTCATCACGTTTTTTCTTTAGTTTATCTAGTTCTTCATTCCAAAAACATTTATATTGTTTCTGTTTTCCAAATGGGATTGCCATTTTTGCTGTATTAAAGATTATGCTGTTGATTTGGTTGCAGATCTTATCTGGATGTTGGGCAAAATTTATTTTACTTCTATCTAATTCAGATTCTAGAATGTCTGTGTATTTTGGCCAGTTGGCCTTTTTGAAGTTCCATGATGATTTTGATGTGCACTTCTTATTGTCATTATGTTGTAGTTGTATGTGGGCTATAAGTATACGATGTCCACTTCCTGGGTCTTCTATAATCTCTCGTGTTGTCTGATGAGAAATATCTGATGAAACTAAGAGGAGATCTGGGTTAGTTCCAGTGCCAATATAGTAGAGGAAAGTGGGGGTATCTGTTGGTGTATAGATTAGTTCTATATGCGTGCTTTTTACGAAATCTTCAAGTATCTCTCCTGGGGGATGTATATGAGTATCCGCACATTCTAGAGGGGGGGGTTGAAGTCGCCAATGATAATAGTTTTCTGATGGACATTGAGAATGTCAAGGTTTGGTTTATTGGTTGGTGGATTATACAGACCTTAAATATTAAAGCATTGGTTAGCTTTCCAAATGTGGATGTAGACTACCTCCAGTTTATCATTAGTGTCTCCCATGATTTTTGTGATTTTGAATTGAGCTACTAATTTTTGGCTGACACCAACAATGATTCCACTAGCGACTTCTCCTATGTTTTTCTAATATACACAGGGCATATCCTGGGAAGCTATATTTCTCGATGTCCTCTTTTGATTTGTTGGCCTCTTGTAGAATGAAATGTTGTTGTCCAGAAGTATCTTCATTAGTTCTAGTTTCTTCTGTTGGGAAAGGCCTCCACAATTCCATTGTAGTATTCTTAATGATGGTGCATCCTGAGAAGAACGTTTTGAATTGCATCCGGTCGTCATTTTTATCTGCGTTGTGGTAAACTACTTTGCCGTTAGATAGCGTTACAAGGTGCACCACGAGGAGGTGAGTTTACCATTGTACCCCTGATGTCAATTGTTAGGTATTGCAATCATCTTTCAAGGATCGCAAGCCTATTTCTCACTTTGAATTCCTGAAAACTTTAGGCCGACATTTTACAGAGCCATGCCTGAACGAAAGACTTGTAAATGGTCGACCACCAAAAGAATTCAGAATGCTTGTGTCCAGGATTTTGAAGAAACCATTTCCGAACAATGGAAGACCAATCAAATATGTAAAAGAAAACAGTGTGCATTGTGTCTTCGTTCAAACTAAAAGAAAACGAACCAATATTATGTTAGATGTGATAGACTAATGTGCCAGAACATGCTGATCAGTTATGTGGAGAATTAGGAACATTCTATTATGAAAGGAAGTTTTTGTAAATTACATGGGGGTTTTTATTCAGTGTACTTTGAAATTTGAGTGAAAAAAATGTGTGTGAACACAAAATCTGACAAATTCATTGTATAGATGTTCGTGGTAATTATTGTTCTATTTTTCACTACACTTGTGCTATATCCTGTTATTTAGTGAATTTCCCTCCCCAAATGATCCATATTATTCCACAATCAGTTAGTTAAACAAACAAACTATTTTATAATTATATTTTTCACAATAAATACAAATACAACTGCACGTACTATCACATTTTCTGTTGGTATCTTTTTCGACCCCTCAACTCCACTAACGGCATACAAAACGCACAACTCCAGTTAAGGATTAACACATGTGGATGTGAGGCCAGCAGCCGGCTGGTAGATCAATAAAGACGCCGACAGCAGTTTTGATGAGATATTAACGGTTGTGATTAACCTCAAATGCACCGAATTAAAATAAATTAAAAATCACTGAAATATGGCATGGAACTGACAGGCAGTTCTCATTAATAAGAGAATGATGCATCCGTTTGGTGCCGCACATTTTATTTTGCCAGATACAATAACATTCAGGAACAAAGGCTAGAAAATAAACTACGTGAAAGTCTAGAATTTTCTGAAGAGAATAATTAAGAAATTTATGAAACTAGGATGATTGATGTTGGCCGGGGTGGTCTAATGGATATGTTCCTTGCCTCTAGTCCCGAGGGTTCAAATCCAAACGGGTGGATATAATTTAGGATGGAAAAATCTAATGAACAAGTCCACCAGAAGGGACTTTAAGCCTTGGGTCCTGAGTCTGAAGATTTTCGGGCTCATAAAAGAACATAAAGCCTAAATTAGTGTCTCTGCGAAAAATTTAATTGGCCTTCCCCATATATGTAGTACCTTAGTAGCCTACCATATGTTTAATTGAGGCGACGTGCTGACCACATGTTACCCACTGACATCTATGGAGGGTTGTTTCCGATCTCTGATAACGATTTGCCAAGTATATTGTGACGTTGAAGTGTGAGTCATCAGGACAGGAGCGTGCGAGGTGATCAAACCAGTCAGTGTGCTGCATCTGTTACACTCCGCACGCGTGTTGCTCTCATAATGCCTAATCTGATAGACCCGTTTTGGGAAGGGTACATTACTCCCCTTTCCGACGCTAATTATACTTATTCCGCGATTATTGAGGCTTGCAAAAACGCAATTTTATGGTGTCAAAGTGTGGAATTAGCTCCGTGCTTAATATAAAGGGAAAGGGTCGCTTGGGATTAATTCCAAAAGGAAAAAAAAAACGGGCAAATCCACGACCTGCTACTACCCCGCACCCCAGATGTAATCAGAAAGGTCAAGGTCCTTATCTCTGGTGGTAACCCTGCCACACAAAGGCTGCCACACAAAGGGTGATTGCTAACAGATTGCGAATATCCCTTAAAACTGTAAACACCATAATAAACAAAGATTTAAACATGGAGAAGCGCCACAAAAGCAAGGTTTATAAATTGTTGCCACGTCACATTGCCGAATGCCGCACCAAGAGCAGGAAACTATGAAAAGCACCTGGCAAGAGAAAAATGGAAATTTTTGGTCACACTTGATGAAGCATATGTTTATCTAGGAGACTGCAACAAACCTCGGGCAATTTACTTTAGAGAAAGGGGCGAAAAAAAATTAAAAAGTGGTATGCCGAATGCAGAGAAAGTTTTTCCAATGGATTTATGGTCATCGCGGGATATTGCTACAATGAAAAACTGACCATTCGTAGAGTAGCTAAAAAAAGGCCAAAATCAACTCCCAGTACTACCAGGAAGATGTTCTCACCCCAATTTACCCGACTGAAATCCCAGCACTCTATGGTACAGACAAAAATCAAGTCTGGGTGCACCAAGACAAGGCCTCCAGTCACACTTCGGGTTCAACCTTGGCGTTCCTGGAGAGAATGAAGCAGGGAACTGGAATACATGCTAATCCATTCAGCAACATCCCAGTGAAGTCTCCTGATGCATCACCGATGGACTTAGTGTCTTTGACTCTTCAAAAGGGCACTGGGAAACAGGCGTCCTCGAACAATAGACGGTCTCTGAAAAGCATATAAAGAGGAGTGGGAACTTCTAGACATGGCTGTGCTGCGTAAGAGTCTTCTGCAGCGGAAACTCCGATGCCGAACCATAGCTCGGGTGAAGAGCCACCAATTAGAGCATGCTCGATGGTGGAGACACGGCTTTTCTTAAGGTAAAACTTAAAAATCATTTGTTATCAAATATCAGAAACAACCCTCCGTATAGAAAAATAATCGTAACTGAAACTTCTCTTGGTCATGAAACTCCCGCTAGGGGAGCATCCATACATCCATGAGTGACATAAGGGGTGATATATATATATATGTTATAATTAAATGTTTAACATTGAGCAATGCAAGCTTAATATGGAATGATAAGAAAAATAAATGCCTGGACGGGATTCGAACCCGGATCTCTGAGTCTGTACCTCAGCTGATATCCATTACACTACCAGGCGAATCCAATTCAAACACTTATCTTTCTTATATATGTATTATACTCTCCATTATTACTAGATGTCGCGAGAACTCAGTCCTCACCGCCATCTAGTAGCTGACTATAACAAGTAAGCAAATTAAAGAGAATATTTTTACCTTATAGCAGTGACGCTTTATAGATGTTATAATTAAATGTTTAACATATTAAGCTTGCATTGCTCAATGTATATATATATATATATATATATACACACACATGATGATTTATGTGAATGAAATAAAAAATGTTTTCGAACTATAAGTAATTGTCGATCTAAAACATAAAACAAAAACATTTTTGGAAGTTAAAACATTTTTTTATGTCAAGGTTTATTTTCCAGCTGATTGAAATATTCATTTTTATTGAACGCTCTTCCTTTCGATTTGTAGCAGCGCAATATCCTAATACGAACAACCGGTGTGAGCCAATAAATTTGATAGGGAGCTTATTTTCCGCCGCCAGTGTTGCCAGGTTGAGGAGCTTATCTCACGGGGCGTAGGGAATTTTCAAACCAAAAGGGATTGAGGGTTTTTTTTATAATGTATGAAAAGAAATGATTTTTACTTTTTTTAATACCATGTTCTTTTATCATCACTTCAAGATGTAGGAGAATCTCTTGTTCAGGTCTATATTACAGTAAAATGGACTTTCCAACACTTCCTTGGTCGTTTCAGATTCTGTCTTCCTGTTGCTTTGTAGTCATAGGCTTGTCTTGAAATCCACAATATTGGTTGGCATCCTCAATACATGGGAATTCCATTTACTTCTATAATCCAATTTTTTTTCATGGAGGGGAAAATACGTTGAGGTCGTTACAGATATCATTGTTTCTTATTTTATCTCATTTAGGACATCCGTTAATGGATATTAAAATTTTAATTTCTGCTGACTGTACTTCATTCCAATCTCCCTTTCGCAGTGTCCAAGTTTCACTCCCATATAACACTGCTGGGAATTGCCATAACCTTATCAAATTTTAAACTTGTATGCTTTCTGGGCTTCTTTCCTTAATTTTCCACCTAAACTTCCTGTGATTTTATAAAAGTGTGCTAGCTTATTAGTTACATCTTTATCCTTCTCATATGTAACGTGATACTCTAAGTAACTGAAAATAGAGATTTGTTTCAAATATGTTTTGTCATATATTGTAATTTTCGACCGAATCCGGTAGGCTTAATTGTCCTAAAAAGCCATGATTTTAGTTTGAGGCACTCAGATCTTAAACCATAATTATAACTCAATTTCTGAAGTTCAAACATGCTTTTCTGTGGGTTATCTTCTTTTTCTTCTGTAATAAGCATATCATCAGCGAGAAGCAAATTGTTAATTCGTAAAACATTGCTTAATTTGATACCTGGATGAATTTTCTCATTAAAACTTCTTAATATATCGTGCATATAAAGATTAAAAAGTTATTTTATTGAAATTTAATTAATAATAAATATTATATTTTATGTCCTTCCACTAACACTGTCCTTAATTAGACTTTTTTTTTGTATTAGGTTACCGGTAAAATAACTCTTTATTCGTTGAGATGCGCGTAAATAAGTCTGATAAGGTGAAACGCAAATTGAAGGCAACGCGACAATAAGAATAATATAAACCTCTGAATGCATTTGGTTAGATAACTTATTAATAGAGCGAGGAATTTTATGAAACTTCGTGTTTTAAACTATTAGTTAGAGAACACTGAGACAAAGTATCTTTACATTTTATGATCTGTAGAATCAAATAAGACTCACAAAAAATTACATATTTCATAATATTTTGGCAAAATGTTCATATTTTAGTGAAAATTTCATATTGCTTCATATTTTTCAACTTTGAAATTCTGATAAGTTTTCAATAACAGCTCCAGGTATTCCTTAAAAACATTTTCAAAATGACTGTAATTCTGAAATGTTTGACAAAGTACTGCTCGGGACCCAGCTCCGTGTGTCTGAAAGGAATTTGCTGTCTCAGCTGTTATTACTATGAGAAGCAGAGAAGTGTACCTCCTCCCACTCCCCACACTTCTCCCCGGAAACACACAGAGCTTGGACTCGAGCTGTAACATGGTAGGTAAGTGAAAATTCCTCAGTGTCCCAAACTGAACAAGATAGATAAATTTGATAAAAGTAAATAATTGGATGAGGAAATATGGAATGACACGTTAGATGGAGGTTTTTGTCTGATACTCCATCCCTACAATAAGAACATGACCCTAGACGAATAAGCAGAACAAAAATGTAAGAACAATAACATACCCTACTAGTGCCAGTTCCTTCTTGCTACCTAAGAGCAGTCCTTACTTTGTGAGTGGATTTAATTGTAGTAAAGACTGTTTGTTGTTCCTGAACGTGAAGCAGTTCTTTATCAAAGTAGTGAAATTCTTGTAGGTGAGGCCAACATTATTCTCACTTACATCAAACTACCAAATATAGCATAATAACAAGTATACTTGCATAACACAATGTGATGCGGAGCGCACTTTTTCACAGTACTAAACGACAGACAGGCGTTATAGTTTACTATCAGAATATAGAAAAAGCTTCTAACTGTGTATTACGAACAGAATTGATAACTGGATCATTCAAAGTACAAGTAGTCCAAGACTAGACACTGTGATAGGCCCATTTCTTGAAGAAAAAAAACTAATGTTAAAATAATTCTAACTCTATTTCACCATGTTCATAGTTGATTAAATCTTACTATAATTGCACAGAGAGCTCTGAAACAATCCCTTGAATTAATTGTGGATTAATGTCTTTTAACATCTTGTTTCTCCAAATACGACATACTGGACTTGGTCTACTTGTGCTCTGAAACGATAAAATTTAATGTTATTGTTATATTTTGCCTGGGGCACGCCGTAGCGTAATGGTTAAGGTTCTGCGCTACAAGTCGGAAGGTCGAAGGTTCGAGTCCCGGTGGGGTCAGATTTTTAAACTGACCCTCTGGCGGCACTATGGCCCTGGGGTCGACTCAGCCTCTAACGGAAATAAGTACCAGACACTTGTTATGGAAGTAAAGGCGCCCATCATGCGGGGTTGACAACCCGGCTGACATCAAGTGCCGATTGTCCAGAAAAAGTGGGAGGCTTAACCTCCTACTACCCCAAGCGCCTGTAGTGGGATCATTTTACCTTTACTTTACCTTATTTGCATGTACTTGAATTCAAATATCTCCATGCAATATAAATAGAAATCATCCAAACGTAACGGGAGGTTGAAGCTCCCATCTTTCTAGACAATCGACTCGATGCATTCACCGGGATGTCGCCTTTACCCCCAGAACATGCTGCATATGATACTCATTTCCGATAAGAGCTAAGTTGGCCCGAAGGCCAGGATGCAGCCACAAGGTTTGGTCCTGCTAAAAATCCTGACCCCATTGAGACTCGAACCTACCACATTCCGGTTTGCAGCGTGATTCCTCATCTTAATTTCTAGAGCCACAAATAATGTCTGCTTGTCTAATTTATGTACTGGCATGTACATTTATAAATTATAAAGGACCAGTGCTTGTAAATGTATGTAAAAAGTTTAGAAAATAGTAGCTTCATAATATTTTTGTGTCCTAATTTTCATATTTTTCATATTTTTCATATTTTGTTATTTTGATTTCATATTTTAGTATAATTTTCTTCATATAATTCCTCGCTTTAATCATCATCCTTATCATCATCGTCCTTATCATTATCATCATCATCCTTCACCGGTGTGGAAAGCAACGGGAAGCTAAAAAAAGGTAAAAGTAAAGTGATCCCACTACAGGCCTCAGGAGACCCTTGGGGTAGTAGGAGGTTAAGGCTCCCACTTTGTCTGAACAATCGGCACTTGATGTCATCCGGGTTGTCAGCCCTGCGTGGCGGCCGACTTTATCCCCAGAACAAGTGTCTGGTACTCATTTCCGTTAGAGGCTGAGTCGACCCCAGGGCATAGTGCCGCCAGAAGGTTTGGGTCAGTTTAAAAATCCAGACTCCACCGGGACTCGAACCCTTGACCTTCCGGCTTGTAGCGCAGTGCGTTAACCACTACACTACGGCGTGCACCACACATAATTCCTAGTAAAAGCTGCAAAGCATAGCATGAAAAATGCTATGATTGTAGTGAAAGACCTGCCCTCGATGGATATTTAAACAATGATTTGTGAGTAAACAGTTTAATTTTATTCGTTAAATAGTCCTAACAAATGCCACTCTTGGTTTCCATTTTTTTTTTAATTAGGAATATTCCACAATACGGTGTTTCTCCTTCAACCCAAAGTGATTTGTCGCCAGAGGTTCCTGTCTAGAGCATCTTCTTGCCTCAGATCTCTAGCTTCCATACTTCTCCTCACTCCATCCATTCAATGTTCTCTAGGTCTGCCTCTTCCACTTCTTCCATTAGCTTTCCAATTAAGGATTTTCTTTGGTATTCTCTCTTCTTCCATTCTTATAAGGTGTCCATACCATTTCAAACGTTTTTTTTTTCTATTTTTTTTTCCAATATGTTTTTTTCAACTTGCATAATTCCCCTTATTGTGCTGCTTCTGACCTTAATAATTTCCCTTATTGTGCTGCTTCTGACCTTATCCCTTCTTGAAATTCTTGTCGATCGTCACCAAAAAAAACCATTTCTACTGCTAACAGCTTATTGGCTTGTTTTCTACTTACTGTCCAGGTTTCGGACCCATGTAATAAAATGATTTGTAACAGAACTTGAAATATAGTTTTCTTCATTCTGTTTATTATATTTATATTCCAAAGCACCGAGTTCATCATACCAATGATTCTTCTTCCATCAGTGATTCTTCTTCCAATTTCTGTAGTTGAATTCTCGCTTTTAAAATGGATCCTAAATATTTAAAATTTTTAACATTACTTATTCTTCATGAATTACATTTTAGCTCATCTGTTGTATCTAAAAAAATATATTCTGTTTTATTATAATTTATCTGTAATCCCCATTTTTTGTATTCTGTCTCTAATTTCCTTAACATGAAAGATGCATCATCTGGATCTTGAGAAATAACTACCTGATCATCTGCGAGTAGTAAATGGTGGAGGTAATAATTATCTTCTATTTGAATTCCCATATATTTGCAGTGTCTCGATCAATTCTTCGTACAATTATCAACATATATTTTAAACGTTGATGATAAGCAACGTCCTTGTAGTATACCTTTTGATGTTTGGAATTTTTCTGAAAGTCTGTTTCCCATCTTCATTTGACATTTGTTCTCTGATTTTTTTCATTAATATTCGCCTCTTCCAGAGCAAGATTCTGGTTACACTATCATACGCCTTTAACAAATCAATAAAGATCAAATCTACTGTCGCCTCTTCCAGAGCAAGATTCTGCTTACACCATCATACGCCTTTAACAAATCAATAAAGATCAAATCTACTGTCGCCTCTTCCAGAGCAAGATTCTGGTTACACCATCATACGCCTTTAACAAATCAATAAAGATCAAATCTACTGTCGCCTCTTCCAGAGCAAGATTCTGGTTACACCATCATACGCCTTTAACAAATCAATAAAGATCAAATCTACTGTCGCCTCTTCCAGAGCAAGATTCTGGTTACACTATCATACGCCTTTAACAAATCAATAAAGATCAAATCTACTGTCGCCTCTTCCAGAGCAAGATTCAGGTACACCATCATACGCCTTTAACAATCAATAAAGATCAAATCTACTGTCGCCTCTTCCAGGGCAAGATTCTGGTTACACCATCATACGCCTTTAACAAATCAATAAAGATCAAATCTACTGTCGCCTCTTCCAGAGCAAGATTCTGGTTACACCATCATACGCCTTTAACAAATCAATAAAGATCAAATCTATTGTCGCCTCTTCCAGAGCAAGATTCTGGTTACACCATCATACGCCTTTAACAAATCAATAAAGATCAAATCTACTGTCGCCTCTTCCAGAGCAAGATTCTGGTTACACCATCATACGCCTTTAACAAATCAATAAAGATCAAATCTACTGTCGCCTCTTCCAGAGCAAGATTCTGGTTACACACCATCATACGCCTTTAACAAATCAATAAAGATAAATCTACTGTCGCCTCTTCCAGAGCAAGATTCTGGTTACACCATCATACGCCTTTAACAAATCAATAAAGATCAAATCTACTGTCGCCTCTTCCAGGGCAAGATTCTGGTTACACCATCATACGCCTTTAACAAATCAATAAAGATCAAATCTACTGTCGCCTCTTCCAGAGCAAGATTCTGGTTACACCATCATACGCCTTTAACAAATCAATAAAGATAAAATCTACTGTCGCCTCTTCCAGAGCAAGATTCTGGTTACACCATCATACGCCTTTAACAAATCAATAAAGATCAAATCTACTGTCGCCTCTTCCAGAGCAAGATTCTGGTTACACCATCATACGCTTAACAAATCAATAAAGATCAAATCTACTGTCGCCTCTTCCAGGGCAAGATTCTGGTTACACCATCATACGCCTTTAACAAATCAATAAAGATTAAATCTACTGTCGCCTCTTCCAGAGCAAGATTCTGGTTACACCATCATACGCCTTTAACAAATCAATAAAGATCAAATCTACTGTTGCCTCTTCCAGGGCAAGATTCTGGTTACACCATCATACGCCTTTAACAAATCAATAAAGATCAAATCTACTGTCGCCTCTTCCAGGGCAAGATTCTGGTTACACCATCATACGCCTTTAACAAATCAATAAAGATCAAATCTACTGTCGCCTCTTCCAGGTCAAGATTCTGGTTACACTATCATACGCCTTTAACAAATCAATAAAGATCAAATCTACTGGTTGCGATTTCTCTCGGCATTTCTCTAACAGCTGTCTCAGTTTGAATATATTATCAGTGCATGATTTGCCTGCAGTGAACACACTTTGTTCTTCCATATATTTTTATTCTCTGTCTAATCTATGCTTTATAATGCGAGTGAATATTTTCATAATTTAGTTATTCACACACATCCCTCTATAATTATTGCAGTTTCTTCTCTCCCCCTTCTTATATATCGAGCTTATAAACACCAATTTCATTTCTGAGGGTATTGTTCCTCCTGTACGAATATGTGTATACAATTTCATAAGCAATTTTATCACTTTTTGTCCTCCATATTTTAATAACTCTAGATTAATTCCATCAGGTCCACTGGCTTCCCCATTTTTCCCTTTATGGATACATGCTGCCACTTCATCCTCAGATATTTTCCAATCTATATTCTCGTGAATAAATTTACCTTCTTCCATTATTCCGGCCGTTCCTCATTTAATATTTTTTTGTAATATTGTTCCCATTCTTTTAGTGAAATTAGTGCCATGTTTGTTTGTCGTGACACATTTGTTCGGAATGTCTTTAAAGTTGCTCAGACTGCTGTTGATTGTTTAAATCCTATTTGACAGTTCATTTCTGCACATATTCTGTCCAATGGTCATTTTTAGCTTTCCTTATTTCTTTCATTACTATATGCTTCTTTTCTTTATATGTATTCTTGTTTTCTTCCGTGTTTGAACTGAGTCATTTTTCATAAGATTTTTTTTTTACATCTATTTTCTCCAAAATGTCTGGTGTTATCCATCCATCATATTTATTTTTTCCCTTCTGTCATTAATGTCTCGAAGGCCACTTTTTTATTACTCTTTACAATGTACTCGTATATTTCATCAGTATTTCCAACCAAATCTTTATTTAAGTCTCGATTCATTCTTCGTTCATAAAATCCTCTAGATAATTAGAAAATCACTTGTGGCATTACTTATGATAAATACCCAGGATGCAATAATAATTCTTATGTGAGGAATGGAGATATTCAAATTTAAATTAATGAATGAAGGAGTGAAGTGGGGAGAATATCGAACATTTTAGTAATTAGTCGAATAACTAATATTATTCGTAAAAATGAACTAAAAATGTGGCTGAACTGCACTTCTACTTATCTTTGATTTTTCAGTTTGTTGTAAACTACTTCTGTATTTAATAACTTTTTCAAACAATTTTTATAACATTATTAGACAATTTTGAAGAATTTAATTAAATACGCAAATCACAATATTATGACACTGTTAGACAATATTGTAATGCTAACTGCTATTTTCTCCACAGTGTATATTACTTAGTCTGTCGATTTTTTAATCGCTGGTTTGGGTTATCGCTAGTTGGAAGGCCGTTAGGAAGTGATAAGTAAGTGTACACACATTTTTAATAAACGTTTGGTAATTCTAATAGTATTAATATATTTCTTTAACATAGATTGGGATTTATTGCAAAGATCTGACTTTTAAATTTCATAGCGACTTGCTGCCATTAGCATAAGTTGTAAGAACTTTAGTACGATATCAGATAATAATCGACATGTGGCAAGGATGATAATCGATATGTGGTTCGATGGGGGGTTATCGCTGGCTCTGTAAACTCTGACGCATGCGCACTGTTGTTAAAAAATGTTTACAGTTCTAATACATTTTATATTTCATTTATATTTTATATAAATATAAATGCAAATATACTATCAACTAACCTGAAAACAAAAAAATTCTTGTACCTAGGTTTGATCGCAGTTCCTCCGACACTTGGGTAATTCCGATCATTTTATTGAAAGCTAAAGAAAAAGTGAAATGCATAAAAATGCAAAAGTTGTTGTCTCTTTGAACAAAAATATTTAACGCAAATATTTGCTGAGTCATATCGACTGCATTCTGCATTGAACTTCAAAACATGATGTGGACCTGTACCACAATTTTCTGTCCCGGAATACATCACATGTATCTTTCACCAGGTGCTTAATTGCATTGTTTAAACGTTAGTAATATAAATTAAAAATATTCGAACAATGTTGGATCATTTCTACCACTTGGATGAATACCCCTTAGTGTTAATCGGAGTTACCCCAATATGCCAACTTGGAAATAATTTCACATAATTTCATATTGGAGTTATATGTTGAAAGAGTAAGTAATTGTATCATAATAATATTCACACTGTTATTTCAATCTAAAAAATTAATATATTTAATTGATAAATACGTAATTTAATTGGCATAAATCAGCTTAGTTTCTTCAACAACAAGTAAACGAAACACACAATGTCCACCACACTACAGAGATTCACCTCAACTAGCATTAACATTATACACAATACACAATGTCCACCACACTACAGAGATGCTCCCCAGCTAGCATTAAAATTATACACAATACACAATGTCCACCACTCTACAGAGATGCTCCCCAACTAGCATTAACATTATACACAATACGGTACCCTAAGTCCACCACACTACAGAGATGCTCCCCAACTAGCATTAACATTATACACAATACACAATGTCCACCACACTACAGAGATGCTCCCCAAATAGCATTAACATTATACACAATACACAATGTCCACCACACTACAGAGATGCTCCCCAACTAGCATTAACATTATACACAATACACAATGTCCACCACACTACAGAGATGATCCCCAACTAGCATTAACATTATACACAATACACAATGTCCACCACACTACATAGATGCTCCTCAACTAGCATTAACATTATACACAATACACAATGTTCACCACATTACAGAGATGCTCCTCAACTAGCACTAACATTATACACAATGCACAATGTCCACCGCACCTCAGAGATGCTCCCCAACTAGCATTAACATTATACACTGTACACAATGACACCACACTACAGAGATGCTCCTCAACTAGCATTAATATTATACACAATACACAATGTCCACCGCACCTCAGAGATGCTCCCCAACTAGCATTAACATCATACACAATACACAATGTCCACCACACTACAGAGATGCTCCCCAACTAGATTTCACATTATACACAATACACAATGTCCACCACACTACAGAGATGCTCCCCAACTAGCATTAACATTATACACAATACACAATGTCCACCACACTACAGAGATACTCCCCAACTAGCATTAACATTATACACAATACACAATGTCCACCACACTACAGAGATGCTCCCCAACTAGATTTAACATTATACTCAATACACAATGTCCACCACACTACAGTGATACTCCCCAAATAGTATTAACGTTATACACAATACACAATGTCCACCACACTACAGAGATGCTCCCCAACTAGCATTAACATTATACACAATACACAATGCCCACCACACTACAGAGATGCTCCTCAACTAGCATTAACATTATACACAATACACAATGTCCACCACACTACAGAGATGCTCCCCAACTAGCATTAACATTATACACAATACACAATGTTCACCACTCTACAGAGATGCTCCCCAACTAGCATTAACATTATACACAATACACAATGTCCACCACACTACAGAGATGCTCCCCAACTAGATTTAACATTATACACAATACACAATGTCCACCACACTACAGAGATTCTCCCCAAATAGCATTAGCATTATACACAATACACAATGTCCACCACACTACAGAGATACTCCCCAAATAGCATTAACATTATACACAATACACAATGTCCACCACACTACAGAGATGCTCCCCAACTAGCATTAACATTATACACAATGTCCACCACACTACAGAGATGCTCCCCAACTAGATTTAACATTATACACAATACACAAAGTCCACCACACTACAGAGATACTCCCCAAATAGCATTAACACTATACACAATACACAATGTTCCTCACACTACAGAGATGCTCCCCAACTAGCATTAACATTATACACAATACACAATGTTCACCACACTACAGAGATGCTCCCCAACTAGCATTAACATTATACACTATACACAATGTCCACCACACTACAGAGATGCTCCCCAACTTGCATTAACATTATACACAATACACAATGTCCACCACACTACAGAGATGCTCCTCAACTAGCATTAACATTATACACAATACACAATGTCCACCACACTACAGAGATGCTCCCCAACTAGCATTAACATTATACACAATACACAATGTCCACCACACTACAGAGATGCTCCCCAACTAGCATTAACATTATACACAATACACAATATCCACCACACTACAGAGATGCTCCCCAACTAGCATTAACATTATACACAATACACAATGTCCACCACACTACAGAGATGCTCCCAACTAGCATTAACATTATACACAATACACAATGTCCACCACACTACAGATATGCTCCCCAACTAGCATTAACATTATACACAATACACAATGTACACCACACTACAGAAATGCTCCCCAACTAGCATTAACATTATACACAATACACAATGTCCACCACACTACAGAGATGCTCCTAGTTCTAGCATTAACATTATACACAATACCCAATGTCCACCACACTACAGAGATACTCCCCAACTAGCATTAACATTATACACAATACACAATGTCCACCACAATACAGAGATGCTCCTAGTTCTAGCATTAACATTATACACAATACCCAATGTCCACCACACTACAGAGATGCTCCCAAACTAGCATTAATATTATACACAATACACAATGTCCACGACACTACAGAGATGCTCCCCAACTAGCATTAACATTATACACAATACACAATGTCCACCACACTACAGAGATGCTCCCGACTAGCATTAACATAATACACAATACACAAAGTCCACCACACTACACAGATACTCCCCAACTGGCATTAATATTATGTACAATACACAATGTCCACCATACTACAGAGATGCTCCCCAACTAGCATAACATTATACACAATGCACAATGTCCGCCACACTACAGAGATGCTCCCAACTAGCATTAACCTTATGCACAATACACAATGTTCACCACACTACAGAGATGCTCCCCAACTAGCATTGACATTATACACAATTCACAATGTACACCACACCTCACAGATGCTCCTCAACTAGCATTAACATTATACACAATACACAATGTCCATCACACTACAGAGATGCTCCCCAACTAGATTAAGATTATACACAATACACAATGTCCACCACATTACAGAGATACTCCCCAAATAGCATTAACATTATACACAATACACAATGTTCACCACTCTACAGAGATGCTCCCCAACTAGCATTAACATTATACACTATACATAATGTCCACCACACTACAGAGATGCTCCTCAACTAGCATTAACATTATACACAATACACAATGTCCACCACACTACAGAGATGCTCCTAGTTCTAGCATTAACATTATACACAATACCCAATGTCCACCACACTACAGAGATGCTACCCAACTTGTATGAACATTATACAAAATACACAATTTCCACCACATTACAGAGATGCTCCCCAATTATCATAACATTATACACAATACACAATGTCCACCACACTAGAGAGATGCTCCCAACTAGTATTAACATTATACACAATACACAATGTCCACCACACTACAGAGATGCTCCAAAACTAGCATTAACATTATACACAATACACAATGTCCACCACACTACAGAGATGCTCCCAACTAGCATTAACAATATACACAAATCACAATGTCCACCACATTACAGAGATGCTCCCCAACTAGCATTAAAATTATACACAATACACAATGTCCACCACACTACAGAGATGCTCCCCAACTAGCATTAACATTATACACAATACACAATGTCCACCACACTACAGAGATGCTCCTAGTTCTAGCATTAACATTATACACAATACACAATGTCCACCACACTACAGAGATGTTCCTCAACTAGCATTAACATTATAAACAATACACAATGTCCACCACACTACAGAGATACTTCCCAAATAGCACTAACATTATACACAATACACAATGTCCCCCACACTACAGAGATGCTCCCCAACTAGCATTAACATTATACACAATACACAATGTTCACCACTCTACAGAGATGCTCCCCAACTAGCATTAACATTATACACAATACACAATGTCCACCACACTACAGAGAAGCTCCCCAACTAGCATTAACATTATACACAATACACAATGTCCACCACACTACAGAGATGCTCCCCAACTAGATTTAACATTATACACAATACACAATGTCCACCACACTACAGAGATGCTCCTAGTTCTAGCATTAACATTATACACAATACACAATGTCCACCACACTACAGAGATGTCCCTCAACTAGCATTAACATTATACACAATACACAATGTCCACCACACTACAGAGATACTCCCCAAATAGCACTAACATTATACACAATACACAATGTCCCCCACACTACAGAGATGCTCCCCAACTAGCATTAACATTATACACAATACACAATGTTCACCACTCTACAGAGACGCTCCCCAAATAGCATTAACATTATACACAATACACAATGTCCACCACACTACAGAGAAGCTCCCCAACTAGCATTAACATTATACACAATACACAATGTCCACCACACTACAGAGATGCTCCCCAACTAGATTTAACATTATACACAATACACAATGTCCACCACACTACAGAAATACTCCCCAAATAGCATTAACATTATACACAATACACAATGTCCACCACACTACAGATATGCTCCCCAACTAGCATTAACATTGTACACAATGTCCACCACACTACAGAGAAGCTCCCCAACTAGCATTAACATTATACACAATACACAATGTCCATCACACTACAGAGATGCTCCCAACTAGCATTAACATTATACACAATACACAATGTCCACCAAACTACAGAGATGCTCCGCAATTAGCATTAACATTATACACAATACACAATGTCTACCACATTACAGAGATGCTCCCCAACTAGCATTAACCTTATACACAATACAAAATGTCCACCACACTACAGGGATGCTCCCCAACTAGCATTAAAATTATACCCAATACACAATGTCCACCACACTGCAGAGGTGCTCCCAACTAGCATTAACATTATACACAACACACAATGTCCACCACATTACAGAGATGCTCCCCAACTAGCATTAACATTATACACAATACACAATGTCCACCACACTACAGAAATGCTCCCCAACTAGCATTAACATTATACACAATACACAATGTCCACCACACTAAAGAGATGCTCCCAACTAGCATTAACATTATACACAATACACAATGTCCACCACACTACAGAAATGCTCCCCAACTAGCATTAAAATTATACACAATACACAACATCCACCACACTACAGAGATGCTCGCCAACTAGCATTAACATTATACACAATACACAATGTCCATCACACTACAAAAATGCTCCCCAACTAGCATTATAATTATACACAATACACAATATCCACCACACTACAGAGATGCTCGCCAACTAGCATTAACTTTATACACAATACACCATGTCCACCACACTACAGAGATGCTCCCCAACAGCATTAACATTATACACAATACACAATGTCCACCACCCTACAGAGATGCTCCTCAACTAGCATTGGCATTATACACAATACACCATGTCCACCACACTACAGAGATGCTCCTGAAGTAGTTATGACATTATACACAATACACAATGTCCACCACACTACAGAGATGCTCCTGAAGTAGTTATGACATTATACACAATACGCAATGTACACCACACTACAGAGATGCTCCCCAACAGCATTAACATTATACACAATACACAATGTCCACCACACTACAGAGATGCTCCTCAACTAGCATTGGCATTATACACAATACACTATGTCCACCACACTACAGAGATGCTCCTGAAGTAGTTATGACATTATACACAATACACAATGTCCACCACACTACAGAGATGCTCCTGAAGTAGTTATGACATTATACACAATACACAATGGCCACCACACTACAGAGATGCTCCCCAACAGCATTAACATTATACACAATACACAATGTCCACCACACTACAGAGATGCTCCCCAAATAGCATTACGATTATACACAATACACAATGTCCACCACACTACAGAGATGCTCCCCAAATAGCATTAACATTATACACAATACAGAATGTCCACCACACTACTGAGATGCTCCCCAAATAGCATTAACATTATAAACAATACACAACGTCCACCACACTACAGAGATGCTCCCCAAATAGCATTAACATTATACACAATACACAATGTCCACCACACTACAGAGATGCTCCTCAACTAGCATTGGCATTATACACAATACACAATGTCCACCACACTACAGAGATGCTCCTGAAGTAGTTATGACATTATACACAATACACAATGTCCACCACACTACAGAGATGCTCCTGAAGTAGTTATGACATTATACACAATACACAATGTCCACCACACTACAGAGATGCTCCCCAACAGCATTAACATTATACACAATACAGAATGTCCACCACACTACTGAGATTCTCCCCAAATAGCATTAACATTATAAACAATACACAATGTCCACCACACTACAGAGATGCTCCCCAAATAGCATTAACATTATAAACAATACACAATGTCCACCACACTACAGAGATGCTCCCCAAATAGCATTAACATTATACACAATACACAATGTCCACCACACTACAGAGATGCTCCCCAACTAGCATTAACATTATACACTATACATAATGTCCACCACACTACTGAGATGCTCCCCAAATAGCATTAACATTATAAACAATACACAGTGTTTACCACACTACAGAGATGCTGCCCAAATAGCATTAACATTATACACAATACACAATGTCCACCACACTATAGAGATGCTCCCCAAATAGCATTAACATTATACACAATTCAGAATGTCCACCACACTACTGAGATGCTCCCCAAATAGCATTAACATTATAAACAATACACAATGTCCACCACACTACAGAGATGCTCCCCAAATAGCATTAACATTATACACAATACACAATGTCCACCACACTATAGAGATGCTCCCCAAATAGCATTAACATTATACACAATACAGAATGTCCACCACACTACAGAGATGCTCCCCAAATAGCATTAACATTATACACAATACACAATGTCCACCACACTACAGAGATGCTCCCCAAATAGCATTAACATTATACACAATACACAATGTCCACCACACTATAGAGATGCTCCTCAACAAGCATTGGCATAATACATAATACTTTAAACACGAAGATGATGTCAGCAATTTGCAGAACGCAGGAATAAAATCGTGATCGAAATGACCTCCATCATCGGAATTCCCCCATTTTACCCCTATGTAGTGGTGCTAAAAAACACCAAAAATTAACTAAAATCAAATGTTATGAAATATTGACAATTCTAATGTAGCTTTATGGTTCTGACTTTCGGATCCTGATCATAAATAAATAAATAATTGGTGTGTTTATTAATACAAATTGGATGTCAACTATAAAATATCTGCAAGGAAACGAATATTTCGCGAACATTTTTAGCGTAAATGTGTTTTGAAAAAAAAAGTCTGAAATATCTTCTTTTTTTTCAGTTATCGATGAGAGAAGAGGTGCCGTGACGTCATGGTTCTGGGACTGGGATCCCAAACGATGCCATGTGCTCGAGCAGTGGTCCTGGTTACACTTGTTACTCTTGTGTTTACGGTCTATCTGCTGGGTTCAGACCTACAAATACAGATCATATCTCCATCTCTCTTGCCAGTGTATGCGGACAACTTCACGGACACGAGTAAGTTCATCCACAACAAAGTGTGTCTCAATTCCACAAATATGTGCATTTATAAAGGAATGGATGGCTGCATGATATTTTAGGACAAGTAAACTGTAATTGTGTCCACCGCCGTGGTTTCGAAGAGGCGTCGCTGGCTCGTACACAGGGCCCCGGATTCAACCCCGGTGGAAACAAATTTACTGGGTGATGTTTTTTTTTTCCCCCACCTTTAAGGCCAATTTCAGAGAACCTTAAGATCAAACGGTCTCCGAACATCACCTGGTCAGCATTATCATCATTATCATATTCGCTTATCATTTCATCATATCATGTTTAGTTTGATGTCTCATTGGTGTGTTTCGTATTAATGTTGTGTTGTCTTGGAGAAGGTCTTGGCATTGAGGTTATCACTCATTCGGGGAAGTCGTCCTCCTTGGCTTTGTGTAGTCAAAAAAGTTTGTTTATAATCCATAGTTTAAAATCCCTCTCCCGACAGATCCAAGTGGCGTGTGGCATGTAAAAAGTACTTAAACATGAGAGGTTAAACTAAATGGAATGGAAGAAATAAATAAATTATGACATATTGTACATTAATCAATTATACTTTTATTCAATTATAAAAGTTATTATTCTTTAGATTATCGCCCACTGTGTTATAAGTGTATTTTCTTGTTGTTCTTCTTCTTCTTAAACTTAATTTGTAGGATTTTCATCCTGTTTATTTCCAAAATCACTCCTCGGAGGAAGACGTACTGGATGTACATTCACTGTCTATCCATCTCTTGGCAGGTCTTCCTCTTGTTCTTCTCCCGTCCATTGGTCTATCTTCTTTAGCTCTTTTTGCAAGCCGGTTTTCTTCCATTCTTTCTATATGGCCCTTCTAATATTTTCGTCTATCTATAATAAATTTGGTTATGTCTTGAATATGGCAGTTGTCCCTAATTTCTGTGTTGTGTATTTTATCAAATAATGTTTTCCCCTGAATAGTTCTTAAGATTTTCATTTCGCATGTGCTTATTATGTTTAGTTTTTGTCGTATATGGAGCAGAAACTAGAGCTGATACAACAAAAAGTGTATTTTGCTTAACTTAATTTATCGTATGTAGGATATCTGGATTAAGAAATACATTATGTGTGCATCTAATTTGATTGCTTTCAGCTCTATTTCTGATCATCATCTTCACCTTAAGGTTTAGGCGATTCGCCTGTTCCGAATTCACAATGATTCCTTTCATCTCTTCCTAGGTATTCCCTCATCCCTTAATTCCTCCGGTTTATAATGATATGCTATCTTGTGCAATCTTATTTCTTCCATTCTCTAAACATGCTGTTCACAGCCGACGCGGTGTTGTTGATTTCTATCAATTATTGAATATATATATCTAATTCACTTTTTATTTCTTCATTCTTATGTGATCCAATTTTGTACATCCTTTGGTCCTTCTGCACTTTGTATTCTACTCGAATTCCTCTTATTTCTTACTCGTGTATCTATGATATTCACCTAATTTCACTTCTGCCATATTTATTTCACATTTATCCGTACTTAAGTTTTTTTTCAGACTTTTGTCGCTTAAATTTGCTTCCGGCAAGACCATTGAATTTCATTTTGTCGTTTTCTTTCTTATACAAGTGTTTGAATTCGATAATTTCAGCCTTGAAAATTACTTATATAGCCTCTGTTACTTTTTAAGTTATCTATCTCCGTTATTTTCACTTTTATTCATTTAAATTTCTCCAAACATCAATTCCATATTTAAATACCAATTTTAAAAAGGTTCCTTTCAAGAACTGTAGCAATTTCAAAGTGTTTTGTAAGTAGAAAATTCTACATCCTGCAATAATAATATAAACATAAATCCACAGTGAAACAGAATCAAACACTTTGTTGAAAGAATTTTGGCAGAAAAATAATTATAGATGCTAAACTCAGAATAGGCGAGACTAAAAACAGTTTCAAATGGAAAGTAAAATATCGCAAACAATGTGATATAGTGAGACTTTAAAGCAACACTCGAGAGGAATCATTTTTTAGACAGAGTAAGTAGTCTTCCAAAAATCGCACGGCGCAACATGTCCAAAACTCTAGATCTACCAACCGGTTACTGGCCAGGCATCTACACGTACCAATCACAGAAGTGTTCGATCATTAGAGTGACAATTATGTCGAGTCTCCCATTCATTAAATCTAGTTTTCTGAATGTGGAGCCGCTACTTACCATAAGTAATGCCAAGAGTGATTTCCAAATTAGGGGCCTATCGAAAAATTCACGACTCACGAAGTGAGGAGTGAATTTATCTAGAGAATTTGGAAATCAAGGGTGGCATTTGTTATTAAGCTGTTTACTCATACATCATTATTTAAATATAGTTATTTTAAAATATTTATATATTTAATGTAAACGGCGATGTTTGAAAACAGATCAGAAACGTTTGTTATGCTTCATTTGTTTATCACTGCAACCAGATCATATTATTTATTGCCAAAGGATCGCAATATTTTAAGAATGCACCCTAGTGGAGAAAAATGAAACACACCAAACTGTTTATAACCAACATATTAATTAATTTCTGATGTTCTATGATGTAAATATGTCAATTATATCTTTCTGGAACGTAAATTCCTCGGAAATAATACGTTTAAGAAAGTGCAAACAGTGGTTTATTTTTTTGTGGTATAATCACTTGCTACAAATGTTTTATATTATATCCCGCAAGCACTATCTGGTTTCATTCGTGCACTATATATACAATCTAGTAGCCACATGCATTGTAGAATTCTTACATCTTCATAGATATTAATTGTTATATTCAACGTATTTCTTACAGAGTCAGTCACTGCAAAATAATGATATGACCTATTCAGAATGTTAAAAACGAGGATCTTCATTTTAAGGTGATAAAATTAAATTGATAAAATCGAGGTGAAAAACGACTGTGATTGGTTGTAAATCAAAATTCATTGACTCCCATTTGGGGCATGAGTTAAATAGTCGTGGAAATCAAATTTCTCATGAAGCTGGGAAGGCACTGGTCCAGATTTCATGATAAAATTACTTCCATTATGGTGAATCGAATTAGCGTGTGTCCCTTAGCCCTGCATCATGGCATGGTTCCTTATACCGCTCGGCAAGGTGCGGGATTTAAATGGTTTTCTACATATCTCCAAATTACAATAAGAAAATAGCCTATTTGAGGATTCAAAGTAAGGAATACTGTAGAGGAATTGAAATATCAATAAAATGGCTCACACCATTATAAGTATGAATTCAGAGGGACTATCAGAGAGAGCGAATTGTACAGAATGTCGTAAAAGAAGATGGATCTAACAATCGCAGTTTGAGAAAGTTGAAATGTTTAATGAACCCTAATCATTCACAATGATGATAATGAACATATTATGTTAAATAACTTATCTATATTTCTTTTTCAGCAAAGGAAGGTTACTTAGTATGGAGTCCAAGCTGTCAGATCCCAGATATGAACCCACGTCACGAGTCTATCAAGAAATTCATCAAATCTGCTCAATCAATTGTCTGCTCCAAATTCGGTCCTCTAACATACATCAGCTCTGTAACTCAAGGAGAACCATATATTCTCAAAGTTGACACCAACATCGCACATCAGTACGTTGGTAAACAGAACTATATCTGCTGCTACTCTAACATCACTAGAGAAGACCCCAATTACAATGACGCCAGCAAATCAGGTGATAACAAATTCAAGTAAGTTTGTCATTCCTCCTAGACGTCATTTTATTCAATAATTCTAAATCATTACTTCGTCTATGTTGTCTCATACAGCGTCAATAAGTTTCCTCTACTTCCCGGTGGCGTCTGCGTAAGTACAGGGAAGTTCGAGTAATATGGACCCTTCTGGTTGAGTGGACCCTGTTAATATCTTCATTAATTGGCGCTGCCCTCGAACAGAAAATATTTTAACTTCTTCCCCTCATCAACTTTTACGGATTCAAGGCATGTTCCTTTTATTCTTTGTACGAAGAAGGGTTTATTTGTGATATTTATAAAAATTACCACTTTAAAAGTTTTTCAAGCTAAGAATCAATTCTTAATTTCTGCTATTGAATATTACAAATGTTGAAAAAACTCCTCAATATATTATATTATGTAGATACTGTTTTAATATACTGACTGGTTTGGTTTGATATTATGTGGCATGGTGGCTGTATATAATAATTAAACATAACAAAGGAATTCGGTCAATGTGGAACCTCTGGGTCCACTTTACACGAATGCATATACTTTATCAATGAGGATGCTATCTGTAAAATCCATTCACTTAATTAATTTTATTTAATATCCTTGTAATTTTACTAAACCCAAGGACCGTCGCTTTCTGCAGTTGAATGACGTTATAATCAACAATACTTTTTTCTAAACAAGAAATAAATATCAACGCTTTTTAATTATGATCAGTCATTTTCAGATTAATCTGTGCCTGCCTGTATAAATTAATAGAGGTAATAAACCTAAAAATAGACTAAAAGGTAAGGTGGACTCTGAGGTCCACTTTATCCGAAAATTGAGATTAAAGTGAACCTTCCTTATAATTTTAAAAAGTTTATAAATTATGAAGATGTTTCCATGTCTGAAACAATAACAATGATACTGTATTTCATAGTTACAACAATAACCACTGTCATTAAACAAAATTCAAATAATTTAATTAAAAGAAGAAAAACAACAAATTCAAAACAGGGGTCCAAATTACCCGAAGTTCCTCTAGTAATGAAGTGATGTTTTGAGGAAGAAATTAATATAAACTTTTTTTTTTAACTGACCTTAGCTTCCGTGAAAATAGTTTTCAATTTCAGTCTAGTTTCAGCTTCTATTTTCTACCTTCCTATACCTAATTTTCTAAAATCATCCTCAACATATTATAGCATTGAACGAGTTGGCTCAGAGAATAGCGTTTGAGACTCATTTTCAGGAGGTAAAAGCTAAAGTGATCCCAGTACAGGCCTTAGCAGACCCTTGGGATAATAAGAGGTTAAGGCTCCCAACATTTTGGACAATTGGCACGAAATATGCAAAATTGACAGTCCTACGTGACAACCGTCTTTATCCGCAGAACTTAGCCTGGCATCCATTTCAATTAACTAACTCACTGGAACTATCGAACCCGTAGGTTCATGACCGCGAGGACATAATCTCACCATACATCCCTATCCTGAGCTAACGTTTTCCAATCATTCCTTTTATAATCTACTTCCCTCAAATCATAGTTAATGTTATTCTCCCACCTCTTTCTTGGTCTACCAACTGGGCGTTTTCCCTCTGGTTTTCCTACAAGAAGCTTCCATGCACGTCTTTCATTCCTCATTTGTGTCATATGTCCTGTCCATCGCAATCTACAAGACTTGACTGTTCTTATTATACCTGGCTTCCTATAAAGTCCATGTAGTTCACTGTTATGTAGTTTTCTCCATTCACCTGTCTGTTCACCTCTCTTTGGTCCAAAAATTGTCCTAATAATTTTATTCCCAAATACTCGTAATCTCCTTTCCACCCTTAAAGTAAGAGCCCATGTTTCGCATCCATATAATATAACTGGTAGAATAATAGTTTTATATATTTCCAGTTTACTTTTTTGAAAGGAATTGGGACGCCAAGAGTCTCTGTAATGCATAATAGCACGCATTTCCAGAATTGAGCCTATGTTTAATTTATTTGAGCATCTCATCCCTATTTTTTATTATTGTTCCTAGGTGTTTGAATTCAGCCACTTCCTCAAAATTTCCCTCATTTGTAATTAGCTGACCATGTCCATATTATATTGTATTTCTATGTATGACCATATATTTAGTTTTACTGATATTTACTTCCAGTCCCAATTTCGTAGTGTTACTCAATAGTGTGTGCGTGTTGGCATTTGGTATCCATTTCAATTAGAGATTATAAATTGACCCTAGGGTCATGGTGTTTAAAATTCCTGACCACAACGGCAATCGAACCTGCGACTTTTCTGTCTGTACCGTATTTACCTTATGGTATGGCACGGCACAAGTTCCCTCCGTGTTCGTAAGGTCCCGAGTTCAAATCGCAGGACTATAAACTTGAATAAGTTAGATTATGTTTTCACCAACAGCCAAAACGAATACTCGTAGATTGGAATTTCGTTACCAGATCAAAGTCATACACTCTTCAACTTATGGAATCCGGGGTTCAGTGTCCCTCAGTGACGTCTCTGATATTCCGTTTCCTAAGTAAGATCCATGCCAGTATTAACCTCTCTCCTAATGTATTTTACCCAAGATTGTACATTAAACATTTTGAATGCATTTAAAATTAAATCAATTCGGAGACACGTCTTCTACTGAATACAACCATAGGCCTATACTCAAGTCCGATATGAATTTTACAGACTAACCAACTCACTGGCACTACCAATCCGACGAACCCAGAGAGTCATGGTCGCGCGTACATAATATCTCCATACATCCGGAGGTAATATAGTGAAGTTCGGGTAATGTGGACCCTGTTAATATCTTCTTTAATTGGTGCTGCTCTCGAACAGAAAATATTTTAACTTCTTCCCCTCATCAACTTTTACGGGTTCAAGGCCAGTTTCTTTGATTCTTTGTGCGAAGAAGGGTTTATTTGTGATATTTATGAAAATTACCACTTTAAAAGTTTTTCAAGCTAAGAATCAATTCTTAATTTCTGCTATTCAATATTACAAATGTTTAAAAACTGCTAAAAATATTATATTATGCTGTTTTAACATACTGACGGGTTTGGTTTGATATATTGTGACACGGTGGCTGTATAAAATAATTAAACATAACCAAAGGAATTCGGTTAATGTGGAACCACCACGAAGACCTGGGTCCACTTTACACGAATACATATATTTTATCAATGAGTATGCTATCTGTAAAAACCAGTCACTTAATTAATCTTATTTAATATCCTTGTAATTTTACAAAACCCAATGACCGTCGCTTTCTGCAGTTGAATGAGATGTGAATGTTATAATCAACAATAATTTTTCAAAAATATTAAATATCAACGCTTTTTAATTATGATCAGTCATAAATATTTTTAGATTAATCTGTGCCTGTCTGTATAAGTAATAGAGTAAATAAATTTAAAAGTAGGCTAAAAGCTAAGGTGAACTCTGGGGTCTACTTTATCCGAATAAGGAGGTTAAAGTGGACCTTTCTTGTAATGCAAAAAAGTTTATAAATCACGAATATGTTTCCATATTTGAATAAAATAACAATGTCATTTCATAGTATAACACTAATGATAATCACTGTAATTAAACAAAATTCAAATCCCTTAATTAAAAGAAGAAAACAACAAATTCAAAACAGGGGTCCAAATTATCCGAAGTTTCTCTATTTTCTAATCATCCTCTGTACAATTTAGGCCCTCCACGTCTTGGCTTACCTAACGCTTTCCCTCTAGTCTTCCTACAAGAAATGTCCATGTTCTCTCTCATTCCCCATTCGTTCCATCGCTGTATTTTTTTTCCGAGCAGCAAAGACAGCATAGCCTGCCTCACGACTTGTGTATTTTCAATTAGGAGTGGAGGTTAATCTGCACCGAATATTTAAAAATCTCTCTAGCGGCTACAATTTTAGTTTTTTTTCGCAACGAAACACAGCATAAGCCATTGAAATAAAATGAGAAAGGCATTTTCCGAAAATCAGCTAAATTTACCATTAAAATTGGTGGAAGTCAAAATTAAAATTAAAAAAAGTCGCTTTAGCGCCGCCATTTTTGCTTTTTCGCAACGAAATTCGAGAAGTAACATTTGTAGGAAAGTAAGATCGAAATAATTATTAAAATTGGACCATTTGAAGTGGGGATTAACCTGAGAGCTTAAATTTTCTACGTCCTACATTTGTGGCATTAATTGCGAAGTGCATGTAACACGTGGTGCATTTATAGCATATTACAATGCGAGGTTGACAAGTGAATGTGATTCAAATCCGAGCGATAGCGATATTCTGCTT
This sequence comes from Diploptera punctata, assembly GCA_030220185.1. Lineage (NCBI taxonomy): Eukaryota > Metazoa > Arthropoda > Insecta > Blattodea > Blaberidae > Diploptera > Diploptera punctata. The sequence continues at coordinate 527,203 of JASPKZ010006439.1, read as the reverse complement.
TAAAACACTTCACAAACGTGTGTTGTACATTATTTTTTTGCGCGATGGTGTTTTCAAAATAATAAAAATAGTAAAATAACAACACCTTTGTTGAAAATATTTGCATTTATTATAGACAACTGACTAACGTTAACAGTGTGCCCAATATTTATTAGTTCAGACTACAGCAGGTCAATCAGTCGTAAAATGGCGGCAAGTACGAATTTATTGTTTTATGTTGTTTCAAATAAAGTTCGGTTCATTTAAATTGCAGTGATTTGTTTCATATAATGTATATTAACACTGCTTTTTGGATATATTTTTGTATATACATTGTACGTAGTATACATAAAGGGCAGTGGTTTTACTTCCCGCACGAGGTAGGTTATATGTAATATTACAGTATAGTTATTTAGGTTGGCAACCCCGAAATGTAGGAAATTGAACTTCCAATCATGGTCGCCACTGCTGTAAGTACGACAGAATGCACTATCCCGCAAAAATGGTAATTCAATGCTGAAAAATGACGAAACTACTATTTTTATACATTTTGATTTGGAGGAGATTGACAGGTACATTAATGAATGCGGATTTACCCAGAAGAGATTTTTACCGCAAAAGAGGCGAATAGGAACAACATGTGTTATAAAAACAGCATCATCTGTTCCAGAACCATGAACTGCCTGTACGTACGAAATGTAGTCTGAGGAGCCATCAATCCAACTTGATAATATTTTCAAACTGAAGAGACTCGGTGGCAGATTGCATTGTAAAAAATAGGCGGTTAAAATAGGTAAATCAAAGCTTGTGAAGGAACAAGATCATAGATTTCGGTTACCCGTGTATCTTTGGATAGCAAAACAATTTTATAACTTGATCTACTTTGAATGAGGGAAATTTTTCAGGAACATTTGCCCTAAAAATGTCATATTGGTATCTATGTAATTTAACTTTTATTAGAACGGCCAGAGGATCTTCACTAGACATAATCAATAATGACTTATTTACCTTCCTGTATGTCTGAGTACATTTCGGGGTCAGTGACATTTCCTTCAAAGTTTGGAAGCCTCCGGCTACCCTTCAAGCTCTTATGCTCATTTGTATGGTGGAAGTTAAAACGGAAATTGATGTGTAATCTCTCAAATATTTTGTTCTCTCAGAACTCGATTCAAATGCTGGACGACCACAATTTTTCCTGTAGACTGCACGAATTTAACCAATCTTCATTCAACGTTTCATTTTTCTGCATGCCTTTTACAGTGACTTAAAATGAGGCAATATGTGTTTCAGGTCACTAAAAATATTCTATATTGAATTTTTAGTTCTTTCTTGAGTTCTTCGGTCAAAAAATAAGATGTTTCTTTTTCTTTCAAATCTTCTCATTATATCAACGAATTCTTTCCTCTTGATTAAACTCCAGTTTGAGATCGAACCTGAAATAAACAAAAATATTGAAGACAAACAAACTGATTAATTGTTATTTCCTTTAAACACATTTATGAAACTTTACAATAGCGAAGGAAATAGCAAAAAAATAGCATAAAAAACAGATGCCTAAGTTTGATTCACTGTAAATTAGGAGAAAACAATAACGGAATCTTGAATTCGTTTGGAACCCACGTTTACAAAGACAGCACATAAATGCAAAATTTCAATTTTGATTTTTTGTAGCCTGTTTATATTGTTCTCTAGATATTAAATATTTCTTTATCACTCCTAAAACATTTACCTGAAGTAGAATGTTCCATAGGTAAACACACTAATGCTCAGACACAAACCACAAACTTAAGAAAGAAATGTCACTACGTCAATAGCCTTTACTATGACGTTATGTGAATTGAAGGCGTTGAAACGGAGAGGAGCAGTCCTAGCCACGCATTAAAATATGTTGCTGCAGGTCTTCCCATGTTTAGCGCCACCTGATATGTTTACCTGAGATGTTAGCCCGAGTACATTTTCATGTTTAGGATTTCTGCCAGGTTTTACGCTCATCTGAGACTGCTTGCGTGTGTGTTTTTTTTTTTTTTTGCAATGAAACTTGGTACTTGTATATACAATGCAACTATGAAAAGAAAAAATTTCGTAAACTAGCAAAATCGGATCATAAATTCGATTTGCTGAGGAATTGGTGGACTTTTATAAGAATACGTGAAGATTAATTTTTCCTACGCCTTTTTTATTATTTTTTGGTGATTTTTAAAGACTAACAAAACGGCTTACGCATCAAATACTTTAAAATATTAAAATATACAAGTTCTAATTAATCGAAATATTTCTGTGAGACGGACCAAACGGCTTTTATTTCCTCCTCCGAAGAAAGACGTTTCCTTCCCGCCTCCAAATAATTTAAACCGTTTTGGACGAGAACAAAATTACTTTTTGGGCACAATATAATTTCTGAACTTAATTTTTAAAAAAAAAAACTTATAGAGTACAAAAAATAGTGGCTATAAAAATTATTAAGCTGTGAAAATGATAAGAGTCAGGTGAACATGGTAATGTTTGAATCTTGTTTTCGGAACTTCCAGGGGCTGACCAACATGTTTCTTTACGATGGTATTTCTCTAGCTTCAAAGCGAATTTCATTCCCTATGCCACTGGATGATAATCATAATTTCACATTATTAACATTAAAAAGCAATAACATTTACAGTAAACCTGTCTATACACGCAACAGGTAAATATATGGGTCAACATTGGGTTGATAGTAATTTCCCCTCCACCCAATCCACTAGCTACTGCTAAAGAGGGTGAAGGAAATGTTTGTCTTCACAAGTTATGGAAATATAATTTTAATTCAGTTACTTTCTTTACTGAACCTCTCTCTTTATCTTAGTTTAACCTCTCCCTTTATAGGTATTTTTACATGTCCCACGTTACCCGGACTATTATAACAAATCAACAAGATATATTTATAATTATCAACTGAAGGAAAGATAAATTGTTTTGTTACTGCCCATGCTGAACTGCTTCTTAAGAATAAACCACTTACCACCGTCCTATTTACGATAGGGTAGCTATTTTTACAACAAACTATATTTACCACAAATAACTAATATTATTTAACATTTATTATAACAAATAATAATGGTTCTTGATATCTAACTTTATACAACAATAGACATACATAGTCTTCTCTCTACTGGATACCTGAGAATTCTAGTCATGAATAATAATTTAGATGTTAAAACTATAAATAAAATAAAATATTTAAAAATATAAAGAATTGACAAGACTTAGCAGTTAGTTGATGATGATGATTTTTCTTTTTTTATTATTACTGGAGGAATCTTGCTGTGTATATATATATATTTTTTTTTTCAGTATCAGCAACTGTGAGAATTTTGAAAAAGAAATCACTCTGAAATTTGAAACTGAATTCATCTTGGTGAAATGCAACATTATGAAGAATGGTAAATCTGAGAAAGAAGTGTATAAAAATGTGCATGCAATGGTATCAATGAAACCACAAGTCAAGGAGAAGATTAAACAAACTGAAAATCAAAAGAAACCCAGTGTCATGATAATAGGGATTGATTCAGTGTCACGTTTAAATGCCATAAGGACTATTCCAAAAACTCTGTCATTGCTCCAACGTGGAGAATGGATTGAACTCAAAGGTTACAATAAAATAGGCGATAACACTTTTCCAAATGTGATAGCAATTCTTACTGGTTACAACATGGAACATGTCAAGCAATGTTGGGAAAGTCGGAAATTAGAATTTGACAACTGTCCATTCTTGTGGAAAAATTTCAGCAATCAAGGTTATGTAACATTTTATGGTGAAGATGAGACTTCTATAACAACATTTAATTATAATAAAAAAGGTTTTATCACACAACCAACAGACTATTATCTACGAACGTTTTTATTAGCAGCAGAAAAAAAATTACCTTTGAAACATAGAGATGGCATGGGTGTTTGTCTTGGTCCAGTCTCTACAACAGAGAATTTGTTGAAATATCTTACTGACTTTGCTTATAAATTCAATAATCTGCCTTATTTTGCTTTTCTATGGATGAATAACCTAAGTCATAATAATCCTAACACGCTGGCAGCTATGGATTACAGATTTCTTCAATTTTTCAATGAAATTGAAGAAGCAGGAACGCTAAATAATACTATTGTGATATTTTTAAGTGATCATGGGATGAGATTTGGTAAAATGAGAGAGACAGTTGTAGGATGGTATGAAGAAAGATTGCCTTTTATTCAAATTTGGATTCCTAAGTGGTTCAGAAGAAAATATCCTAATTATTATAATAATATTTTATTAAATAGAGAAAAATTAACTTCGCCTTATGATCTCCATTTAATGCTCAAACATATTCTTGTTGAAAATGAGAACAATATTTTGGATGAAAATCAAATGATAAATGGGACTATTTCTTGTCCAACTTGTAAAAGTTTATTTAGTGAAATTGCATATAACAGGTCTTGTGAAGAAGCAGGAATAGCTTTGCATTGGTGTACATGTAATCAATATGAAACATTGTCAACTGTTGATGATACTGCTCAGGAAGCAGCCAAATATGTGGTACAAGACATTAATAATAGATTAAAAAATAATGTCAATAATTCAGAAAAATGTGCAAACCTGAGTTTGCAACGCCTTGTAAATGTGAGAGGTAGATTTAATGAGAAAGATAAACATGTTGATTTAGTGTTACTGATTGAAACAGTTCCAGGAAATGCCATGTTTGAGGCAACTGTACGGCATGTACTGCAGGATAAATCTTACAAAGTTGTAGGTCTTATCAGTAGAGTTAATATGTATTGGAGTCAAAGTAAATGTGTAAATGATTCATCCCTCAAATTATATTGTTTCTGTGTCAAATCATGACACTAATGCATTTACACAAAAAATATTGAATACTTTTATGGTCTGTTTCATCAAGTTCACTAAATCATTCCAAATGAACTCTTCTTCTCTGAATCACTATCTGTGAAAGTAAAGTAAATGAAGCAGTTATGACACTGCATCTATAATTAATATTTTTCATTAAGATGTTCGTTTTTAAGGTCATAATATATGCTAGAAGGAATATCATATACAGAATGGATATTTTTCATTAAGATGTTCATTTTTTAAGATCGTAATGTATGCTAGAAAAAATATCACATACAGAATGGATATTTTTCATTAAGATGTTCATTTGTTTAATGTCATAATATAAGCTAGAAGAAATATCATGTACAGAATGGATACTTTTGTTTAAGATGTTCATTTTTTAAGGTCATAATATAAAGTAGAAGGAATATCGACGGTAGGTAATGAAATCCTCACAACTGCATCAGTCATTGAAAACCACGTAACTCCAGTAGCCAGCACAGAAATATGTGATACATAACCTGTTGAGAACACGGACTTCAAATTTATTAATAACATGACTTGTATTCTGTAGTAAAATATGTGGGAACTATTACTTATCAACTTTAATAATTATTTAAAGCAGTTATTTGTTTGTCCTGTAAGATTTACCAAAATGGAGTTACGAGGATTCATTGCCCACCATCAATATACACAATGGATATTTTTTATTAAGATGTTCATTTTCTAGGTCATAATGTATGCTAGAAGGAATATCATATACAGAATGGAAGTAATATTAGTGCACATAGAGTATGAATTCCTTGGGATAAAAAGTCTTATAGATTTTTAGATTGCAGTTGTGTGTGTTTTTTTAATGCATAGCAATGCTGAGTGCTGGCCTGATTTTCATATAGTATATAGGGGGTATGGAATTAAACAAGTTTTTTTCTTTTAAATTTTTAATAGCATTTTTGATTAAAGTATAAATTAAATGAAACCAAACTTAATGAACATTTATTACTAATATTATGCAAAGATATTTTAGTTGTGAATTATGTGAGTTATGTACTTTGATAAAAAGGATCATCATCAGCAACACGACAGCCTGATTCAAGCCTCAGAACCCTGTCTCCAGCGACCATCCTTCGATTGTTGGCTTCCTCAGATCCTCCAAAATTCCATCCATCCAATGCAGTCTTGGCAGTCCCACATTCTTTTCTCCTTCAAATTTTCATTCCATGATTTTCTTGAGTGTCTCATGTTCAGTCATTCTTTGTATGTGCCCTACCCATCGCAATCTTGAATTTTTAATTAATAATCACATCATGAGACTTATACATCAGATAGAGCTCAAGGATGTCATTCTCCCTTATCACATATTGGGCCATAATTTTTTGTTAATATCTTGTTTTCAAATTATCTCAGTCTTGACATATTGGTCTTGAACAAGGTCCATGTTTAATGTTGGTTTTACCAGAGTTTTATATAGATTACATTTTTTTTTCTCTTTAAAGAAGCCTTGCTAAGGGTAGAAAAGGAAAAAGTTATTCCATTTCTTGTCCCCTGTGTACTATATAAAAATCAAGGCAGTAAACTCTAATTCTTGTATCATTGGTTACATCAAAAACTTTCCACATTATGTGTAATAATAATACCATTTAGTGAATTTTTAGCTGTTTGGTTTCTGTCAGGTCACATCCAATATAACTAACTCACTCACTTGTACTATCAAACCCATAGATTCATGGCTGCATGGATATAAGCTCTCCATACATCCTTATTCTGACTAATGTTTTCCAATCATCCCTTGTATTATAATCTACTTCCCTCAAATCATGGTTAATATTATTCTCCTACCCCATTCTTGGCCTGCCTACTAAGCGCTTTCCCTCTGGTTTTCCTAATAAGTATGCCATGCCCCTCTTTTATTCCTCAATCGTGCCACATCCCCTGTCCATTGACTTAACTCCTCTGGTTTTCCATAAAGATTATGTAGCTCATTGTTATGTAAGTCTTTTCCATTCACATGTCCATTCATCTCTCTGGAACACCATAAAATAAATTGCAATATTCCCCCATTCTAAATATGATACACTGTAGATTTTTATGTTACACTAGAAATTATCAGCTGAGCACATAGCCTTCTTCAAAAGTAACTAGAATGAACAGAATCCATTATAAAAGTTCAATTTAATTTTTTAAATATTTACCTTACTTTCAGTTAAGACATTAAACAAATCAAATATATTTCTTATTTATTGACTTCCTTAAAACTTTAGATTGCCATTAAAGACAAAGTTTGACAGAAACAAGAAATAAATAAGATATAACTAACATAGTTGAGGAAATATCATTAAATAGATGACATTTAAAAAATGCATAAAACTTACATTAGTATAATTTATTGTGATGAAATGATATGAGGATACAGAACCAGGTATTCTCTATGGAAAGTAGCATCATGTAGAAGTGTGAAACAGTAAAATGTGCAGTTTAGTCATGGGTTTATTTGCCTCTAAACTTTGACATTCAGGTAATGATGTATGTATGTTGTACAACTAAGACTATATTTTTTATGCTTCGAGGAAAGAGTGACTTACTGGTTTTGTTTCCCTGTACCCTTCATACATTAATCACAATGAATACAAGTGATCTCTTAATATCAATGTAGAACCCCCGGAATGAGGCTATAGTTAAATCTGATAACTGATGTTTTGTAAGACCATCTGCACATCCAAACTGTGACAGATACCTTTTGTTAATCCTGTAACATCAATGTTGTGTAATTTACATTTATTTTTGTAGTAGGGCACTGGTCGTTAATACATTGTCTTCATTTTTCTTCAGTCGATCTCCTATACTTCATTGATATTTAATTCAAAATATATAGTTGGATCCAGTATCATGTCATTATTAGTCTGTCCAACGGATCTGTGCCCCCATAAGATATGCGAACTAAAGCCAACTTCCTTTCCTGCCTCGGCAAATCATTTCCTTCTTGCATTCCTATCTCTCTCTCTCTCTCTCTCTCTCTCTCTCTCTCTCTCTCTCTCTCTCTCTCTCTCTCTCTCTCTCTCTCTCTCTCTCTCTCTCTCTCTCTCTCTCTCTCTCTCTCTCTCTCTCTTTTGTATCTGTCTCTTGCACTCGCAGTCCAGTGTTGTTAACTCCACTCCAACCTTGCATAATTCAATATTCAAGAGCCTTGACACTGGGAGAAGTTTGGCAACATCCCTACTCCATAAGTTACTGTGGTTGCTGTTTGACGTAGTGGGAGGGGAGTGCAGTGAAATAGTGTGAATATAAACATGTACTTTTCTAAGAATTATGTCAGCACAGTAGGGGCACAGATCCATTGGTCTAAGTGTACTATTGGACTGTAAGCCAGTTTATCAGTCTGCCATTTTCAGCTAAAACCATAACTTCCTCCTGAATCAAATAATTGTTCTCTTCCGGGGAGGTGGTAATAATATTCTTAATTTTGTGAAGCCTCTAGTTTCGCAATGACTCGCCAAATGAGCAGGCTCCCAGGAGATAGGCAAGTGTTTCATGCTCTTTGCAGCAGTTCCAAAAGACGTGGTCACCCTGGGATCTACTTGGAATAGAACGAACTGCTGCAACATTCGAGGTCATCTTCAAGGCATCTCTCTATTCAGAACATGTTAGTCCCGTGTTATCCTGTATCCATTTACTTGCAGCTGGTATTCCTTATATAGTATAATGCATTTTCCTTTATGACGAAGCATTCTCCAATTTATATAAATGAATCTGAAAATATTTTTATCCTCAGGCTTAGTCGGAGGAATTCGTCCTGTGAAAATCACGCAGTTTTATGAGATGAATTGCTAAAAATATTTTAAATTGTAAATTACCTCACAATGTTACTTCCCATTGTAATTTTTTATGAAAAGCAAACTCCAGTTTATGAAAGCTCACTCTCTGACCTTATGTTGAACTTTACTGGCACCTAGTTTATTTATCAAGAAGATTAGTGGCAATATCAGGATATTGGAAACATGAGTTGATTTCAGTTACCAATTCCAATGATACAAGAATTATTTTCATGAATCAATTCTTTGCAGTTGTTGATAAGTTGTAGCATCACTTCCCAAGAGGTGCAAACAAGTCGAGCCTTTTCTACTGACATATGGTCAGGATTGTGTGTTGGTAAGTGCACTTCCCAAGAGGTGCAAACAAGTCGAGCCTTTTCTACTGACATATGGTCAGGATTGTGTGTTAGTAAGTGCACTTCCCAAGAGGTGCAAACAAGTCGAGCCTTTTCTACTGACATATGGTCAGGATTGTGTGTTGGTAAGTGCACTTCCCAAGAGGTGCAAACAAGTCGAGCCTTTTCTACTGACATATGGTCAGGATTGTGTGTTGATAAGTGCACTTCCCAAGAGGTGCAAACAAGTCGAGCCTTTTCTCTCTGACATATGGTCAGGATTGTGTGTTGATAAGTGCACTTCCCAAGAGGTGCAAACAAGTCGAGCCTTTTCTACTGACATATGGTCAGGATTGTGTGTTGGTAAGTGCACTTCCCAAGAGGTGCAAACAAGTCGAGCCTTTTCTACTGACATATGGTCAGGATTGTGTGTTGATAAGTGCACTTCCCAAGAGGTGCAAACAAGTCGAGCCTTTTCTACTGACATATGGTCAGGATTGTGTGTTGGTAAGTGCACTTCCCAAGAGGTGCAAACAAGTCGAGCCTTTTCTACTGACATATGGTCAGGATTGTGTGTTGGTAAGTGCACTTCCCAAGAGGTGAAAAAGTCTATGATATAATGGTCAGGATTGTGTGTTTGGTAATGCACTTCCCAAGAGGTGCAAACAAGTCGAGCCTTTTCTCTACTGACATATGGTCAGGATTGTGTGTTAGTAAGTGCACTTCCCAATAGGTGCAAACAAGTCGAGCCTTTTCTACTGACATATGGTCAGGATTGTGTGTTGGTAAGTGCACTTCCCAAGAGGTGCAAACAAGTCGAGCCTTTTCTACTGACATATGGTCAGGATTGGTGTGTTGGTAAGTGCACTTCCCAAGAGGTGCAAAACAAGTCGAGCCTTTTCTACTGACATATGGTCAGGATTGTGTGTTGATAAGTGCACTTCCCAAGAGGTGCAAACAAGTCGAGCCTTTTCTACTGACATATGGTCAGGATTGTGTGTTGGTAAGTGCACTTCCCAAGAGGTGCAAACAAGTCGAGCCTTTTCTACTGACATATGGTCAGGATTGTGTGTTGGTAAGTGCACGTCCCAAGAGGTGAAAAAAGTCTACTGATATATGGTCAGGATTGTGTGTTGGTAAGTGCACTTCCCAAGAGGTGCAAACAAGTCGAGCCTTTTCTACTGACATATGGTCAGGATTGTGTGTTGGTAAGTGCACTTCCCAAGAGGTGTAAACAAGTTGAGCCTTTTCTACTGACATATGGTCAGGATTGTGTGTTGGTAAGTGAAGGAGCTTTTCAGCATTTTGTTAATGTCACTTAGCAATGTTGAATGGAACTGTCTGATATGAAACTGTCTTAATTTTTTTGTTATCATGAGTAAGAATGAAATTATTTTTTGTGTAAAAATGGTACTTTAAATTAAAATTAATATTATTTTATTTGTATATACAACAATCACACAGGTGTCTGAGCAGTTAATTGTTAAAGACTAAGTAAAGTAATATTATTAAGCATTTTATTTATATTTATTAATTAGTATTGTTAATTATTATGTCGATCAGGAGAACTGCTTCTTTATTATTAGCAACTTGTTATATGTTTCAATGTATATAATTTGATAGATATGGTATATTGAATGATACAATTTTTTTCTGCAGAAAGCATAAGAAACCAGGTGAGTCTCCAAAAATAAATTTTACATGAGAAATAAAATAAATTTTAGATGGAGGAAGAAGCCGTTCTCCAGATCAACATAACATCAATCAACAAGAAATTACTGATGATAAAGCTGCCTAAGCTTTGAAACCGGTATAATTAGAAGACTGGATATGAGGATGAAGTATAGAGCATTTTAATTTAAATATTTAATTTTAGAGTGCCCAAAATCAGGTAATTAATTTTCAAATATGATTTTCTGTGGATTTAATAAAAATGATGACTATGATACTCAGGTCCTGGATAAGTAGACAAAGTATAACTATGAAAATACATTAGAAAGTAACATTATGAGGTTCTACTTAATAAATAAGTTTGGTCTGCTTTCATCTTATCTCATATTTCATCGTTTCTCGTAAGACCTGATACAAATCATCTCTGCTTCATCTTCTGTTGGTACAGGCTGATGAATAGAGTTCGGATTTTTATGTAATATTAATCTCCAAATATGTACACTTAGTGACAAAAAGAATGAGCCGCTTCAAAAAGCACAGTCCCTGTTATGACCCACTGCGCATGCTCAAAATGCTAAAGCTGTGATTCACGAGGTAACACACTGTTAAATGTTTTAAATGCGCTGTATTTGGTTTTAATCGTCTTAAATAGTAAAAAAAACAGTGAAGGAGACATGTTTCTAGATATTTACGAGTGATCGACAAATGCATAATTACTCAAATTGCAGCATTTCAAATAAAATTAAACTCTCGTTCATAGTGCAAAAGTACAAGACAACCAATATTTAGACAACTAGTATCCGACATTCGAGTAGTGTAGATTGTTAAACCACTTACAAGAAGATGAAATATGTATGAAAGCCAGGGTTCGAATCCTTCAACAATGTTTTTTTTATTCATTTGTATTTTCGCAAAATATATCCTATAAGTTTCATTCCTGCCACGTAATCTACGTCCGTTTTACACTACATTAAGTAATATTCCTGCCTTTGTAAACTCTATAACACTATTTAGCTACTGGTATAAATTTAATTGTGTGTGCAGTACTATGTTTTAATAATAATGCTATAAATTTATATAATAAAAGATAATAAGGCTTCATATATTTATTTATTATGTATTGGTGAAGAAAAGTTTCACCCTTGAATTAAAATATTTAGTTTACATATATCAAGTCCTGCATAATAATAGCCCATAGATGGTGGACAATAATAAAAAATAATAATATTATTATTTTTATTGTCCATCATCCATAATAATAATAAGAAGAAGAAGAAGAAGAAGAAGAAGAAGGAAGAATGGGATGTGAAGAATGTAATAACTGGAGATCAAAATTAACTCAAAATGTACCCAAGAAAATTACATAAAATACAGAATTCAAAAAGACATCAGTAATAACAATGTGTTTAGTGGGATAAGAACATATAAATGGATACCAAATTAGAAATTTATAAATCCATCATTCGAAGCACGCTAACATACGGTGCAGAAATTTGGCAGTTGAATAACAATCATCAGAAACAAATGAAAGGCCAAAATTCAATATTAGATTTTGTGAGATACAGACACTAGAATGGTATGGTCATACACGTAGGATGCCAAAGAAAAGATTACCCAGACAAGCTTTAGAATGGATTCCATCTGGGAAAGAAAACAGAGGTCCACCTAGATTTAAATGGATGGATGATGTAAGAAGAGGTATGAGGGAGCTAGGTCTGGAAGAATTGGAATGTGAAGATAGAGAAGAATGGAGGAAGAAGATAAAAATTGGAAAAGCTTTGGGCACAGGTAGATGTTTTATTATATTGTAAACCTGTTTATTAATAAATAAATAAAAATAGTAATACTTCCAAATAGTTAGTACGTTTTTTCTTTAAGAATGGACAGAAAGTATAAAATTGAAAGCATTTTAACAATTAAAAAATTTAACCTCATCGGGAATCGAACCTATAGCCTTTTGCATACGAATTAAGCCACTAAGCACTGAGCTAATTGTACGCTGGCTAGCTGCGCTTGAAAGAATGCTCTTTAAAGGAAGAAGGGAAACGTGTTGTAGCTCTACTGTGCAATTAATTTACTCGTGTGAATCGCGCATTGGAACTTAAAATATTCGAGATCAAGAGTCGGCCCATTCCTTTGGTCGCTAAATGTACATAAATATGTAGTAAAAATAGTCAAAATATGTAACATTACATTTTTACCACATAGTATCAAAATTTATGTTTTAATAAAATAGTTGTTATTTCTTTGTCCTAGCTTTGTTTTGTTATGAGATATTTGTCTCATAAAATGTACTAATTTTTCGTGTATGTTGAGGTTAATATATTTATACTACCAACAATAAAGTAACAAACAATATAGAAACATCTTCGTGTAAAAAGGTATATTGAATATATTTAATACATATATCCCAAACCTTAATTAAGATGCATACTATTACTACAAAAGACTACATATTACTTACAACAGAGTGCAATATACATATATATAAACTAATAGTTTTTTAATATATTTACTTATTTTTAGATGTTTAAATTCATTTATACACAATTCTCAAAATATAATACTTACAATACAACAATATTATTTGTTACACAGTGTGACAAGGTATATACATCACTATTTTATTGTCTGTGGTAAAAGTATCTTCGATAATTAGGGCCTATCCATGAATGATTTTTTTGCAGATAAAAATAAGGTAGTCAAAACCATTTTCATCTGTATTCACTGACATACAATCACAAGATACTAAGTCCGAACTTAATAAACTGAAAATGGTCAGACAAATTAGAATAGTCCACACTTAATTTTGTGAATCTTACCTGTGATCTATCCTGACATTCCTCACTTCACCCACAATATGAAAGCACTGGAAAATGTTTTAAGCTCTTAAAAATATATTCAATTAAAAGAGTTACGTTCAACAGTATCATGATGTTATTGAACATTGAAGGGAGGGGAGAGAGCGAAAGAGAAAATTGTCTGCTTTTATGTTTTTTGGATTATAATTATGAATATTATAAAGTATTCACCCTCTCACTCACTCACAATACTACCAAATCATCGTGTAAATGGGGGGGAAACGAGGAGGCAAACTTCCTTTTAATATTTTATTCAATTTTAAAAGCGTTACAAGTTAAGAAAAAATAATGAGGCTAAGGTTTTCCTATAAAATCATAGACCTTAATGAAGTATTGCATTTTGGATTTTCCGTAACATTTTTACCTAGAAGACCATTAACCTTTAGAGAGTTTGTATTGTGTTTGAATGCGAAGTAGCCTTGTCAGCAGGATTGACTATACAGAGTATAGTGGTATCACTATCACTTAGGTTTCCCAAAAATAATTGAGAACAAATCGTTCAGAAATTTTTCCCGTTTCATAGCACTGTACACACACATTTTGTGAATTTACATTTTAAAACCATTTTATGTATAAATATGTTATATTTTAACAAATAGGTAGTATTGGGTAAAATATGCAAAAATATGTGATATCAAATTTAGTATAAAGTTTAGATTTATTTGAATCGTCAACATTTTTAGTTATTACGAAAGAATATATGAAGGAAAAAATATGTAATTACATATGAATCCAGACTCTACTGATGATCCCTAAGTTGTCGGCCCTGGATCTCAACCCCTGCCCCCCCTTTTTTGTTGTCCAAAGAACTTGTTTATTAAGTTTCTCTCCCTAGGAATTTCAAAATTCATGATTCTCTCTTTGTTCGTCTGTATGTAGATTTTTTCCCCATAAATGGTGAGTTCATTTGTGTTTTCCGACTGTTTTAATAATGTGTTTACATCTATTTTATGCTTTTCTGGCCAAATGTGAGCTTCTGCAGACTTTCTACTACTTTTTTAATTTCTTGTGTGTTCTTTAGTTCTAATGGTTAAATTTATCTTTGTTTTCCCCTATGTATATCTTTTCACAATCTGCACATTAAAAGAAGCTAACCCTAGAAACCCCAGAATCCATGGCATTTCCAAAATTCATAAAACAGGCAAAAAAATGAGGCCAATTATTTATAATATAAGATCCTCCACTTATAAAATTTTCTGATGGCTATGTTGGGAATCCAAAAGAATGGAAAATTTTGAAAATCTAGCTATTGAAAATCCTCTCCAATTAGTGGAAAAATTAGAAAAGATAAAAATAGAACCCGCAGATAGAACATTTTTTTTATGTCACAGCATTTTTCACCAGTGTCCCAAAGAAAGAAACATTGGAATATTTGAACAACTGGCTAATCAAAAACAACATTGACAGGGAGAGTAGAGAAGAATATTTAAAATTAACCAGACTGTCCATTCAATCAAATGTTTTTCACATATAAAGAAAATTTATATATACAAAAGTCAGGACTGTTAATGGGTAACTCGTTATCTCCTTTTTTGGTAAATTTATTCATGAGTAATTTTGAATGCAAAATAACAAAAGCACATCCTCTTATATACAAATTTGGTGCATATACGTGGACAGTGTTAAGAACATATAGAAGCTGCTTTAAAACTCTTGAATATACAGAAGAAAACAATCAAATTCACACTACAAACAGAAGAGAACAGACAATTACCATTTTTAAATCTCAAACTACATAGAAGTGAAGAAAAAAATAAAATAAAATTCGGTATTCACAGAAAAGAATCAGACACAGGTAACTATATTGAATCATCAGAATTCA
The DNA here is from genome assembly GCA_030220185.1 of Diploptera punctata. Lineage (NCBI taxonomy): Eukaryota > Metazoa > Arthropoda > Insecta > Blattodea > Blaberidae > Diploptera > Diploptera punctata. Next base: position 511,892 of record JASPKZ010006439.1, on the reverse strand, counting down.
ACCATTTTCACACAAAATGGCAGTCTTCAACAGCCTATCACATAGATTGGTAAATATACCCCTTAAAAGAGAAAATTATGAGTTAGAGAAAAAACACATAATTGAAGGAGCAAAAGAAAATTGTATTGAGGAGAAAATGATACACAAAAAAAATGATAAGTACGAAAACAAAAATTGAGGAACGAAAGCACTCTTCAGATAGAAAAACCAAAAGAAAATAAACACAGGAAATTCACATAGCACCCATTGGCACACAATAAATTCCAAAAGATGTTTGGAAAATGTAACATCAAATTAGCACCAAAAGAATGATTAAAGCCCAAATAAACTAACTGAAACCAACAACAATAAAAACATTGATAATAGCAAAAAAATCAGGTAAATACCAAATAAAATGTACAGATTGTGATATATAAATAGGGAAAACAAAGAAGTGCTGGCCAACAATACCTGATGTACCGTTAACAAACTCGACCTTACTTTTTTAACTGATTGCTATATACCGTTATAGGGGCAGATGAACAAAATGGATGAGATGAGTATGAAGAAATGGTGAAATTAAATTTGTGACTGGGGAAAACGGGAGGAGCCTCGAAAAAAATCTGCCCAAACTCTGTTTCGTATACCATGAAACCAACATGGAATGACCAAGACTAGATCTTAAGTGGTGAGAGGCAAGCATCCGTATTAATAAATTTTATACAAAAATAAATCTAAAACTTTAAGTTGGTCAATTATTATCTAGAAAATTAACTATATAGTGATAAATTCAGCTCTCATCATGTCTCTATTGTAAACCAAATGCTGGAATTTTTTGTCTGACCATAGCCAGTTTCTTATTGAAAGACTCAACATCTTTATTCAGTGGCGCCAACTTTTTAAAAACAATGGGTGGGCTCAAAGTGAAATGAATATAAAATTGAATTACGAAAAAAAAATACAAATCAACCATATTAGTTAATACAGTATATACCTATTCACTTATAAAAATGTTTGTACAAAGGATGTAATAAATTGACACTAGAAAATTTCGGTGATTCAGTGGTCACTTTTAATCTCTATTAAAAATGCTACTTCAATGTTAATAACTGTGAATTAATTTTGTTAAAGTTCTATTGATTAGGGCCTACAGAACTAATATAACCACAGTGTAATTATTACTAATATATACAGTGTAATTATTACTCACCATTAAACAGCGTGACGTGTTCCGTATAGTTGCGCTTCTTCATATAAACTCGTCACATACTTCTTCTAAATCCAAACTTTCAGCTCGTTCCTCGTGCACATGTAATATGGTCATGTGATTAAGTATTTTTTGTGATATTGTTGACCGCAAAAATGTGTTTAGTCTTTTCAAAGCAGAAAAGGATCTTTCGGCAGTGGCCGTGGAAACGGGCATTGTCAGAGTGAGACGTATGAATTTCATAAATTCAGAAACAATACAAGAAATAACATTAGTTTTCAAAAAATTCTACTACATCTCCGGAACTTTTAAAACTCATGTTCAGTAATGCAGTAATTTCAAAGACCATATTTCTCTGCGCTCGCAAGATTTCATAGTTATAACCATAAGTGTCATTCTCGTAACATCGTCTGTTTTACTGATAACGAAGTCTTCTATTCTGGATAATAGTTCGTTTTCTTGGAAGCATCCCTTAACGGATACAATGGCAGAATCTGCAACTTCGTAAAATTTACTCTCAAAAAATGTTTTTGCATTGATAAATGCATGCTGTGTGTGTTGTTTGTTATCCAGGCGTCGAGGCACCTTCCTTTACCTGAGAATCTGTGGCTCTGCTAAGTTCAGTTTGCATGCTCTCTTTGTCGTTTGCTCCCAGAACGTTCCAAAGTTATTACGAATTGCATATAGTGTCTGTATGTGACATGTTGCTTCATGAAAGTGAAGTCGTGTGCTTGTCGCGTCCATGGGGGTAAAAATCCTTGCCAACATGTTTAGGTATTCGAAGTGTTCAAACGATTCCATCAATGATAAATATCCGCAGACTTTGGTGCCAGCATCACCTTCATCACCTTCATCGTTCTCAGAAAAATCTGAAAGGAAGTAAAGTACACCCTGGTAGTTATCTACTAAGTGTTCTGACAGTGAATTGAGTTGGGCATAAGGGTCTCAGGTTTTGCTTTGGTTTATGTTCTTCCGTTTTCTTGATGGCATTAAACCAATTCAATCTCTTTGGAGACTCCCTGATCATATTGACTAAGTCTTTCACTATATTCAACACTTTTTACATGTTTCAATGTGTCTTATGTTATCTTGTGCCGCTAAATTTAAAGAGTGCATGAAACAATGCAGATGCCTCGCCTTTTCACTGACCTCCAAAATTCTAGCCTGCAACCCTATATGTTTCTCGGCTAAGTTTGCAGCTCCATCATAACATTGCCCCCGGCAATATTTTATATCGAGTCCCAACCTTAACAAAACGTCACATACAATGTTGAATAGAGTTGCCGCATCTGTTGTTGAAGTTTCATAAAACCCTACGAAATACTCGCGAATTTCAAGTTCTTGAGAAACAGTACGGAAAGATATGGTAACTTGTTCTTTCACTGCCATGTCAGTTGTTTCGTCCAAAAGCAGGCCAAAATAAACTGCGCTCTGAATTTCACTAGCTAGCGAACGAAGCACTTTGTGTGCCATAATTTCAAGCATTTCATTTTCCGCATCGTGCGACACCCACTTATATGATTCCCTTTCAAAATAGTGCTTAAGCTCCGGCGAATCTTCACAGCGAAGTTTAAGAAGCTAGTGAAAATTAATAGTTGGTCTGTATGTCCCCTGATTGACGTGCACTGTTTTGATAAATATAACAACGATGACAAAAGTTTATATAACGCGGCGCGGGACTGTTGTTGACCCTGCAATTTCGAAACATTCAAACTTGATGCGACATTCACTCCACTTTGCAATGCCGCAGTTTGACTACACGATTCTTTACGGCAGTGAGATTTTTCCAGTTGGAAAAACCAGAAGAAATGAAACAAGAATTTACTTTGGACGTGGAAAACTTTAGTAATTTATTTTCGTCGGATTCCTTGCACGTTTTGCACAACACCACGTCATTATTGTTGTCGTAAAATGATCCAAGGATATGTAACCAGCCACGCACTCTGAAAAGTTATTCCGCCTTTCCTCCCCCCTTTAGCACTTTCAGTTCCACTGGATTTTAAATCAGATTCGCGGTCAGAAACAGATAATTTTGAAATACTCGTTTGTTCTTGAATTAAGGGTACATTAGAAGTTTCCGCGCACTAGTCGGAGGAGGTATTAAGTCGTGGTCGCTTGATTATAAATTTCACTTTATAATTCACGCACATATACTTTTACACGCGTTTGAAATATGCTTATTGCCAACACTGCATGTCACTCATTCAAGCGCAAAAGCAAATTGAAGGGTGGAAAAACTACGAAGTGTTCTCAGTATTGTTGAAAGTGCCGTTAAATAGTAAGTTTGTTCATATTTCACATTGACATCTAAAATCAAAGGGAAGACCGACTTCGAGCCGTTCCTTAGTCGGTTTGCGGTACCCGAGTCCCGACCTATATCACAAACAAACCGACAAACTGAATTTCCATTGTCGCGGAATCAAATAACCAAAGCCAGTGGTTATGTGGATAGCAGCACAACTTTATACAGGCTAATGTATTCACGTAGACTTTCACGGCCGGAGTTGCTATGATGATCTTGATGAAGGTTTTCGGGCTGTAGGCCGTGGTCGTGAGGCTTGTAGTTCCCCAACGTTTCGCCAAAGACTGCGTCTGGCATCCTCAAGGGTTGTCTTGAGACTGGCAATTCTGTCCGATGTCTGTCCTATTTATACGTGTACCACGATGTGTTCGTAAGTTGTAACTGCCTTCTGATTGGTCAGCGTTAGGGACATCCATTGTTCCTCTGAGATTGCTGTTTGATATTCTAGTCGACTGTACTTGTAGAGGTTTACATTTTGCGTTTCTTAGAACCGGTATCCATACTTTGTTGACTTTTAATGATTCTTCTTTTCTATTGACACTGTTTTTATGTTTGAATATTTCGATGGCTTCTCGTTGTAGACGGGTAAAATAGTGTGTGCAGTTAGATAATATGTCTGTATTCTGGTATTGTACTCTGTGGCCATCAAGTAAAGAGTGTTCTGCTACTGCCGACTTATCCATTTGTTTAAGACGACTGTATCTTTCATGCTCCTTAAGTCTGGTTGCGATGCTGCGTTTAGTGGTGCCTATATACACTTTTCCACAACTGCATTGTATCCTGTATATGCCTGCTGTCTGATGAGGATGGAGTTGATCCTTTATAGGTCTGAGAAGGTTCTTGATTTTCTTGGTAGGCCTGTATACTGTCCTTATGTCTTCTTTCGTTAGCAGTTTTCCAATGCGGTCCGTTACATTCTTGATGAACGGTAAAAATGCCCTGGTTGAAGTTTTTCCCTCTGATTCCTTGCTGCTGTTGCTGTTGTATCGTCTGCGATGATTGGCTCGGTTGATTTATTTCCTGGTGTATCCATTGGCTGTGAATACCGTCTGGAGGTGTTGAAGTTCCGTTTTTAATAAATCCGGATGACAAAGTTTTTTGGCTCGATCTGTCAATGATTTGATGATTCCAAATTTTTGTTTAGGGTGATGATTCGAGGTTTTATGAAGATACCTGCCCGTGTGGGTAGGTTTTCTGTAGATACTGTGATAAATGTTGCTGTCTTCTTCCCTTTTGATCAGGATATCTAGGAATGCTATGCTGTTATCTGTTTCTTTTTCTATGGTGAATTGTATACTGGAGTTTATGTTGTTGATGTGTGTCAGAAAATCGTCTAATTTCTCTTCCCCGCGGTTCCAGATTACAAAGGTGTCGTCTACATAGCGAAGCCATATCTTGGGTTTGATAGGTGTCGTATCTAAGCATGTTTGCTCGAAGTTTTCCAGGAAGAAATTGGCAACTACTGGGCTCAAGGGACTGCCCATAGCTACTCCGTCAGTTTGCTCGTAGAAATCGTTGTTGAATAGAAAATAGCTGGTGGTTAAGCAGTGTTCGAAAAGTTTTGTGATGTCTTGAAGAAACTTGGCAGCAATGAGGTGAATAGTCTCATTTATTGGAACTTTGGTGAATAGTGAGATCACGTCGAAACTCACCATTATATCTTCCGGTTGCAATGTTATCTTTTTGAGTTTTTCTAAGAAGTGCATTGAGTCCTTGACATAAGTGTCACTGTTGTTAGTATGTGGTTTCAATAAGGTAGAGAGATATCTAGCCAGGTTGTAAGTAGGTGATCCTATTTGGCTGACGATCGGTCTTAAATGTGTATTTTCCTTGTGAATTTTAGGCAATCCGTATAGTCTTGGTGGCTGGGCTTCGTTCTTCTGAAGCTCTTTCTTCACGTCGTCGGGAAGCGAGGAGGCCTTTATTAATTTGTTAGTTTCTCGTAGTATCCGTTTGGTTGGGTCGTCTGACAGCTTACGGTAGTTACCAGGATCGAGTAACTCGGTGATTTTTCGGTTGTATTCTTCTGTGTCTATAATAACTGTAGAATTTCCTTTGTCCGCCGGTAGAATAATAATTGTTTCATCCGTTTTTAATGTTTTAATAGCCTTCCTTTCTTCGGTGGAGAGTTTGAGTTTAGGTTTCGGAACTTTTCTTAGAATGCGAGAGACTTCGTTGCGGATTATTTCGGCCTTTTCCACTGGTAACATTCCTATAGCAAATTCCACATTAGAAATTATTTCCTCGACAGGTATAGCTGAAGGTGTAACTGCGAAATTGCCCCCTTTAGTAAGAAGTGAAGTTTCTGCCTCTGAAAGTTGACGGTTGCTGATATTTACTACGGTGCGTGTGTTGTCTACTTTTGTGATGGGTTTTTGTCTAGCCATAGACTCGATTTTTTTCTTCTGTGTATTGGTGGATTGGTCCCACGTTGATACCATGGACTGATAGGTGATCCCATCTATTTTGTTCCAGTCTTTTTCCGATAGTATGTTGCTGAGTAGAAGGTGAATGTCTGGAATTTCGGTGTCTGTGATGGCGAGGTTCTTGCGAGTTGTGTGAATGTGTTCCCTTAATAATGACATCTCAGTGCGTTTGTAAATCCTTTGCGCTTGTGCAGATATTAGTGTTCTTTTTATCCCGATGAATTTAGGGATCGTCTTGTTACCTCTGTGACGTAGAAGAAATGTAAGGGACGAGAGCAGTCGTGCCTTATTCTTGCGCAGTTTCTCAAATCGTCGTATGTATATGTGTATTTCCTCCCCGTAGAGGTGACTAATGTATTCACGTAGACTTTCACGGCCGGAGTTGCTATGATGATCTTGATGAAGGTTTTCGGGCTGTAGACCGTGATCGTGAGGCTTGTAGTTCCCCGACGTTTCGCCAAAGACTGCGTCTGGCATCCTCAAGGGTTGTCTTGAGACTGGCAATTCTGTCCGATGTCTGTCCTATTTATACGTTCACCGCGATGTGTTCGTAAGTTGTATCTGCCTTCTGATTGGTCAGCGTTAGGGACTTCCATTGCTCCAATGAGATTGCTGTTTGATGGTCTAGTCGACTGTACGTTGTATCTGCCTTCTGATTGGTCAGCGGTCCCTTCAGACTACCTGCTAGGCTGCTACTACACTGCAGATTATTCTTGGCTGCCACTAAATAAATAAAAAAGAAAATATACTGCACTTGTCTTATTTGTATATTTACTTAACTCAAAAGTGCTATTAAAATTTGTTTAAAAATATTTAATCAGGAAATTATAGGGTGGGCTTGGGCCCATATAAGTTGGCGCCACTGAGCCGTAGTCTGATGTGAGATGATTGGTACCGGCCTTACTAGAGGCCTTGACCCAATTACTTGAGGTGCTTGTAGTGAAGGTCTGATGAAAATTGAGTGCTAGCTGTAGAGAGTACTCCTCTCATGGCTTTCTCTGGTAGATGTCTTCATTGAAGTGTAGCATAAGCTTTCCGGTCTTAAAGTTTTTTCTTGAAGTTTTCAATTTTGTCATTCTATTTTCTTGAAGAAGTTTGGGAATTTACAAAGGATAATGTGGATTGAAGGATTTGAGGATTTTGAAGGATGGTAGTAAGGAGAATAAGAAGGGATTGGAGTATATTCTCCGGTTTAGGGTCTATGGTAGGCAAAGGAGGAAAGTTTTCTTCAGAGTTTCTTGGTGTTCTGGGAGTTGTTTCTGGTTTCTTCAATGTTGATGATTTATTTGTTTCTTGTCGTGCTTGTTGCCTCATTTTCAGGTATTCTGGAACATGGGACATTTTCGATGGCTTGCTGCGTGTTCTTCATTGCAGTTAGTACACTTGGCTGTTGTCTGAGTACACTCAGATAACTTATGATTGCCGGAACATCTGACACATTTTGTAGCTCGAAAGCAGAATTCTGCAATGTGGCCGAAACCCTGACACTTGAAACATTGGGTGCCTCCTGATGGTTTTCTATATGGTTCCAGTCTTATTCGTATGCTGAATAACTCCTTGAGATCATTTTGTCTATATTTAAAACTGTCAGTGCACAGCGCAAATTCCACTTTTTAGTTAGGAACTGTTATGCCTAGTCTTCTTATTTTATGGCCAATGCTCCGAAATTTCTGGAGCTAACAACATGTTTATACCAATTGTTATCAAAACAATCTCAACAAATAAATTTATAAACTGAATTTCTAACTTAAGTGAGTCATCAGATGACTGAAGGCAAGTAATGGTCTCTTAAACCAATCTGTAGTAAATCAGCACTTTACTTCTGATGAGAAGAAACAAACTGTTACAAACTTTTGACACACATTATACAAGCTGTTTTGTGGGTTATGCCATAAACTTCTCTTATGCTTAATTGCACCTTTGTTCATTGTGAAAGAGGAAGCAGTTATCTTGAGTTTTCAATATGGAATAAGGTGAATATGTAAATTGTGTGCATGTCTTTCATAAGGTAGGGAAAACTGTTGGATTATTCCACATTCTCTAAGGACTCTTGCCATGCAGAAAGCAGTGGAGGGTCATATTCACCGAAATGCTGTCCGGGAATCATTCAAGAACTGAACATGTCAAAAGATCAATCTCCAGGCTACTCACTGACACAATCTCCAGGCTTATTGACAGACTACTGGGCATTTCTAAATCCCAAGTCTGATGAAGCAGAGAGATCTAAGATGTCAACGCCTCCTCTAGTGGTATGGACATCGAAGAATTTTCGTCATAATGTGAAAATTTTCATCATTGATAGTTTTAATCGGTAAAATTGCAGGAGTATGCCCAAACCTCTTGGGAAGCTCGTGAAATACCTACAGAAATCCAGTTCTTCAGCCATTTTTGGTGGGGAATGGGTTATTGTGGTACCACCTAACTTCATTTCTGTGAGAAGGGGTTAAATCAAATGTAAAACTTTATGAAAATATAGTATTATAGCCCATATTCAGAGACTTCAGTAACTCTTACTGTGGATTCTATACTGAACCTTCCAGCATGATTCTGTTCCAGATTACGAGGAAAGTTTGACACAAGTGTGGCTAATTTTATCTCTGGCTGAATGACCTTCTGCCAGCCTAGATCTCAACCTTCTGGACTACAAACTTTGTCATTGGTAGAGGGAATTTTTGTAAAAAAAAAGGTATCACACAACTGAGAGCTGAAGCATGCTTTGATGTCAGCAATGGAGGGTTTCTCAATTGAGACCATGCTTATTACAATAGAAGAATGGCGCAAACAAAACATAAACCTGTATCCATTCAAAAATATGGAGATTTTGAAAAGTCATTAGTGCTAAGTGTGTGAAATACATTAAATTTAATATGGTAAAACTGTATTAAAAATCTTAAAACTTTTTTAGCTTTTTCTTTAAAATATCAGTATTTATGATCAGGCTTTGTACTTTTCAGCTATGCATTTCATATACTGGAATGAATAACAGAGAGAGAGAAAGAGATGTCACGCCATTTTGTAAGCTTCACGCATTAAACCCTTACTTTGATTACTTTGGTCATGATCAAAGTTTGGTCAGAAATTATGAAATTTACCAAAATACTACATACTCTCCAGGAATATGAGAAATATCACTTAAAAAGATCAATGAATGCATAATTACATGATTTTTCACATCTGTACTTCATTAGTGAAAAACAAGTGAGAGACTTACACACTCTACTCTGTATTTCACGACCTGTAATTTAGAAACTATGTTGTATTAACTCCCCATTTTGCTAGTTTGTGGATTTCAATATGGAGAATTATCACATGCTAAAAACTCATTCAGAAAAATAATGTATTTACCAGTTTTTGTGCTTCTTGCAGCATTTTTTATTTCCTATTTATTTATGGAGTTAAGAGCCATTTGGCCTTCTCTTCCATGCAAAGAGGACAAACATATTGTGGCTATTTACATTATATCAGAAGTTAGTTCATTAATTAAAATAGCAGTTTCACCAAAATTTTCAATCTTCCTATTTGTTGCACAATAATTTTCTCTTTACAATCCAACTAACTCACTCACTGGCACTAATGAACCCACAGGTTCATGGCCATATGGACATGCTCTCTGTCCACAGTGCTCCATCTGTCCCTATCCTGAGCTAATGCTTTCTAATCATCCCCTGTATAATTTACCTCCTTCAAATCATGGTTAATGTTATTCTTCCAACTTATTTTTGGGCTACATAGTGGGTGTTTTTCCATTTTCTTTACCGTCACATATAATTATTCTTCTATAAGCCCTTAGACATTTCACAGTATTTCTGAAGTTTCTTTCTTTTCACCACAGTTGCATTGAATTATTAACCATCACTTGTCAATACTTATAAAATGCATTGTTTAAAACCGTTGAAGTGGAAGTCATCAAATAAAATAAAATAAAAATATGTACCTTCTTAGGTCAAGTTGTTAATAAATGAAAGCACTCCCCGACTAAACAACCCGCTATACGATATCGTCAGAAAGAAAACTTCACTTACAGACAACACTATATTAAGACTATCATCAAGAACATCTCAATAAATATAGTGTAGAAATATACCTGCTGATGATGGAATAGATATTCTGAGAGGCCTTCAGGAATACAAAGCATACATATATTTTTACAAGTCGAGGACAACGGCACTGACCTAAGAAGGTACATATTTTTATTTTATTTATTTTATCACTTGTCAATCATACTGCCTTGCATCCCTTACATGTGAGATATAGAAAGTTAAGAATAGAGCCCTTTGAAAAATGGACTAACAATGTGGAACATTTCTTGAAGTCTTCATAATATCATGAATTAAAATATTGATAGAACAATCACAACACAATATTAGATGTTATTTATCACTGGCTGTAATGACGTACTAATTGTTGGTATGGTAACCAATCTTAGGTAAATCGAACTACTCACTATTGTTAAATAGGGGTAACTTACATTCAAAACTCTTGAATTCTTAAATCCATAATATATTTAGATTAGATTAACTTTAAGGAAAATGTTTTATAAAATCTGTATATCCATATTACTCTCACTAATGTATATCCATCCATAGTAATTCTGCCGAAGGCAGGTCCTTCACTACCATTTTCATGCTATGCTTCCAGCTTTACTAGGGAATTGTAGGTGTGGTAGCTTCCCGTTGCTTACTATGTATATAATAAGGAATAATAACAACTGAACAAATTCCTCAAAAGGTAGTTTTTTATGCTCAGATGGTGGTAATTAACTCTCATATTTGGAATTTTTCCTGGTTTTCCTCATATTAACAAGTTGTCATAATCATATCATAAAAATTATATTGACTATTTAACTCATGTCGCAAATGGTAGTCAATGACCAATCACGTTTCAATTAATCCTGTTTTACACCAATGACAGTCGTGTTTCACCTTGCTTTTTATCGATTTATCTTTATCAGCTCCTGCTTTTGTGTTAAAGGAAGCTCCTCCTTTTTAATATTCTGAACAGGTTAGACCATTATTTTTCTCCAACAAATACATTGAATATAGCAAATAATGAATAGATTCAGTAATTTTACTGAGTTGTTTATTCAAAATATAAATGATTAACCTAAAATGTTGATTATAATAGTTTGGAACGAATATAGCAAAGATTAAATATAATCAATGCCCACTCGGGCGAACCTTTTTTACGTATTATTATTATTATTATTATTATTATTATTATTATGTTATGTTATTGTTATTATTATTATTATTATTATTATTATTATTATTATTATTATTATTATTATTATTATTATTATTATTATTATTATTATTATTATTATTATAATACTTTGATGTGTCTCATTATTTCTCCACTAGAGTGCATTCTTACAATATTGCGATCCTATTTGGCAATAAATAATATGATCGAGTTGCAGTGAATATACATAACCTCACATTTCTAATTTGTTTTCAAACATCGCCGTTTACATTAACTATATAAATATTTTAAAACACCGGTAACTATATTCAAATAATTATTTTTTAGTAAAGATCTTAATTTTATTCGTTAAATAGTCCTAACAAATGCCACTCTTGATTTCCAAATTCTCTAGATAAATTGGAAATCACTCGTGGCATTACTTACGATAAAGTTTTCTAAAAAAAAGGTAATAAATATGCAAAAATATAAATACAGTACAACCACAGATCCTAGGCACAATGTGGTCTTCGATGTTAAGAGTCTAGCACTCAGCCGGGCCAGCGTAAATTCAAATAAAAAACACATGTTTCACTGCTGCATTCTTTCAATAGTTACCTTATATATATATATATATATATATATATATATATAAATTACGTGTCACGTTGTTTGTCCGCGATGGAATCCTAAACTACTGAACCGATTTTAATAAAATGTTGCACACTGTGTGCTGTTTGATCCAACTTGAGACCTACGGCTGTATATAACTAAATTTATAGTCGCATTATTTTTATTGCAAATTATTTGTTTATTATTTAACAAAGAGTTATAATTATCTGTGATTTCCATACGATTCTAACAGATGACGGTGTAAGGTAATTGGTTTATTATTTAACCAGGTGGCTGTGCTTTTTGTTGCAACCACGAATTTCAATTGAAATACAAATATTGATTATTTCATAATTTAAGTGTGTTCAGTGTTTATTTTATTTTCAATTATTGATAATAATATTAATTTCGTGTGTCAGTATTAGTTTTAAGTAATCTGGCAGAAAGACAGCAACTTAATTTAAATTTAACTGGATCGAGAAGGGACATTGAACAATATGGCGAATCAGTTCTAGAGATATCAAGTGAATTTCCGCAAATTGGTACAGGCCTATGTGACATAAATCTTACATTTAAGAAGAATGTCAATTTAAAAACATATGAAGGTCCTAAGGAACGGAATAACAGAACTGTAAGTAAGTCTGTTAGTTATAATAATATGCCTAATATTACAGAAACAATCTCCATGCCTCAATTAAATGAAAAACAAGATGACTATAATATATCAGAAGATGATATTACTATACAGAGACTTCTTGATGATGATGAGAATCCAAACTGCCAACAAGTTCGTAGAAAAAAACGAAAGTATAATGAAATCAGCAAGCCTCCTCAAAATATTCCATCAATAAATGTATATAATCCTTATGATACACTTATGGATGATACTGAGAATGCAGACAACATAAATTCATCTCAATCAACAAAACCACTTCCACATAAACCACCACCCATATTTATACCGGGTGTAGTTAACGTACCAGAACTAAAAAATTGTGTAAAACAAAAACTTTCTGATTTACATTTCTCACTTAGTTTACTACAACATAATTTAACGTATACCTTAGCCACAGCAACGCGTGGCCGGGACTTATATATATATATATATATATATATATATATAAAACAAAGTCGGATTAGTTACACTATTTATAACTCAAGAACGGCTGGACCGATTTTTATGATCTTTGATTTGTTGGATTTGTTTCCGCCCCGAATAGCAGATAACTATTAAAACATCGGAAAAATTAACGTAAAAATATTTAAAGGCGATACGACGTTCGCCGGGCCAGCTAGTATATATATATATATATATATATATATATATATATATATGTGTGGTGTGTGTGTGTGTGCACGTGCGTGTGTGTGTGTGTGTGTGTGTATGTGTGTGTGTGTGTGTGTGTGTGGTGTGTGTGTGTGTGTGTGTGTGTGCGCGTGCGTGCGTGCGTGCGTGCGTGCGTGCGTGTGTGTGTGTGTGTGTGTGTGTGTGTGTGTGTGTGTGTGTGTGTGTGTGTGTGTGTGTGTGTGTGTGTGTGTGTGTGTGTGTGTGTATGTGTAAAAGTGATCCCACTTCAGGCCATAGGAAACTCTAGGGGTACTAGGAGGTTAAGGCTCCCACTTTTTCTATACAATCGGTACTTGATGTCAGCCCTGCGTGACGGCTGCCTTTACCCCCAGAATAAGCGCCTGGTACTAATTTCCGTTAGAGCTGAGTCGACCCCAGGATCACGGTGCCACCAGAAGGTTTGGGTCAGTTTAAAAATCATGACTCCACCGGGATTCGAAACCTCGACCTTCCGGTTTGTAGCGTATTGCCTTATTCATCTACGCTACGGCGTGCCCTTATTTATTATCTATCTATCTATAGTAAAGCTGCAAAGCATAGCATGAAAATGCTATAATTGCAGTGAAAAATCTGCCCTCGGGCAGAATTACTATGGATGGATACTTACTTAGTTACTTACTCACTGGCACTATCGAACCCGTAGGTTCATGGCCGTGGGGACATAAGCTCTCCATACATCCCTATCCTGAGCTAATGCTTTCCAATCATTCCCTGTATAATCTACTTCCCTCAAATCATAGTTAATGTTGTTCTCCCACCTCATTCTTGGTCTACCAACTGGGCGTTTTCCTTCTGGCTTTCCTACAAGAAGTTTCCATGCACGTCTTTCATTCTCCATATGCGCAACATGTCCTGTCCATCGCAGTCTACGAGACTTAACTGTTCTTATTATATCTGGCTTCCTATAAAGACCATGTAGTTCATTGTTATGTAGTCTTCTCCATTCACCTGTCTGTTCATCTCTCTTTGGTCCAAAAATTTTCCTAAGAACTTTATTCTCAAATACTTGTAATCTCCTTTCCTCCCTTAAAGTAAGAGTCCATGTTTCGCACCCATATAATATAACTGGTAGAATAATAGTTTTATATATTTTCAGCTTAACGTTTTTTTAAAGGAGTTGGGACATCAAGAGTCTCTGCAATGCATAATAGCACACATTTCCAGAATTGAGCATATGTTTAATTTCTTTGTGCATCTCATTCCTATTTGTTTGGGCCTTTGGCATGGGTTTCCTGAAGTAGTCCCCGCCCGGAGAACCGAATGGGGGACTATTTGACCTCCGGAAAATTTTACCCCAGTTGAACCCATGTCCGCATTTCTGGACGGTTGTATTTTTACGGTGAAAGATCGTCACTCTTTCGACCAAGGTACTTTTTTCGTCTGGCCCATCACCTTCGACCAGTCCGGCATGGGTAACCCTATCGGTAGCAAAGCTACCGCCAGCATAGCTCTTAGGATCATTTAAGCACGCAAGCCACTCCACCACGACAAGATAAAGGTACCATGGAGGGGCAGTCACTTGTTCTACGGTCAAAATACTCAACATATACTCCACAGAGTACAAGAGAAGAAAGTGGACAAGTTCGCTTACATACCACAAGCGCTCGGTCAGCGCTCCTCAGTGTAGAACAACTGAACGACCATCTCCAATTATTTCGATTTCTATTCTGTGTACTAATATGAAATTCAGCACCATCTGGTGGTAAAATTATGAATTATAATTATATAACGCAATCTGATGAATAATCATGGAATTGAACTTTTATAAGAATAAATAACATTAATTAATCTTAAATTATGTAATTATTTGTACCCAGCCTCTCAGACCTAATATTTTGTTGTTGTTTGTAATTTTTAACAGAAGGGAAGAATGGAAATAAATAAAACATGTTAATTTATTTTCGTTTATTAAAATTTTAAAACGTGCATTATGAGCTCTTTTAATAAATATGTACAATTGACCTACCTCCTTATTCTCACATACATATACATAATTTTTATACAATATTTATTAAAGAACCTTAGCCATGTCGTGCATCTGAAATCCATTATAAAGTCACTCACATTTTTTAAATGTTTATTAGAAATGGCTGTACACTAACATCACTCTTCCTAACCTAACAAATCTTAGAATGTTATCACTTCTAGTAGGTTTATCTTTGAAAATAAATTCACATTAAAAACGTAAACAAGCTTGAATTCACTTACAAATTAGATTTAACAAATAAAATTTGAGTAATGATTTTAACTTTCGATAATATATAATTTCTATAGTACAGTCTACATAGAACGAAAGGATAGCAGTTAAAAAAATTTAATTTTACAAAATGGCTAATTTCCCATAATCCCGAGTGAACACGCCGTGTACCTTGCATTTGTTTTATTTAGTTACGTATTCTGTTACTACGAAACAGCGCTACCATTGTAGTTTGCTCCATTGCTCATTGTAGTTCATCGTAAACCACAAAAATGTTCTAGATGTCACTGTCAGTCATTGTACTCAGTTTTCCCTCTATTCGAGTGCTCTGTGATATAATCAATGTCCGGTAGAACATTAGAACAACCGGAGTCTATAAATAATAACCCCTTGGTGCGACAGGCCTAGAAGGCCCTTGGCCTTACCAGCCGGCTATAGGCCTCACTGTACAGCTATTGCTATATCTGAACTGTACCAAATTCATATTTAATATATTGCCAAAAAACATCCATAAATGAAATTCACTTTTTATTAGCACAATGATATTATTAAAAATTATATATATATATATATATATATATATATACTATTTTGTATGCTAGCGAAGTATGGACATTGAAACAGAAGAATATACAGAGACTTAGATCTGCTGAAATGAGATACCTTCGAAGGACTGCAGGATACACACTACTAGATCACAAAAAAAATTAAGACATCTTAGAAGACCTTTGGAAAACAAAATTTATGTTTATACGTCAAGATGGATGCAACATTTTCATCGAATGGAAAATCACAGGATACCCAAACAAATGTTAAGCTATCAACCTGCAGGAAGAAGACCAGGGCGTCCACTCAAATGACTTCTGGATGGTGTTTCTCATGAGGCCGAAACAGGTCAACAAATGGCCTAAATTCGTAAATGTACTATGGTGATTATATATATATACTCAACTCGTGTGCAACTCAGGGTCGGGTCGAGGGATGAGATGAGATGAGCCCCCTATATAGAGGTCTGTGAATGACAAGGGTGCCGGCCGACCACGCCTGACGCACCATCACGGGGGCAGATGAACGAAATGAATCGAAATGGATGAGGTGAGTATGGATAATGGTGGAATGAAACTGTGGCAGGGGAAAAAGGGAGAAAATCTTTCCCAAGCTCCGTTTCGTTCACCACGAAACCCACTTGGAGTAACAGTCTCGATCACGGGACCCCAGTGATGAGAGGTAAGCGTCTAACCGTTTGAGCCACCTAAAAAATAAAATATTTAAGTTTATACAACAGGGAAAAAAAAATTCTACTTTTGTGATTATCATATCAATATTAGGTCTGTAAAAAGAGTATCATAATAAAAGCAAATATATACTTGTTTATTATACCAGAAGATAGGAAATAAATAATCACCTTTAATAGGCTGATTGAAGTCACGCTCAAAGTTCATACAACGGTTTTTAATCAAAAACGAGGAAAAAATTATAATAAAACAGAAAATCTTGGACCAAAAGTGATTTCATATCACTATGTTTTTCAAACTATGAGGACACACTTACAAAAGCTTATATAATCCAGTAAACAACTTTGCTCTTTTGACTAACACAAGTTTCAAACTATGGGGACACACTTATGAAAGCTTATATAATCCAGTAAACAATTTTGCTCTTTTGACTAACACAAGTTTCAAACTACGGGGACACACTTATGAAAGCTTATATAATCCAGTAAACAATTTTGCTCTTTTGACTAACACAAGTTTCAAACTATGAGGACACACTTATGAAAGCTTATATAATCCAGTAACACCCCATTTTTGCTCTTTTGATCTAACATCCAATGTTTCAAACTATGGGGACACACTTATGAAAGCTTATATAATCCAGTAAACAATTTTGCTCTTTTGACTAACACAAGTTTCAAACTATGAGGACACACTTACAAAAGCTTATATAATCCAGTAAACAATTTTGCTCTTTTGACTAACACAAGTTTCAAACTATGGGGACACACTTATGAAAGCTTATATAATCCAGTAAACAATTTTGCTCTTTTGACTAACACAAGTTTCAAACTATGGGGACACACTTATGAAAGCTTATATAACCCAGTAAACATTTATGCCTTTTAACTAACACATTAGATAAGTGGGAAAAACATCTTATACAACTTGGCCCTGACACAACCAGGAATATTACGAAAGATTGGGTAATGAAAGTAGGGTTTCCACGAATTTTGAGAATAGAGAAAGGTAAAAATTATTATATATAAACTCTGAGTTTTTGGAAAAAAAAGTCAGAATGGTGTGGACGACCGGAGCATTCGCTTCAGGTCCTCCTGGGGGACGAGAGCAGTCTCTTCATGGGTAAGAAACATCAATTTATCATCACTCTAAAAAGTTCATGTTTTTTAAAATGGTCAAAAGATTCCGAAGAAAAAAACTTAGAATAATTTTAGATAATTATTAAGAATATACTTTATCATGAGAAGACCAAAGGGTCAAACATAATAACCTAAAGTTGTTTTTAAATGGTTCTCCCTCTGAGTATTATCAAGTTTTTTTAATCCAATCGGCGCATTTCAACATGGCGATTTTTTAACTGCCTTTAATCACTTTGCTTTATATGTTTGGTTTAATATTTCTCTTTATGTTTTGTTTTATTTAAATAAATAATGTTAATATTTTGTTTAATGTGTTTATATGTGAAGTTCTCCCACCAAAAACCAAGGCCAACCGCTCGGGCCAAAGATCACTTAAAATATAAAGATCCTTTTTTACGCTACGTTATGACTGGGGTTAACTTCCATTATAACAATCAAAATGGGGCATAGCAAGTATTTCTTCTAACATTTTCCGTATGTGATTTAACAAATGAATTATTGAGATGATTGTTTAGCTAGCGTGATTTATTTGTTTAATCAAATTTAGATTTTCTTATTGCCTCACTATAAGATATTTGAACTCTATGCAATATTACATTCGTGTTAATTGGAGCTAATAGCCTCTGATGATTCATAATGATTGTGAACAGGTATTAAATGAAAACAATGCCCATTTAAAAGTTACGGGTCTTATATTTACGGAGTATTCTTAATATTAATAAGTTAAAATGAGTTATAATGCCACATTTTAGTTTTTATGTTGCATGTGGTAGGTCTAAAGTGTTTCGGAACTGTAATTGTTCATTTTCCAAACTTTTTTAACGTAAACATGTCAAATTCGATATGTGAAATGTACTTTCACGAGAATAGAGATGGACAAACTGCAGCATATTCACGGGTATCAGATACGATCATGTAGTGTGATGATTTCGTCACCAACAAATGACAATATTTCACTATGTAATTTCCATTCTGTCCACCGCTGTGGCCTCGAGGTAGCGTGCTGTCTTGTCGAGCAGTGGGCCCGGGTTCGATCCCTGGTCGGGACAGTTTCCTGGGTGAGGTTTTTATCGTTTTTCCTCACCTGTAAGACAAATGTCAGGAAACTTTACGACCCAAACGGTCTCCGAATACCATATGGCCATCGCAATCATCATCATTCACATTCATCTTAGATTAGGTTTAGGATTAAGGACTCTCCTGGCGCACCACTATCATCATCAGCACCTATCATATCATCGGGGCAACGTAACCCCGCCTTCCAGGCGCCCCAAGTGGGTTATTACGCCAATGCCAGGAGAGAACACCAAAAATGTCCAAAAAGGACAATCTGGGGCATTAAAAAAGTCCATTCTTATTCAAGATAACTCACACTACAGAACCCGAAGGTTCATGGCCGCGTGGACATAAGTCAATACATCTCTATCTTGAGTTTAAATTTTCCAATCATCAATTACTGTATAATTTACTTCCTCAACTCATGGTTCATGTTTTAATCCTACTTCGTCCTTGGTCTACCCACTGGACGCTTTCCTTCTAGTTATCCTATAAGGAGTTTCCATGCCCCTCTTTCATTCCCCATTAGTGTCACATGCCCTGTTCATCGATTCTACGAGAATTAACTCTTTTTATTACATTTGTATACTAAACTCCACGGCATGACAGATGTAAAAGCCCATTCATCTACCAGACGGCTGCTGACATCACGTCCATATGTGTTAATCACTGAGGTGGACGATCATCCAATCAGAATGGAGATTAAATGTAGTCAGCATGACGGATCCCTAACTGTTATAGCTGCTTTTCTCAAACTGGAGCCGCTACTTATTGAATCTACTCAAACTCCTCACGATGCTGGGTGGGCAGTAGTCCCATAATGACTGAAATTTCAAGAAGAAATTTCTTCCCCCATAGGGTGTCAAACCAGATATGGTGCCTTAACTGCGGCGAAGGACTGAGACCACATATTTCGACCGTAACTTACTCAAGTATCTCGTTTCCAGTGCAGTAAAAGCTCCTTATTATAAAATTGCGACACGGATCCTGTATTCGCGGTTAAAATGTATTTATTGGTGGATCCAGTCGGTATATTAGGATTGGTATCCTTTATTAACGCATGGGCAACTTTTTTTTACTGTAGGCACGTGCCAAGGCGACTTTTACAAAGAGCGATTCAAACCAAATGAACATATAAATATCAAATAAAAACAAACCTTATTGTCACTAAGCCTAAAGTTCGTTGTTAAAAGCCAACGCTGTCGTATTTCATGTGCCGCTATGTCCGTTATAAATGCCGCCCTCGCCATGATCGTGTTTTATTGTTTCAAATTGTCATTCGTTGCAATAATTTTGATCGAATAACACGTGTCTCTTCTGCTTTATTACCAATTTATAATGTCGAGTAAATGGAAAGAAAATTAGTTCCGAAGCGGAAAAAAGTAGTGTTGCCGCTTAAAGTAAAAAAGTGACCGTTTACGTGTTGGCAGTTGTTTGCGTCTATATCACGCTGCTTCAATGTTACTGTATGATTCATAAAGAAATCCGAAGACAAAGTAAGGAATTCTATCGCTGAATTCACAGCTGAATATCAATCTGAATTGAAATACCTTTTAAAAGCGGCAAAACAGGGGGGGGGGACTAAGTTCTTTAAGCCCTTACGTAAGCCTGACAGTAATAATTAATATAAATTGTTCAAAATCTTTCATTAATTGATTTTATTTTGACTATTTAACTCATAGACTGATAATCGTGCCTCTTCCTATTCGTAATGAGAGACATCTCCACAAATTAACTTATTTGATAAGGATATCGATTGAACAATGCATGATCGATATGATACAGCAAGAAATGCCAAAGGTAAACAACTTAAAAATTACCAAAAAAAAAGGTTAGTTTTGTTTCTTTAAAAATTTATTAAATGTTATATAATGAATCATACAATTATCTTTTTTATATATTTTTTACAAGTCCAAAGAGATTTAACAGTAAACATATGCTGTTTATAACTACGTATACAGCCGGCTTAGAAATCGCCCGGAAGTAAGATCGGTATACATAACCTCACATTTGGTAAATATTAAACATTATAATAATTAAAAATAATTATTTTTAGCTTCTGGTGTTGTATTGTTCGCTAAATAGTCACTCCAAATTCAACGCGAGATTGAGTTTTTCATTAGACATAATCACTCGCGACTTCGTCGCTCGTGATTTTTTTTCTTGTAAGATTACTGTTGATAATTTTTATTTTATTTTGGAACCTTGGTACATATCCCCTCTACACCCATGCAAATTGCCATTCCATATTCGCGGTTTATGTATTCGCTGCAAATTTGCGAAGCATATCCCACGAGAATAAGGAGCTTTTACTGTATATATAGATCCTATCCTCAAACATACGATCACATCATAAAATCAGACGCTTTAGAACTACCTTAGTACACAATATGGAATCTTAGATCAGTTGATGAAAACGTAGACACATTTAATACACTGATACTACAACTATATGACAGACATGCACCAGTAAAAACCCGACGATTTTCCCGTCCCCCTGCTCCCTGGATGAATGACTCAATACGTGAACTTATGTCAAAACGAGACAAAGCATACCGAACATACAGACGACATAAAAATGACGAGAACTGGCAACTGTACAAACAACTTAGAAACACAACTACACGAACTACGACACGCCCACAGTATAATCGGACCTGAAATAAGTGCACGGGACACTTGGCGAAATCTCCGTACAATGGGACTTAGACAGTTGAATCCCTCAACTGACTTCATAGACATTTCTGTAGATGACTTAAATGAACATTTTACCTCAATACCCATGACACCTTCAGACAACAAGACTAAAATAGACATTCTTAAAGATTTATCCCCATCCCCCCATATAGGAAGAGATAAATTTTACTTTTACGACATTTCGCCTATAGACGTTAAAAAAGCACTCAAGCGGATTAAATCCAATGCACAAGGAACAGATAACATCAGCATTTTAATGCTAAATAAAATCATTGACATTATACTACCCACAGTGACTCATATTTTTAATGCTTCCCTTATAACTTCTATCTTCCCTACTGTATGGAAACAGTCTAGAGTTCGGCCTATACCAAAAATAAGTACACCTACTAACTGTAATGACTTCCGACCGATTAGCATCCTTCCGACATTATCTAAAGCCCTGGAACATATTGTACATAAGCAAATGACTGAATATCTCCAAGAAAATCACCTCCTTGATCCTTATCAATCCGGCTTTAGATCTGGTCATAGCACAACGACAGCTTTGCTAAAAATCACTGAAGATATTCGTGAAGCCGGGACAGACGTCAATTGACTCCTTTAACCTTACTTGACTTCAGCAAAGCTTTTGACACAGTAGACCACGACTTACTTATGATAAAGCTCAAGCACCTACACTTGTCTGACAGTGCTGTATCCTGGTTCGACTCATACCTGCACGGTCGTCAACAATACGTTTCATTAAACTCTAGATCTTCGTCTTGGCGCAACGTGCCGGCTGGAGTCCCCCAGGGCAGTGTTCTCGGACCTCTTCTTTTCTCAATCTACATAAATGACTTGCCAACTGTACTAAAGCACTGCCGTTATCACCTCTACGCTGATGATCTCCAAATTTACCTACATTCACCTCCTCATTTTCTCTATAACAGCTTGACGAAAACGAATGACGATCTCATATCCATCTTTAACTGGTCTTCAAGTATCGGTCTAAATCTAAATCCTAACAAGTCACAAGTAATTCTAATGGGACAACAAAGACTGCTTACAACCTTTGACATATCTACACTTCCAAACATTACCTATAAATAATATAATCATCCCTTATTCTTCTTCAGTAATAGATCTTGGACTACGTCTAGACGCAAATTTAACCTGGCAAACACAAGTGAAACACATATGTAAAAAGACTTTCTCCATCTTACATTATCTTAGAAGTTTAAAGAATTTTCTCCCAGTTTCGTTAAAATAAATCCTTGTGCAGAATCTTGTGTTACCACACTTCGATTATTGTGACATTATATATAATGATCTAAACTATGACTTGTCGCAGAGACTGCAGCGTGTTCATAATGCTTGCGTTCGATTAATTTTCAATATCCGCCGTTATGACCATATTTCCGAACACTTTAATAACCTCTCTTGGCTCCGTCTTACTGACAGACGTAAATTGCACTCTCTTTCACTACTTTTCAAGCTTCTGAATTCCTACATCCCTACTTACCTGGCGTCCAGATTTGAGAAGTTATCCTCTTACCACAATATTGACACTAGGTCACAAGACAGCAGTCTGTTAACAATTCCTCTTCATAGCACTTCCTCTTATTCTACTTCCTTCACAGTAGCCTCTGCCCGCTCCTGGAATTCCTCAATATATCAGGGGTTGCCGCACACTTGGTACCTTTAAGTCACGCTTATACAGTTACCTGTTGTCTAATAATTATTTGTTCTCTATTTATTTAATTTTATACTATGTCATTAATCTTTTCCTCGTTATTTTTATATATCTTGTACATATTATATATTTAATTCGTTAAATTTAGAGTAAATCAAATTACATTATAAATATTAATTGTATTGTATTCATAACTTGTAAACGTTTATATATATATATTATAATTAAATATTTAACATTGAGCAATGCAAGCTTAATATAGTATGATAAGAAAAATAAATGCCTGGACGGGATTCGAACCCGGATCTCTGAGTTCGAATCCCGTCCAGGCATTTATTTTTCTTATCATACCATATATATATATATATATATATATATATATATATATATATACTCGTATATATTGTAATTTAGATTTAAGACTTTTTTTTGTATTTTTTTTAAACCTGGTTGAGTGGTAGACAAGGCCTTAACTCTGCCAGGTAAAATAAAGCTATTATTATTATTATTATTATTATTATTATTATTATTATTATTATTATATCATGCTAAACATACCTCAGCATACCATAATATACTATCTCCACTTCCAGCAACTGGAATTCTGAACCACAAGAAATTTCCGGACGTTACAATAATTTTAAAAAAACTGTGTTTATTTACATAATGTGCATGCATTAATTGGTCCACTGTTGCGGTCTCGGGGTAACGTCTGTCTCGCACGCAACGAATCCGATCCCCGGTCGCGATAAGTTTCCTATGTGTTTTTTTTCGAGATTTTTCCTCCTCTGTAGGAGTATTTTCAGGAAACGTTAAGGCCCAAACGGTCCTCGATGATCATAATCATCTTTATTATAATCGCCATATTCAGTATGAATGTAATGCTTTTCGTCTTAAATGTTGTGTTGTCTTGGAAGTGGCCCTGGATTGAGTTAATCATTCATTCGGGAAAACCCTCCATGTCCTTATGTGGTGAAAAAATTATGTGTATGATCCAAAAATTTGAAGTCCTCTCCGAATAGATGAGCTACTGTAAGATATGGGTGTCGGGTGCATGTAAAACTACGTGTAAAGCGAAAGATTTAACTACGATTTAGAAGAAAAAGCATTTATTAATTTGCGATTCTTGCCTAATTAAAATATTTATTAACTAACTGATAAGTGTCGCACGGTAATTATTTACCCCGATTTTCTTGTGGACAATCATCATATTAATCCTGAAAACATTGGATTCTGCATTAGCCAACTAGCCTATCGCTTTATCATTTTTACATATATAATAGGGATCTTTTACCCCCCTCAATATATTTTTCTAGATTTCAAGTTATGTGTATGCTAAGTTTGGTTGAAATTATTCCTGGGATTCCAGAGTTATGCGGTAACACAACGATTTACATGTCTTCCCTATCGTATCTCGGGGTGTCCCTTCAAGCTACTTCCGAAATACATATAGGCCTACATTCATATATATATATATATATAATGCAGATTTTCGCGGATGTAACTGTGATAAGGTATTTGAAAAGGTGTACGATTTCGCAGCTGTACGATTCCGCGTCCTTGAAAGGAGCGTAGGAATTGAATCTCAGCTAACTCACAAGAAAAACCATAGGCTAAAGACGCGAAACGCACAAATTCACTGATCGTCAGCAATAAGCGTCACCCTGTGGCTGAAGTACGGTATCTTATAAATTAAGATAAGAAATCCACAAGGAATGCTAATAGTGATCGGGTAGTTAGAAGTCCATACCAGTACTTAGGATTAAAAGATATCTAAACAGTCACTCCTGAAGACTTCTACAAGGATACAGAGTGTATTAATTTAAAGAGATCCCGACTAAGTCCCCATGAATACGTCTCGAATTAATATATCAAGAAAAGGGCCTTGTGAAAGAGATGTTTGATTTACTGTGGCCAAGGTAGAATATAAACTGCAAGTAAATTGGCGAGTAACAATAATTTAGAATGCACTAAGCCAATGCATATAGGTTAGATGTAACTGAACAAGTAGCCGTTATTGAATAGATTTAAAAGTACAAATGAAGTAGATACTAAATAAGAATTTAAACATAACAAATTTGGTGTAATTACCAACATTATGCCGAGTTGCTTAGATAAGTAGCCCTATAAACCAAATCTGGCTCAACGTACTTTTCCCTTGATTTTCCATGCCATAATACTGTTGCTGTACATACTTATTCAGTTATTACTAACATTTTGTAATATTTTAAACGTTGAAAAGTAAACTATAATTTTTTCACCAAATCTATATAACAACTTTATTCTATAACAATAGTGAAAAATGTATATTGATTTGAAAGCATATCGGATGATTAATAAATAGCTTAACAAACCGTAACGATAATTTACCATTTATAACTTGGCTTTGAAAATTTGGTATATTAAAAGTATGCGCATAAAGTTACTTCAAAACATAAAGGATAAGTTACCACAATAATAAATGGTTATACACAGATACATTTTTCAATAGGAAGTGACGAAATCATGAAATCCCAATAGTAACTCGCGTCCAACTTTATCTTGCGTCTGGACACTTCAACATGACCTTCACGTAATAGAAATGATGATTCACACAGCCAAGGGTATGTTCTTGAATAGTGCAGTAAAGCCTAATATATCAATATTTTTTTCTTGAATCCTGGACTAAAATCGAAACACATATAGAATTCAGCTATCAACGCACTATAAATTTGCCACATCGATACCATACTATGTGCCGGCTGTTCCAATCAATAGATTCGTACCAAATAAAGATAAATCTTCTTATTATCTTTTAGTCGTAAGTGCATGGAAAAGACAGGCATGTTACAATTGCCTTTTTGATGGGGGAAAAAAATCCCACTCGTCGAAATCACATTCTTTATCCTTGTCACTTCGTTTCATCCACATACGGTGCCATAGTTCAATTTCGGTGGACAAACCCTCGATTTTATAATACTCTGAAATTTTGCTCGTCGTTGCTTGGGCATCTTTGAGAGATTTTTTAGGTTCTTACAGTGCAACATTTTAAGTTCAAAAGCAGGATCCGTTTGCTCTCCAAATCTGTCTGACAAAGCAGTGTGAAAGGAATCAAGTAGGGATATAAGATGGCCACCTTAAAGTAATCTTCGGGATTACATTGTGGATTAGCTCGATGTGTCTGCTTATTGGATATTCTTGGTAGTGTGATTTCTACACCTAGCTTAGAAGCAATAGTCTCCCTCTCTTTCATGATGCCTTCGGAGATGGCATAACTTTTTTTGCGACGATCTATTACCATGCTTTTAACAAGGGTCGTGCATTTAATTAAATGTATAGTCACGGGTTGCAGTGAATTAACGACAGGTTGCAGCAGCATGCAACTGATCAGCTTGTTTTCGGCTTGGTGTGTTTCTTTCTACGGCAATCAATTTCAGGCCGTTCATGAATTCCAAAAAGTGTTTCTTAAATATCCCAATAATTGTATATTTTTGCGGCCAACATGTTTCGTAGAGCATGGGGATGCTTGTGATGTGCTGTCTTCTCAACGGCGACTCTCGAAATAAAGTCAATATCCTTAATTGTAGCTATCGTGTATCTCACCTCGGGCACACTATTCAAATCATTTACCACAAGAATTATTTTGTGGCTCGCGCAGTGGAAGTAAATATCTTTGGGGAAAAAAACTCGCGCAGACGTTTCTAGACCCCGTTGTCTTTTCCTGTCATTGTTGAGCAGCCATCATAGCTCTGTCCGACACATTTGTGCGGATCAATGTCTATCTCTTTGAAAAAAAACTCAATTTCTACAGCAATTGATTGGGTGCCCATTCTTTTTCAGTTCAACAAAGCCCTAAAACTCTTCTCGAATTTTATTCAGTTTCTCATGAAAAAACTGCACACCAATGGGCAATTGCTCCTTTCCAGAATAGTCACAGCTTTTATCAGCTAAAACACTGTAAGCGCTGACTTTTTTACAACGACCGCAATCATTTTCTTTACCTCAAGTCACATTATTTAATCAGTTCATTTTTCATTTGTGGAGAAAGGTAGGTAGCATTCTTGGCGTTTAAATGAGGTTTTAAGCTTATATCACCGGAATCAATTCTTCACGGAATCTAATCCCTGAAGACGCCCTTAAATGCAAGCCACAGAAAATAATGGTGTCCAAGATGGAAGACAAATATTTCAAGTTATCCGCCGCATTCGTCTTATAGCCACGAATTTTTGGCCAACAGAGACCTCACTTCAAAACAATCATGCTGACTGCGTAGCTTCCACATGCCAGTGGCTCTCACAAGGTTTTTTTTTTTGGCGAATTCATTTACTTTGCAAAACTTCTGGAAGGGCCTCGCCATGAATGACTCTTTAACGTCCCTCACAATATGCGGGCAGAATATATACAACGTGCACCTTTGAGTTTTTCCAAATACTTAGCCAGGGTGGATACTGTTGGATCCAACAATGCTTGAATTTCCGTTTTAAATGTTCAGCATCTTGTCCACCGCTGTGGTCTCGAGGTAGCGTGCTGCCTTGTCAGACAGCGGGCCCGGGTTCAATTCCCGGTCGGGACAGTTTTTCTGGGTCAGGTTTTTCCCCACCTGTAAGACAAATGTCAGGTAAACTTTAAGACCCAAACGGTCTCCGAAATCATATGGCCATCGCAATCATCATCATTCATCTAGATTAAGCTTAGGAGTAGGGACTCTTCTAGCACACCACTATCACCGTCATATCATCGGGGCAACGTAACCCCGCCTTCCAGGCGCCCCAACCTCAGAAGTGGGTTACAATTACGCCATGTCAGGAGAGAACACCAGGAATGTCGAAAGACAACCTGGGGCATTTGCAAAAAAAATCAGCATCTTTGCTGAAATTGTAGCTTTCGGGTGGACTCCAGCAGTTTGCCATAATTTTCACTTTATCTTCTTTACTCATTAGCTCTGTCCTCCCGATCCAGTTGCCAATATTATTAGGTGGATAAATCTTCTTCGGATGTGATGCATTCTAAACTCTCCGGAAAAAAATAATACTGCAATGTTAAAACTTGTGTAGGTACTTACCAGATAATTTTCTTACGTCCATTTTAGGCATACACGTACGAATACGCGTAGTTCAACGTTAAAGCACGAGTAAAGAATTTGTCAATTGGATAATTATCGAACGTGCTAAAAAATACGAGACATAGGCATGGCGAACCTTTGACCAATCACGGTAAGTGGGCGTTGGCTGTAAAAAAAAGGTTTTCATCATTACAAAAGTGTGTGCGGCCAATGAAGAGTCAAAATCAGGCGAAGTTTCTACAAGCGTCTAGGCGACGAAAAACAAACTCGGGTACTCAGCTGAAATTCCAGAAGTGAATGCTGCGTTAGCCGTTCATAATAGAGGTCTAGAATTTTCTGGCGTATTGGCGATGCTTACGTCCACTGGCATACATACTTGATAAATTGATATATCACATCGATTGGGCTTGGCGGGCTTAATGTTATTTTTCTTTAAATTTTTTACATCTATTTCTAACATTTTACACCTAATTTCGGATAGAAGAAAATCTCATTCTATCTAGTGTTCATTGGTCGAAAATCATGGGGGGTGCAAGCGCACCCCTTGCATCCACCTCGCTACGCCCATGATTGTATGCACAATGCACTTATTGATGTTATATTGTTGTGTAATACTTCATACATATTACAGTATGAAATGTGTGTTAAATGTATGTTTTCTAAATAAATCCAATTTTTTCATGCAATTACAGTGCATATGAAATAAAAACACGAAAAATGAAAGTAAAGAAAAACAGGCATGCTTTGACAATTTTGTGAAATACTTTTTTTTTATTCCTTACAGTTAAAACATATCAATAGATTTTCATCAACTTTCACACTAAATTTTTATTTTCAACTATAATATGTTTTTAAAAGGCATATACATGACTAAATATCTTAAGTAACTGTTGACAATATTCAAGTGGAACGGTAAATAATGCAAACAATTTATCTCATATTTTAATATGAATTATTCACATTGGAAACATGTGTGTGTGTGTGTATATATATATATATATATATATATATATATATATATCATAAGAAAAATAAATGCCTGAACGGGATTTGAACCCGGACCTCTGGGTTGGTACCCCAACGTGCTATCCATTACACCACCGGACAAATCCAATACAAATATTTATATTTCTTTTATATATATATTATATATATATATATATATTAAACATTTAATTATACGTGTCACAAATAAGGAAATTAGAAACAAAATGGAAGCAGAAGAAAGCATAATTGAAAGAATTGAGGAAAAGGAATTAAAGTGGTTAGGACATGTTTTAAGAATGGAAGATGAGCGATGGCCGAAGCAACTATATGAATGGCATCCTAACAGAAAGAAGAAAAGAGGAAGACCAAGGTTAACATGGAAGGAAAACATGAAGACAGTAATGCAAGCTAGAGGGCTAAGCATCGAAGATGCCCAAGACCGTAGGCTTTGGAGGTTTGGCACGGGAAGACGGCAGCAGCTGTAAAAACCCGAAGACAGAGATAGAAACATTTAATTATAACATCTATAAAGCGTCACTGCTATAAGATAAAAATATTCTCTTTAATTTGCTTACTTGTTATAGTCAGCTGCTAGATGGCGGTGAAGACCGAGTTCTCGCGACATCTAGTAACAATGGAGAATATAATACATAAATATATAAGAAAAATAAGTGTTTGAATTGGATTCGCCTGGTAGTGTAATGGATATCACGCTGAGGTACAGACTCAGAGATCCGGGTTCGAATCCCGTCCAGGCATTTATTTTTATCATACTATATATATATTCTCCATTATTACTAGATGGAGTGAGAACTCGGTCTTCACTGCCATCTGGTAGCTGACTATAACAAGTAAGCAAATTAAACTGAATATTTTTACTTTATAACAGTGACGCTTTATCGATATTATAATTATTTTTTTTACATTGAGCAATGCAAGCTTAATATGACATGATAAGAAAAATAAAAGCCTGGCCAGGTTTTGAAGCTGGACCTCTGGGTTGGTGCCCCAGCGTGCTATCCATTACACCACCAGGCAAATCCAATACAAACATTTATCTTTCTTACATATATATATATATTCTCCGTTATTACTAGATGAAGTGAGAACTCGGTCTTCACTGCCATCTGGTAGCTGACTATAACAAGTAAGCAAATTAAAGAGAATATTTTTTACTTTATAGCAGTGACGCTTTATCGATATTATAATTAATTTTTTGACATTTATTGTAGCGCCAAGCCAACAATACTCAGTTATGCACCAAACAATATAAGAGCAAGAACATTTGATGCTAAGCTGCAAAATTTAGATTAGTATTTATGAAGATCTAGTTTCATTAGCCAAAAATGGGTAGTTTTGAACAGAAAATAACAAGTGGACACCCTTTAATTTTCAAATTTTCGTGCAGATATGTTGACGATATAATAGCTATTGTAAATCAAACACAACTAGATGCATTAAAACTCCTGACATTCCGAGCAAAACTGTAAAGTTTACTATGGAAACTGAAAGACAAATTTCATTTTTGGATCTAAATCTGACAAGAAACGAAGAAAACAAAATAGCATTTGGAATACATAGAAAGGAAACATCATTAAGGCATCAGGATTCAACCATTTTTCTCACAAAGAGGCAGTGTTCAATAGTTTAACACACAGATTAGTAAATGTACCAATGAGCAGAGAAAATATGAAAAAGAATACATAATTAAACTAGTAATAGAAAATGGTTATGAAGAAAACATGGTACACAAGAAAATGAACAAGTTCAAAAGGCAAAAATTAATTAACGAAAGTACACTTAAAAAACAGAAGAGAACATAAATTTAATAAAATTCACTTACCATCCATTAAAACACCGCAAGTTCCAAAAAAAATTTTAAAAAGTTTAACATAAGATTGGCTCCAAAGAATGAATACAGCCTAAATAAGATAATTAAAACCAACAAGAATGAAAAAATTGAAGAAGGAAACAAATCAGGAATATATCAGATCAAATGCAAGGATTGTGACAAAAGCTATATAGGAAAAACAAAAAGAAATTTGAATACAAGGGTGAAAGAACATCTTAAAAATGTCAAAAATGGTGAAGAGGACAAGTCAGCAGTAGCAGTCCATGCTAGGTCTGAAAAACATTTAATTGATACAAAACATATCAAACATGCAGATAAATAGAAAAATCCTTACAGTTTGGGGAAAAATCCACATAAAAAAAACAAGAAAGAAAAACTCACAAATTTCAAAATTCCCACCAATTTTGATTTGATCCAGAGGTTTATCAGTACACCAATAGAAGGAAGAAAACTGCCAAGAAATGGCATAACAAGAGTCGATAAGAGGCTACTGATGATGGATACATAGATCCGAAACTTTAGTCTAGAAGAATAAAGGATTTGAGGTGAGGTATTAAAAATATAAATTTAATTCTTAAATTAAACCTCAGTGATTTTTTTTTTCCTGTGAAAGTTAAATAAAGTTTAGTGCGTGTTGCCAGTGTCAAAGTGTCCCATAACAAGCTCATTAAAAAAAAGCTATTATAAACTTAGCACCTCTTCTTATAAATTTAGGTTTCCTTCAATTTTTTTTAACTTTAATTATTGATTTGTTGAATCTTACTGAGGGCAATTATAATCATGTGCAGTGTGACAATTACAAATATCTGTGCTTCTATATGTGATAAGTGCTCATGGACAAGCTCATCACAAGAGTTAAAAATTAATTATTTTTTGCAAACTTAATGAACCTTGAGGTTCTGTATTCATTATTTATTGTTCATCAAATTAAGTGATTTTTTATTGATATTGTGTTAATTCAATTTAATTGCATTGTGTTCTAGTTTGTTTTTGTTGCTACATTTTTGTATTCATTCTCTTAATAACCTCAAAATATCACTTCCTAAAATAAAATATTCATTCTATTGTTTATCACATGATACTTCAACAACTTTTTATGTTCATATGTAATGATTATTATATTTTAATCATGTTGGTTTAATGTGATATATCAAAGCCTGGGGTTATCGACATTTCTCTATTGTCTTTTTCTTTATTTATTTCAAAGGAAGAATCCAAACAAGTAACCTACTTATTTTCTACTTGGACTTTTTATGTCATGTTGTTATTGCAATGTATTACTCCATCTCGGGGATATTTGTATCCAAGTTGTTGGTACAATCTGTTTATGGTTGCAGCATTTCCAATATATATCTTCAATTTTTACCACCATACTAAAAATTGCTTGGTTTAGCTTCTCATTATTTTTGATTGGATATTAATTATATAATTACAAAATGGAGGGAATTTCTCCTAAACCTTTGTTTTGTGATTGGTTAATATGCCCCCCCCCCATTTCAGAAAAAGCATAGCCTTGTCTCTACATCAGTAGCATCATTCAGCAGTTGAAAAATGGTTGAACATAATTTGTATTCAAACCTGTGTGAAGAACAGTTATTTCCATGAAAGTGTAAATTATTATAAATTAATACTTCAATAATTATCTGGAAGTAAACGAAGATTTAATCCAAGTGATTTAGTGCAAAGTGTAATATAACTTCAAGAGAATTATATGTTGACAATTAATTTGTTGACAAATAACCTATTGACGTTTTTATTATTCATTTCATACATCTCAATGGATAAATTACATTTGAAGAGAAAAAGTATACGCTCAGACTGGGACCCTGGGTTTGAGCCCGAGTCTGAGTGAATAATTTTTTTCTTCAAATATAAATAAGCTATAGTTAACTGGAAACTAAATTTGAAAATCCTTTAAACGAATCACTTCAATCAGACCAAATTAACAAATCTATATGCGAAATAATATTAAAAACAGCAAAAATATATATACTAAGAGGAATAGTTAAAACTACAAACCCTTCTGGAATTCAAAACTAGAAAGAATGAAAATAGACCGAGATCTCACTAGAAATAAAGCAGAAAAAAACAAAAGACCCAAAAGATGTACAAAATTGGAGAAAACAATTCAAAAAAGAAATGAACGGTAATAAAAGAGAAAATTTTAATAACTTTTTCCAAAAAATGGATTATAGGAAAGACGGCCAGAAAGCATATTGATTTGTACACAATATACAAAATAGAAAAGAACAACAAAAAACACCATTTATCCACAACAACAAACAAATTACAAATGAAAGTGAAATAGCCAACAAATTCAACAAACACTATGCTAACACCTATACTTTGTCCTCAGAGAACAAAAAGGAACAAAAAACAATAAAAGAGAACCTAAAGCATTACATAAAATCAACAAACAGTACAAAAGATAATATTTTTAATAAGAATTTCAACATTAAAGAGTTAAACATAACCATTAATAGTTTAAAATCAAATAAATCTCCAGGTGCAGATAATATACATGCAGAATTTCTCAAACACCTTGGCAATAAAGCCAAAACTCAATTCCTCTCCCTATATAATCTTTCTTGGAACACAAAAGTTCCTGATGATTGGAAAAAAGCTATTATAATACTTATTTTTAAAACAAAAAATCAGCAAATAGCAATAACTAGTGTAATTGTTAAAACTATGGAAAAAATGATTTCAAATTGACTAAATTGGTATTTAGAAACCAATAATTTACTTTCACCCAATCAAGCTGGATTTAGAGAATTATGATCAAACAAATTGTACACCTAAGTCAAGATATTAAAGACAGTTTCAACAGAAAAGAAGACACTCTGGCAATGTTTATTGATTTCCAAGGAGCATACAACTCTATTTGGAGATATAAATTATTAGAAAAAATGCAGACTTTAGACATTCAAGGGAATATGCTACTCTGGATCAGCAATTTTCTCATCCAACGGTTCATCACTACAAAGTACAATAATCACCTCTCTAAATACCAACAAACACATCGAGGTTTACCACAAGGTTCTGTACTCAGTACCATTCTCTTCAATATCTACATTAATGATCTACCTAAGCATATAGAAAAGCTCCAAACAAAAACCCTACTTTCTGCTGATGACGTAATATGGGTCTCCAAACCGAAAAACCAAAGTCAACAATTAATAACCATAGCCCAACAATCACTTATACAGTTAGCGAATTGGACATCCCAGAACTTAATGAAGATAAATATACAGAAGACAAATTATCAACTATTTACATTAAGAAAGAAACCACTACCCATCACTCTGAAATTGGAGGGTGAATTATTAACTCAAACACACGAAGCAAAATATTTAGGAATAACTCTGGACACAAAATTAACATGAAAGAAACACATAGAGATTATATGTTCAAAGATAGAAACAAGGTTACCATTATTAAAACGATTAGCAGGGAAAAAGTGGGGTTGCAACACACAAACTCTAAACACCTTCTACCAAATCTACATAAAACCTATACTTCATTATTGTGAAGAAATCCTAGTAACTACAAAAGTGGATAAACTTAATAAATTGCAGAACCAAATCCTCCATCTGATAACAGGAGCCGTTAAAACAACAACAATCACTGCCATGCAAATCTTAATAAATAACCCAAACATAGCATTTGAAATTGAGAAAACAGCAATCACACAGTATGAAAAATATTTAAGGCTACCCCATAATAACTGGACCCAAAGAAAACCACAAGTATGTTTAAAATCTCAGCAAAGCTTCTTAAGCATTGCACAAGAAATCAAACAGAAGTTGTAACTTCCACATTCAAAAGAAAATATGCAGATGAGAAACAACCCTCTAGAATTTTTGGAAACTGAATATAACCTTCATTTAACAGAAGACATCAAGAAATCTGAAACCCCTCCATATATTTTAAAACAAATGTCACTGGAAATAATAAATCTAAGATACCCAGCTCCTGAATGGATACATATTTTTACAGATGGCTCCAGCCTACCAAATGATGGTGGCACTGGTGCTGGTGCAGTATGTCCACTTTTTTTTTATCGTAAACTAAACACAAATTCAACAAACTTTGATGGCGAAATTCTAGCAATTTTCTTAAGTTTACAAAATCTTTTATACCACATCCAAAAATTTACACAAGTTGTAATTCTATGTGACTCCAAAGCAGCCATTCTCGCTATAACACGAGACACAACACCCAAAAGCATCAAAATTATTGAATGTCACAAAATAATAAAACAGTTATCCCGTCTACATAAAAAAGTACTTCAATGGATTCCGGCCCATTGTGGAGTGACAGGCAATGAAATAGCCGATTTCTGGCCAAGAAGTGTAGCAAAATTGTTTCAAACCCAACTTCTACTCCAGTTTCCTCTCACTCTATCAAAAGAATTATCTCAAATAAATATATCAATAAACTTAGAGAAGAATACACCACCAAAACATATGGCAAGGAATGGGAAAATCTACAAGCTTATGACATTACTACAGTACGAAGAAAATCTGCAGTAGCAATATTCAGACTGCTAACGGGACATGACTGCCTGAATAAACACCTACACAGACTTGGCATAACAGATTCACCTAAATGCCCTTTTGCAAAAGATATGGAAAGAAACCATCTCCTCCGTTGTCCAGCTTTTGTAGAAGAGACCAGCCTTTCTGCTAAATATTGGAGTGCAAGAGAGTGAAAGATTTCATTATCAAGTGCTCGACATTAGATACCAACAATAATGGAATAAATTGTTATAAAAACAATGCTATTCTATAATAAGCATTCCAAACTTATTAGACAACATAAATATTCACTAACACAGAACTAGTAGATAAGACAACGCAGCACATGTAGTAACTATTGTGTTTTCTAAACTGAGTGTAGTTACTGGCAGTACCTACAACTTGCCCTTCCCTCTTACTGCAACTTACACCATAGACCCCTCAAATGTGGCTAAAGAAGCCAGAACTGCACAGTAGCAAAGGTTTCAACCTGTAAAACTTGGATCCATAGGCATTTTTTGCCTCTCCTGTGAAGTAATGTGTAAATAAAAAAAATATTTTTCCAATGTTGTGTATCTACAGCAAGTAGTTTTATTACTCAATAATTTTATTAAATGATTTCCAGTTTCATAAAATATTTGGATGAATTAAATAAAAAAATTGTACTTTTTAGATACAGTGTGTTAAATAATACATATGTAATTCCTAGTGAACTATCGTTTCAAATTGAAAACCAATCTTTATTATAATGCAATTGTGCAATTTTTAATAAACAAACAAAAGTTTTAAAGTATTTTTTTCTCAAAATGATAAATTTACACATATTTCCATATTGAACTAATGTACCAAATTGATCAATACACACTGCAGTTTTATACATTACATATTATTATACATTGTTCTTTTCATGAAACTAAATATGATAACATCAGATATAAAAATTTACATTGTGTTATAATTTTATATTACAGATTCTCTTATCAAAGTATATTATAAAACAGTAAATTAACATACCTCAAACTTATAACTGATGAAAGTGAAAATAAATAAAGTTCCAAACATAGCCACATGAGAGGGAAACATTACTGTATAAATTTAATATTTTTATGAGGACATAATTGAGGACCATTTTCTTTTTTTTTCAAAACTTGCTAACTGCAAAATTGAGATTTTTATGTATTCATAAACATAAGTACTAAAGGTGTTATAGCCAAATCTGATTATTGCCTTCACAGTAATGTGTAAAAATGTAATCATTTTTTCAAAACTTGCTTACTGCTAAGAGAGTTATAGTTAAACTTGCTTATTGCTTTTTAAATAATTTTGTCTCTATACTCATTGGTATTATTTTGTGATTCAACAATAAATTCCGTTTATATATTAAATTTGGGAATTTTTAACATTATGAGGTTCAATTAATAATAATTAAATGAATCGTGATTTTTTCTTACCTCATACATCTATGTTTTTTTAAACACAGCACTGCAGTATCAAGTACAAAGTGTCGCCGATACTGCAGTGTTGTGTTTAAAAAAACATAGATGTATGAGGTAAGAAAAAATCATGATTCATTTAATTATTAATAAATTCCGTGTCAAACATCTTCAGCAATTGCTTTCAATTTGTTCTAACACCAATAGGAATATTTTCCATCCATTATTGCCTTCAGTCTTTGTTGTTTACCTCCAATTCAGTTCAGTATAAAAAATTGCATAATGAATGAAGAATATTGTTCACATATAATACCAGTTGAGAGAGGAAGGAAAAGACAAGAAAACTGATTAAAAATAACAAAGAGTAAGAAATACTCAAAGGATAATGCAAATCCAATAGAAGTTACCTGTTTGCATTCCTCAGATGAATAAACAAGGACAACATGGATGTTTCGTATCTCAATTATCTTATCAAGATACAGATTATTAAATTATTATATTATTTTTCATACTTTTTATTTACATCATGAGGAAATTAATCTGTGGGCCTATACTTACCTCTCTTTCATCTTATTAATGTTAATATTTATTATGTTATTTACAATTTTCTCGTAAACTTAGTTCTGGTTACCAATCATTTATTTATTAATGAGTTGTATATTTTGACTCACCTCATATTTCTTCATTTTTATGCAGACTAGTTTCGTCGCTTTACATTACAATGCATTGAGAATGTTGCACAGAAGCGACAAAATTAGTCTGCATAAATGTGAAGAAATATGAAGTGAGTTAAAATATACAACTCATTAATAATTAAAACAAACCTCATAGTGTTATTTCCTACATATAATCAATACCAATAAAATTCATTGTTAAAACCGTTGAGGTGGATAGTCATATAATAAAATAAGTTAAAATGTACCTTCTTAGGTCAGATCCGTCGTCTCAACAGACAAGAAGAATACATATTTTATAAGTTGAGGACGACGGATCTGACCTAAGAAGGTACATTTTAATTTATTTTATTTTATTCCTACATATATTTAATACCAATAATTTGTCCAACAACATTAAAAACACCAAAATATTAATATAAATGTATAAATGTGTATTTTATTTATTGATGATACCGTTTAAGGATTGTGCTAAGTTATAAATAGCAAGTTTTGGAAAAACTGTTGAAATAAAAATGTTTGTAAGAAGAGTACTACTAAATTAAAGTTAATTTCAAAATGACCTGTTAGAAGCCCTCTGGTACTATAATTGATAAGATGAAAAGCACAATTTGCATCTATAAACTACTTGTCTCTATTCAGTTTTTGTGTCTCATGAAAAATTTAGTTTTTTCAATTAGCAAGTTTTGAAAAAATGGTCCTCAATTAAAAACTGCACTTTTAACTATTTTTCACTCTCAGGTACAAATTTTGTAAAACAGAACAAAATGAATTACTAAATTGATTTTGAAGAGAAAAATTTTCGCCCAGACCGGGACTCGAACCCGGGACCCTTGGCTTTCCGGGCCAAGTGCTCTACCAACTGAGCTACCGAGGCGAGTTACGATCTAGACGCAAATTTTTCTCTTATATACGTTGTAATTCCCTATCGCCAAATGCTTTTGAAACCATTGTTTCTATCTTTGCAAATGGCGGCTTCTTAGTTAAGAAGACATTTATTGGAAATTTAACATTACTTTAAAAGCCAGTAAGGCCTCTAATGATGTTTTTATTATTAATTTAACATTTCTCAATGAAAGATAAATTAAATTTGAAGAGAAAAATTTTCGCCCAAATTTCTCTTCAAATTTAATTTATCTTTCATTGAGAAATGTTAAATTAATAATAAAAACATCATTAGAGGCCTTACTGGCTTTTAAAGTAATGTTAAATTTCCAATAAATGTCTTCTTAACTAAGAAGCCGCCATTTGCAAAGATAGAAACAATGGTTTCAAAAGCATTTGGCGATAGGGAATTACAACGTATATAAGAGAAAAATTTGCGTCTAGATCGTAACTCGCCTCGGTAGCTCAGTTGGTAGAGCACTTGGCCCGGAAAGCCAAGGGTCCCGGGTTCGAGTCCCGGTCTGGGCGAAAATTTTTCTCTTCAAATTTAATTTATCTTTCATTGAGAAATGTTAAATTAATAATAAAAACATCATTAGAGGCCTTACTGGCTTTTAAAGTAATGTTAAATTTCCAATAAATGTCTTCTTAACTAAGAAGCCGCCATTTGCAAAGACAGAAACAATGGTTTCAAAAGCATTTGGCGATAGGGAATTACAACGTATATAAGAGAAAAATTTGCGTCTAGATCGTAACTCGCCTCGGTAGCTCAGTTGGTAGAGCACTTGGCCCGGAAAGCCAAGGGTCCCGGGTTCGAGTCCCGGTCTGGGCGAAAATTTTTTCTCTTCAAATTTAATTTATCTTTCATTGAGAAATGTTAAATTAATAATAAAAACATCATTAGAGGCCTTACTGGCTTTTAAAGTAATGTTAAAATTTCCAATAAATGTCTTCTTAACTAAGAAGCCGCCATTTGCAAAGATAGAAACAATGGTTTCAAAAGCATTTGGCGATAGGGAATTACAACGTATATAAGAGAAAAATTTGCGTCTAGATCGTAACTCGCCTCGGTAGCTCAGTTGGTAGAGCACTTGGCCCGGAAAGCCAAGGGTCCCGGGTTCGAGTCCCGGTCTGGGCGAAAATTTTTCTCTTCAAATTTAATTTATCTTTCATTGAGAAATGTTAAATTAATAATAAAAACATTACTAAATTGATACCTATTAAACCCAATTTTAAACAAGAAGAACTACATATTCAGTCTTATAT
The DNA here is from genome assembly GCA_030220185.1 of Diploptera punctata. Lineage (NCBI taxonomy): Eukaryota > Metazoa > Arthropoda > Insecta > Blattodea > Blaberidae > Diploptera > Diploptera punctata. Next base: position 472,180 of record JASPKZ010006439.1, on the reverse strand, counting down.
AAATATCCTCAGTCAATTTGTATGAAAATTAATAGAATCTAGGTTTTCCAGATATTAGTCTAAATGTTAATTAAGCTATTGAGAAATAAGTTTACTTGAAAAGAGGTCTATAAAAAATAAACATTACAGGAAATAAGTCTACATATGAAATGATTACTTTATAAATAAAGTCTAAGAGAAAATTTAAAGACAAAAGGTCTACTATATAATATCTATTAAACAATAATATAAATCATATACTCTAAATAGTTATTAATGCTATAAATGTAAATTTAGAAATTTATAGTGAACATGTGCTATAGATTGGCAAAAAATAAAGAAAATTCTGATCACAACAATTTTGACTAGAGGTGTATAAATGAGGATATCAACAAAATGTACTGGAGGTGTATCCTCTACGATACTTTTGATGCTAATATTTGAATGATATATGTATTTACAAAACTGGATTACAATATGCATGACTCAGGGGTTGAAGTATGGTGAGAGGAATTGTTGCAAATATAAGACAATATGTATTCAAATACACCACCAAACTCAATAACATAGAAGGAAGCAGATAATATAAAAAAACAATGAGACAGAAATAGTTTTTATGGCTCAGAGGCAAACAAATTGCCAACAGAACCATACCTACCATTGCCTTGAAGTTTACAAGAATTAAACATTACACCCCATATGGATGTTACTAATAATGGAGATCAATTTAAAAAAAAAAGTTATAAAGAATTTGTATCTGACATACCAGATGACTTTGGAGGTTGCCCTTGCTGTATTGCTAAATTGAAATTCAGAGAACAATGGTTAAAGTATAAAAAATAAAATTATGAACATACACAGAAACTACTTAACTAAACAATAAAAAAGATCAGTGCCTTCATTATGATTCCAGTCAGCAGATCCTATAGACATTCATGGCATAATCAATGAAGAGCTATTAACTAAAGCTGCATATCACTATACGAACACATCTTCCAAAAAACCTCTGTAGTAAATTGAACATGGATTTCAGAAAAGTCTATTTTGAAATTGCTAGAATCAATACAATTTATATAGCTTTTCCAAGAACTGTGATCAAGAGGTCCATCTTCCACTTTGCCCAATCAATTTGGAAGAATGTGATAAGAAGCCTACATAGCAATGGCAATTTAATAGACTGAAATTAAATTAGGGAAGTAATTACTATGCCACTCATTCACCATGGCATAGAAAAAGAGTTTGATGCATTATATGGAGATGTAAGTCCTAATATCAATCAACAGCCAGATACAGTGAAAACAAGTATGTTAAAGGAAGATGCTGAATAGTACCACCATGATATTTAGCAAATGTGCAGAATGTATGTTTTTTTAATTTAATAAATTTGGGAATTTTTGACATTATGAGGTTTTAATGATAAGAATGTATATGATTTAGTACAAAACAGATCTCACAATGAAATTCTTATCATTCACCTGGTCATTGAAATGAAAAACAGCTAATAAAAAAGTCATACCAAACAAACGAACAGCAAGTAGAAAAATTATAGACAATTCTCAAGCACATGAAGGTAGGAATAAAATCAAAATATGCCAGAGTTTCAAACTGAAATTACAAAGTGAACCTACAATTGGGAATGAAGATAAGATGTAATTATAAATTTATATTATTTCTTCTTAAAACAGTATTATACATTTCTTTCTTAAATAAGTTGTTTCTTTAATAGATTTTTTTTTAGTTAAGAGTCAGAGTACACCTACTTTATGAAGATATGTTGCCAATCATTAGACCCAAAAATGTAGTAATAATGTCTGTAGACATATTTATACAACAAATAATTCTAAAGTCAATTTAGACATATATTTAACTTTACTTAAAAAGAGTTTTTGTAAGGGATGTAATTATTATGTTTTTAATTTTAGATGATGTTCAATCTTAGCATTTCAAATCTAAATTATTACTACTATGAACAGAAAAAAATATGGACTCTTGCATATCGATCCAGTGCTCCATTATAACAAAATATGTTGCCAGCTCCACAAAATCTTATGTAAAAATAATTTCATTACAATTACTCAAAACTAATAAAACTGAGCACATCTCACAGAAAAGAACATACATTTTTCGAAAAGAGGAAAACAAATTAAAAACAGTAACAACATTTAAGTACATTCCTCATAGTTAATCATACAATAATTTTATCTGAGCATGAATTGTATCAGAAAGAAATCTACCAGGAGATTTCATTGGTGTTTTCTTATTTGATGATTTATCAGAAAGAAATCTACCTGGAGATTTCATTGGTGTTTTCTTTTTTGATGATTTAGGCGTCTTCAAAATATTAAAATTTGTCTTCAATTCTTCATACATAAGTGAAGCTTTATTTAATGTTGAAGAGCAAGATTTAATTCCATTTACATCAAAATCTGATGCTTTTGAATGACACAATGTAGTATTGTCAGCCATTTTTGAAGCAATTCTTTCTGAACGTCTTGTAGGTGTCCCTGAAACTGAAGATTGATTAAACTGTCTCTTTTCCAAAGATTTCAATGTATTTCTCTTTAATGAAGATTGTACCACAGAAGTATCTGAATATCTTTCTGATGTGTTTAAAGGTGTTTCATGAGCTGATTTATTATATTTTCTATCATTTATTTCACTCAATTTGAATTTAGTTTCCATCTCAGTAATCTTTTCCAATAATTTAGTTTCTGTCTCAGTAATCTTTTTCAATATTATACTTGAAAATTCAAAAAATTCCTTCTTGTAGTCAATGTCTTGGAAAATTACATGAGCTGCTTCTGTCTGTGTTGATACAGAAATATGTTTACTGTTTGTTGTAACTAAAGTGTTTGTTTCAGATCTAGTCATATCCGTGGAATCTGATGCAGTTATTTCTGCTAATGGAAAACTATCAGAACGTAATAATTTGTGATTTCTCCCAAGAATACTTGAGCTTATATCATTACAACTGGATGATTTTCTAGTTTGTGCCTTATTTAAAGAAGAAGATACTCCTTTATGTGAATTAATTGATTCTGATGCAGGTGGAAACTGTTTCGATTTTTCTAATTCACTTCTCTTGGAGAGATCTAAATTCATAGAACAGAATCTCTTGCTATCTCTCACTGTCAAATCCCTTTCTAATGACTTTTTCCGTTTCGATCTCGTCATAATATTGCTTTCATTGGGCAAGTTAAATACATTTTTATTGCTGGCCTTACTAAAATCATTACAATCTGTTTTTGACAATGATTCATTACTCAGTATTGTTTTATTTCCTGGTTTATCTTCTTTCAAAGTATCATTATCTTGTTTTTCTCTTAACTTTCTTCCTCGTCCAAGAGCAAGTGGCAGTTTTGATGCAGTCTTCACAATATTGTTATCCTTATTCGGAACTGAAACATCACCTGTGTTATTAAAATTTGATACACATACATTATTCAAAGAACTAGATTGTATAAGAATATCAGAGACATTTGTGCTATTATTCTTAGAATCATTAAAGGATGGATATTCTGTTCTCTCTGATATACCAGATAATCGACAATTCAGACCAATTTTACATAATGATGGTAATTTATGTTTATAATTTTCATTTACAGCAGATGATATTTTCACATTCTGAGAACTGTGAATACCTTGGTATGTGTCATTTTTACTTGGTAATGCACATGTCACTGGAGAAACTTTTATTACCCTGGCAAAATTAGAATTAGGTTCGTCAAAATTTGTACCGAACAAAGTTCTTGCAACACCATTAGATGCAAAACTTTTTTTGTCATTTTCTTTCCAATTAACCTGTGAATCCTGATTGGTGAAGTGTGTGAATTGTTTTTTTGATGACATTATAAGCTTTGGAGCTTCGGGACACTTAAATCCAGTTAAATTAGTTACATCTGTAGAAAATCTTGTAAATACATCTTTCCCTTTATCTCTGCCATTTAAACCATTTTGTTCTTTGTAAGACATTTTTATTTCAGATGACTTATTAGTATCAGTAAATTTATTCAATGAAGCATATTGCAGCAGCTCTGGACTTGTCACAACACAAAATCCAAAATTTTCATCATCATTATCAACTTCTCTTTGAAATGGTCTGATAATACAAGGTGTTTCTCGACTTGCGATGGAGGTAAATCTTTTTGATGATGCTGATCTAAGAAGCATTGGAGCTTCTGGACTCTTAAAAGCAGAACTGCTTTTAGATCTTGTATGTATAGCTTCCCTTTCTTTGAATTCCTTTCGTTGGTTACAAGGTACTTTATTCATATGTGGTGTAGACAAAGGATTATGGGAAACAGTTAAATGAGTAGATGAAACAGATGCAGAAGGTATACAGTCTACAGGGTGTGCATTTTTTAAACTGTAAAAAAAAGGAATGTTTGAGCATCTTAAATTTGAACTTGGAACAACATTTTCAATTGGGCTGGAATGGAATCTTGGAGTATTCTCCTTATTCTTTGTAAAAAAGCTGCCTGGATTGATACCTGCACCATGTTGCAGTTCACAAAACTGTAAACAAACAAAACACTAATCTAAGATAGTAAACCAATAGCACTTTTTATAGAGAAAACACACAGAGAAAGCTTTAAACTCTGTTTAGATAAAGTTTTAACCAATGAAAAATAATAGGCCTATGTTATGAATACATACATTATTTTAATTATTTCATATAAAAACAGTCGTTGAAATAGGAAGCATTTAGACATATTATATTGCATGATAGAACTTAGAATTATAGCCAGGTACAATGTAGGACAAGGCTAACTGCTTTTAGACTGTAGGAATGTAAGTACAGTTAGTTTGGTATAAAAACCCCCAAAATTAGATCAGTCTTTTTTTTTTGTGTCCTGAGTTCAGATGGGTAAGTCTACATACCATTTTTCTTAATTCATTTCATAGTTTTAGAAATGAAATCAAGTACCTTGGTTAGGGTAATACTAAAGTTCAGAGTATAAAAATAATATTTTCAAATTGTAAGAGTTATTAGATTAATATTAGTATGTAAATCAGGTCCCGCGCCGTAGCCGAGCGGTTAAGGTAGGAAGCCTTGGCGCAGAGCTACGGGACTTGCGCTGGTTCGAGTCTCCATGGGGGAAGAAATTTTCTCATGGTATTTCGGCCAGTATGGGACCGGTGCCCACCCAGCATCGTGAGGCAATTGGGTAGCTACAATAAGTAGCGGCTCCAGGTTGAGGAACCAGCTATAACGGCTGGGGGACTCGACATGCTAACCACATGTCACCCCTACACTGGCTGTTGATCATCTAACTCTGTGATTAACACATGTGGATGTGAAGGGCCAGCAGCCGGCTGGTAAAAGGGCAACCGCTGAAAAGTGGAAAGACCCTCAATCGGATGTAAATCAGGGTAGATTCGTACACCATCTCTCTCCCTCTCAAAATTCAGGAAAGTTGGAATGCAGGTTTTCTTAGATGTAAGTTAGATTAGTTAATTAGGTTTAGAATTTCTGAAATATATGTAATAATTTATGTTAGTGATAAAATAGTTAAGTTAATAATCAGTTTATTTATCCATGAAGACACCAATACCTTTGTAACTAACTTTTCCACATACTCGACCGATCGGCTAGTTTCAGGTGAGTAAGGCCATAATCCGTAAAGTAAAACTTGCGCTACCAAACCGCCCCCATTAATCCATGTTCCAAAGTCCTTCAAACCCTTTTGAAAGCTTCAGTTCACAACAGCCTTTGTTAACACTATAAATTTATATTTGAAGACAAAAATTACACGCTCAGACTGGGGCTTGAACCCAGGACCTTTGGCTTTCTAGGCCAATACTCTACTGACTGACAAGGAAAGTACTTATGTTGGACCAGTTGGATTGTAACAAAAATTGGAGGATATGTTGAATGAAGGATACTGAACACCGTGATAGTCATTCACTGCAAATTCAATAGTATGTATAATATTTAATAGGAAATAAGGAACAAGAAAGAAAGAAATAGAGGTTTAACATCCGTATATGACAGAATAAATAAGTAGAACATTTGCAAAAAATAAAATAAACAAAAATAGAAAATGATAGTGTGGTGAACGAGGGAAGAACAAAAAAGGGACATGGAGAGAGAGATAAACTAACTAAATAAATAAATATTGCAACAGAGCGGTATGGTTACTTGGAGAGCAGCGCACCGGAGTGTGAATGTTTTTTCCACTCCCGCAGTCGAGTATTTTAACAGTATATACAAATTGTTTCTATTTAAACAAAAAACTCAATAAACTGAAAGTAAAATAGAATGTTTCTTTATTATTTATTGATTAGCACTTTTAAGGTATAAATTGATACTTCTTTTTAGGACATAACAGTATATTTACACGTAAATGTGTACATTTACAGGTAATAGTCTTGTGAGTCCATAAAATATTTCATCAAAAGAATAAAATGGGCATAATAAATCCATTTTATGTATTAACTATGTTAGAATCTGTAGTTCAGGAAACATTTGAAAAACACGAAGAACCTGGATTGGATGATGACCAATTTGCATATTTTCTGGCAGAACGTATAGGACAAAACATATTGGAATGGGTTAGAGGACTTCAGCAAAAATACTTTAGATTTCGAAGACTATGCCACTTGCAGTCAGAAGCTCACACAGGCCGGATGTTCTGAAGACTTTGAAATTGCCAACGAATTCAGTGAGGAACGTGAGAGTTCAAGTAGCTTTGAACCGTCTCCTGTTAAAAAACCTAAACGTCCTAACGTACTGTCTGCCTATTCTGAAGAAACTTTGGAAAACATTTATGAATATAGGATGTCAGGGAAATCTGGCCCGAAGTCCTTTTCACAAATAATAAAAAAAATGACCATCATTAATTAATGACTGAAATGTAAGAACAGTTTTGAATTATATAGAAAATAAAACATCTTATCTAGCTTCACAATTAAAAAACAGGGACCCCTACAAAAGCACCCAAATTAAAGACTGCATCCTTAATACATTTCAAGATCGGGGATTGACAATACACTATTGGTATTTACAAACATGGGCTGTTTTTCAAGCGTAGGAATCGGGCTTGAATGAATTCAAAGCTTCATATACATTCATTTCAAATTTCAAAAAATAAAACATTTCTTCAAGAAAAATAAATGACCAAATTTGTCACTGTCAAGGGTATTGAAAACGAAACTCAAACTATTGAAGATGTAAATAAGAGACGTTCATCAGACCATTCAAAGAAACCGCATACCAACAAAGAATGTGTTGAACTGTGACCAAAGTCAATTTAATTATGAAATGACAGCAAACAGAACACTGGCAGTCAAAGACAAAATGCACACTGATGCTACAGTTCAAAACCTACATAGAACTACACATTCTTACACAATAGATGTTCTTATTTCAGTGTGTGGGCAACTCACAAGTACTTTTCAAATTTATTATGCATTTTTTAAACATTATTGCCTTTATTCCTGCCTATATTACCGCATATCTCGGCATATAAAGCGACCTTCAGATAAGACGAGGTATAGATTTTTGTCAAAGTTTTATAGTTTTAGCATATATCTGTCCTATAAGACGACCCCCAACTATCAACGGCCTATGAATTTAGTTTAGATCAGCGATCATTACTAGCTTACTGTATAGCGTATACAAAATTACCATATTCATAATTTTTCAAATTTAATTTTATGTTATATATTGTTAATGTCCACCGCTATGGTCTCGAGGTAGCATGCTGCCTTGTCATGCAGCGGACCCAGGTTCAATCCCCGGTCAGGGCAGTTTTTCTGGGTGAGGTTTTTTATCGGAGTTTTTCCTCACCTGTAAGACAAATGTCAGGAAAACTTTAAGGCCCAAACGGTCCCTAAAATCATATGGCCATCATCATCATCATCATCCTTCACCGGTGTGGAAAGCAACGGGAAGCTACCACACCTACAATCCCTAGTAAAGCTGCAAACATAGCATGAAAATGCTATGATTGCAGTGAAGGACCTGCCTTTGGGCAGAATTACTATGGATGGATGGATATTGTTAATATTTTAACCCCGCATTATGATAAATAAATACATTTTATTTTCATGCAACCGGCAACACTGCTACACTTTCAATAAGATGTACTAGCACGAGAGATGAGACCTGTCGCATGGAAGGCGGTAGAGGGGAAAGGAGATTGTTATGATAAGGAAGGAAGACTTGCCGCATGAGAAATTTCTTGTTATGCTACTATCAAACCCAAAGAACCGCATATTTAAATGTTATATTGCCCTTTGCATCATTCATAGTAATAATAACACTATATTAATAATTAAAAGAAACAATGCAATATAAGCAATAATGTTCATGTTCATTTACTACACAAAAGACTGCAAAATAATTGAATAACCGGATGTTTTCAGGACTGGTTTGATAGTAGCTGTACTCACGGGGATTTACTAACTCTCTAACAGTTTCCCCCCAACATGTCAACTGATCGGTTTGTCATCGTGCATCATTACGTCAGTCGCAATTTGTATTGTTATTTGTGTGTCGTGTATTCATACATTTTCATGAGAATGGATGGATGGATGAGAATGGTGTAAAATTGTGGATGGAAAATGTGTGACAGAGGCGACCAGGTGCTCTACAAAATCAACACAGTTTGTTGGTGTGGGATGTTTCACAGTCACGTAACTGAGAGCACTAAAAATCGCTTAGCACAGAACAATACTAAAATTGCTGTTATCCCTGGGTGGTTTAACTTCGATGCTACAACCTTTAAAAGTCTCTCTGAATAAACCATTCAAAGATCACATGCGTGAACAATGGAATAACTGTATGATGAGTGGTGAAAAGTCGTATACGAAAGGTGGAGCTATGCGGGCTGCGTCACTTGATGTGTTATGTGATTTCATAATCCAACACATATTACGAATGAATGAACAGTGCATGCCAAGAAGAATGTATAATTATAAACCAAAAGGGAGAAGAACGTTGGGAAGACCATTGAAGAGATGGAAGGACCAATTCGACCTATAATGAGATCGGAACAGGCCATTAGGCCTAATCCTTGTTGTTGTTGATGATGATCATCATCATCATGGAAAAAAGTGAAAGTGGAAACAGTGATCAAATCCTTCAAAAAGTGTGGGATTTCTAGTGCTATGGATGGCACCGAGGACGATTTATGGGATACTGATGATGAAGCAGAAATTGACTCGCTAGATACAGAATGGGACCCATATGACGAGCTTCTCAACAATGAAGGCGAGGATGTACTTAAGGAGTTATTTGCCGATGATTATGATGAATGTGAGGGTTTTGCAGGAATTTAAATACATTCGAGAGTTATTTTTTCATAATAATTAAAAGAATCGTGATTTTTTCTTACCTCATACATCTATGTTTCTTTAAACACAGCACTGCAGTATTGGCGACACTTTGTCGTCATCGTCAGCTGTTTTCACGACTGTCAATTTTTTCTCCTTTTTGCCGGTAATTATCTAGACTGCCATCTGGTGTTCTTTTGAAGGAATTCCTCTTCAAACTGCCATCTGGTGTTATTTTGAATGAATCATTTCCTAAACTGCTATCTGTTGTATTTTTGAAGAACTTTGTAATCAAGCTTGGTTCTTCCGGAATCTCATAGTTCATAGTTCTAGTATGGTTTTTTTGAAAATATATTTTTTCCCAAACTGTTAAATCCAAAGGTTTTGATAGATGTTTTAAAAGTTTTGCTTCTTTTTCAATCCTATGATGCTCTAATAAACTATGTGCTGCTATAGCTGATTCTTCAATTTCTCCATTCTTCATGTTTCTGAAGTGCTCTTTTTTACGAGTTTCCAAGTTATTAAAACATATAAAACATACAATGAAAGAACAAGAAAAATTCAAATTAAAAGTTTCAAACCCTTCTAATCCAAAATTATATGGTTTACCTAAGGTCCACAAGGATGGTAAAAAGATGAGGCCTATTGTCAATAGTATTGGCTCCCCATGTTACAATTTAGCTAAGTGGCTGGCCAAAAAGTTTAATGAACTACCACAATTTGAAAATAAGACCATTGAAAATTCAATTAAACTGGTTGAAAAATTGAATAACATCACTTTGGCTCAGAATGATAGACTTGTTTCTTTTGATGTGATATCTTTGTTTCCTAGCATTCCTGTTAACAAATTGCTCGCATTTTTGAGAAAATGGTATATTCACAAAAATTAAAGGCAGAAATCATAGAAGAGTATCTAATACTAACTAAAATTTGTATCGATAATAACTTTTTCACATTCAATGGAAAATTTTACAGACAAATTTCAGGATTGGCAATGGGAAATCCACTTTCTCCATTTTTAGCCTTAATTTATTTATGGGGTATCTTGAATCACATATCACCAATGCTTATCCTTTGATTTTCAAGTGTTGGTATAGATATGTAGATGATATTATCGCTGTGATTGATAAAAATACATTCAAGATGCATTGAAATTGCTTAATCTTCAGGATGAGTCAGTGAAATACACTATTGAAATGGAACAAAATAACAAGATTCCTTTTTTAGACTTATACTTAATAAGAAATGAACAACAGCAAAAAATTGAATTTAACATTTACAGAAAAGACACACATACTGACAACTACATAAAATCTTCAGGTTTTAATCATTTGACACACAAACATGCAATTTTCAATAGTCTATTACACAGATTGTTAAATATTCCACTTAATGTAGAAGATTTTGACAAGGAATATAATCATATTGTTCATGTTGCTAAAATAAATGGTTTCGATGAAGACATTATAAAGAATAAATTAAAGAAATTCAAACAACAAAAAAGGTTACAAGAATACACCACCTTACATCATGGTCCCAAGAAAGATGTAAAATTCAAGAAATTCACTTACGATCCTGAAGTTCATAATAAGTTTCAAAAAATTTTCAGAAATTTTAATATAACATTAGCTCCAATTAACAAATTCAGCCTGGGTAATCTGCTGTTAACTAATAATAAATGTAATACTCCAGACGACAAAAAATCTGGGATTTATCAAATTGATTGCAAGGATTGCAACAAGATATATATAGGAAAAACAAAAAGGAACTTGGAAACTCGTAAAAAAGAGCACTTCAGAAACATGAAGAATGGAGAAATTGAAAAATCAGCTATAGCAGCACATAGTTTATTAGAGCATCATAGGATTGAAAAAGAAGCAAAACTTTTAAAACATCTATCAAAACCTTTGGATTTAACAGTTTGGGAAAAAATATATATTCAAAAAAACCATACTAGAACTATGAACTTTGAGATTCCGGAAGAACCAAGCTTGATTACAAAGTTCTTCAAAAATACAACAGATAGCAGTTTAGGAAATGATTCATTCAAAATAACACCAGATGGCAGTTTGAAGAGGAATTCCTTCAAAAGAACACCAGATGGCAGTCTAGATAATTACCGGCAAAAAGGAGAAAAAATTGACAGTCGTGAAAACAGCTGACGATGACGACAAAGTGTCGCCGATACTGCAGTGCTGTGTTTAAAGAAACATAGATGTATGAGGTAAGAAAAAATCACGATTCTTTTAATTATTATTAATTGAACCTCGTAATGTTAAAAATTCCCAAATTTAATATATAAATATAACAGACAAGTCAAGTCACGGGAATAATCACGATTGCTCAAGGACGACAAAATTCAAAATGGCGGACAAAAGTTCGTTAAATGTAAATCCTTATGAAAGCTTTAATAAACATTTTTTTGAGCAAAAGAAGAGCATTAAGGAATTTTTGAAATTAAAAGAGAAAAAGAAAAAAACTCTAGCTGACATCAGATTCATAAAGAAATGTTTAAATAATTATATCATTCCAAAATTTGTTAGAAGAATAGTCAAGTTTAATAATGATAGTAAACAGCAAAGATTAGCCGAAAAGAAAGTTTTGGAAGACGAAAGGAATAAAGGATATGCCAAATTAAACATATTAGACTTGGAAATTTATCATCTGCATTTGAAACTTTCAAAAATTTTAGGGTACATTTGGCTGGAAAATCTTTTGAATAATGGTTTGGAAAAAATAAATTTCGTAATAGGCAAGAAGATTAAATTAAATTTGAAGAGAAAAATTACAACGTATATAAGAGAAAAATTTGCGTCTAGATCGTAACTCGCCTCGGTAGCTCAGTTGGTAGAGCACTTGGCCCGGAAAGCCAAGGGTCCCGGGTTCGAGTCCCGGTCTAGGCGAAAATTTTTCTCTTCAAATTTAATTTATCTTTCATTGAGAAATGTTAAATTAATAATAAAAACATCACAAGAAGATTAAAACTCAAAAGAAAAAATTCAATAACCTTATTCACAAAAAAGAGGCTTCTCAAAAAAATTACCAACCACAAAATTGGAAAAGAGTAAACAAAATCCAAAGATCAGAATCACAAGATAACACCAATGTAATTAATTGTTCAAAAGAGGTGTTAACCAAAGAAGAAACAAAAATTACTTAACAATGGTTTTAAAAACATGCATAAACTTTTCAAATAATCAAAGTTAAAATTGGGAAACACATTATGAGGTTCTTAATTAATAAATTAATGAGTCATTTTAACATCTTACCTCATATTTCATGTTTTTCAAACACGGTAACTATAGTTTTCAAATGATCTTGTCATTCATTTTCGACCGCCATCATGACTACCGGATATTCGTTGGAATCTCCCTCTATAACGTTGCCATCTGGTGTTGATTTGACGAACTTCGAGATATCATTGCCATCTGGTGTTGATTCGATGAACCTCATCTCGAAGTTCATCGAATCAACACCAGATGGCAACGATATCTCGAAGTTCGTCAAATCAACACCAGATGGCAACGTTATAGAGGGAGATTCCAACGAATATCCGGTAGTCATAATGGCGGTTGAAAATGAATGACAAGATCATTTGAAAACTATAGTTACCGTGTTTGAAAAACATGAAATATGAGGTAAGATGTTAAAATGACTCATTAATTTATTAATTTTTCAAATAATGTTGAAGATTATGTCGCGGATGTGGAAATAGCGATTTCGGAACTAAAAAATGAAGATAAAACTATAATCAGGAAAGAATGTGAAAAAAGTGTTAGTAGATATGAAAAGCAATTCAAAAAATAAAGTCACATTGAAAAATATGAAAATTTTGAAGGGTATTATGCTACGGTTTATTATACAGCGTGTCGCGCCCGACGTGACGCGAATTCGCGTTTCGCTCGGCGTGAGGCTGGTTTCACATGGAGCGCATACGCTACAGCGCAAATGTTTATGGAATTGTCGCCAGATGGCACCACATATATGGAAAATCAGAATGACCAACGTTAATAATAAATTTCCAAATGTGTTTACAAAAACTAATGTATACAAACCTGTCCCTGCATAACCTAAGAAAATAAATTACATACATACTATTTAGTAAACTATAAATTAATCTAATGTACACTAAACTGACCCATCGGAATCTAACAAAATGAAGTGATTGAACATTTATTTCTTAAAGTATGGTTTGGAATTAAATGCAAATGTTGGTCATTCACACATATGTCCTGCCATCTGGTAGATTTAACATTATGAGCGTTCACGTATGCCAACTTCAATTCTAATAAAGCACTTTGAAAATAAATTGAGAGGAAAAGTCATAATTTGTCTACATACTTACTTACTTACTCACTGGCACTATCGAACCCGTAGGTTCATGGCCGCACGGACATAAGCTCTCCATACATCTCTATCCTGAGCTAATGCTTTCCAATCATTCCCTGTATAATCTGCTTCCCTCAAATCATAGTTAATGTTGTTCTCCCACCTCATTCTTGGTCTACCAACTGAGCGTTTTCCTTCTGGCTTTCCTACAAGAACCTTCCATGCACGTCTTTCATTCCCCATACGCGCAACATGTCCTGCCCATCGCAGTCTACGGGACTTAACTGTTCTTATTATATCTGGCTTCCTATAAAGGCCATGTAGTTCATTGTTATATAGTCTTCTCCATTCACCTGTCTGTTCATCTCTCTTTGGTCCAAAAATTTTCCTAAGAACTTTATTCTCAAATACTCGTAATCTCCTTTCCTCCCTTAAAGTAAGAGTCCATGTTTCGCACCCATATAATATAACTGGTAGAATAATAGTTTTATATATTTTCAGCTTAACGTTTTTTTTTGAAAGGAGTTGGGACATCAAAAGTCTCTGCAATGCATAATAGCATGCATTTCCAGAATTGAGCCTATGTTTAATTTCTTTTGTGCATCTCATTCCTATTTGTGATTATTGTTCCTAGGTATTTGAATTCAGCCAATTCCTCAAAATTTCCCTCATTTGTCATTAGCTGTCCATTTCCATTATATAATGTATTTCTACGTGTGACCATATATTTAGTTTTACTGATATTTACTTCCAGTCCTAATTTCTTAGTGTTACTCAATAGTGTGTGCGTGTTGGCCTTTAGTATCTCCTCGCTATCTGCCAGTAGTACTACATCATCAGCATAAACTAACAGCTTATTAATACCATTCAGTTGTAAGCCGTCCTCATTCTCTAAAGATTTAATGGCATGCTCTAGTACAAAATTAAATAGTAGAGGAGATAGTGCATCTCCTTGCTTCAACCCATTCTGGATTTCAAAAGTGTCTGAAAACTGTTTGCCAACACGCACCCTACTCGTTGAGCCATTTAGACACATTCGTATAAGTCTAACTAACTTTTTAGGAATTCCGAACTCCAGCAGGATACTATATAACTTCTCCCTCTTAATTGAATCATATGTTTTTTTGAAGTCTACATATAGTTGATGTACAGTACCATTATATTCCCATTTCTTTTCTAAAATCTGTCTTATACTAAAAATCTGATCTGTTGTAGACCTGTTTCTTCTAAATGCGCATTGATGATCTCCTAGAATGTCATCAATATAGGGAGTAAGTCTGCTTACTAATATATTTGTTAGAATTTTGTACGAAGTTGAAAGTAATGAGATGCCCCTATAGTTGTTGCAATCAGTTTTATCTCCTTTCTTATAAATTGGTACGATAATTGATTCCTTCCATTCATCTGGAAGAGCTTCTTTTTCCCAAATCATACTAAGCAACTAGCGTATCATTTCCATCAATTTTTCTCCCCCTGATTTTATCAGTTCTGCTGGGATCTCATCTGAACCTGATGCTTTATACATCTTCAATTTTTCAATTGCCATTTCAACCTCTAATGCACTTGGCTCTGTGACTAGCATTTCTGCTGTCTGTAACTTATCCTCCTCAATGTCCTGTTCTGTATGTACATTTAATAGCTGATTAAAATAACTTTTCCATCTATTTAATATACTCTTGGAATCTGCAATCATATCCCCATTTTCATTCCGAATTATGTTTGTTCTAGCCTGAAACCCTTTCTTCTCTATACTAATTCCCTGATATAATTCTCTAATGTTCCTATTTTTTGCATTCATTTCAAGATCATTAATCTTCTCTCTCAAATAATTTGTCTACATAGATAAACATATTAAAATTCTTCATAAAAAAAGTTTCACGAGTCGTTGCAAAACGATTAAAATAGTTCGAAATATTAGTAAAGACAGAAAAAGTTCCTAGAGCAACAGCATCATATGAATGTTGTATGGAAAATTATAGAATAAATGATTCTTTAGTTCTTAAATAAACATATCGTTTGATGAATATACCAAATTTTAGAATTCTTCAGATATTCGTCTGAGCAGTTTTATCAGGTTTTGAATTTAATAGAAGACGAAATTTATGCACATCCATATCCCCGAGATACAATATTTACAGCTTTTATTTATATCTTGACTAAGTTCAAGCCACAATAACTTTTTTCTGTACATCTCTGTACTCCTTCATGCTCATATTGTATAAAACATGTATAGAACTCGATGATTTGCAACAAAACTATCTAACTTTCGTCGTTAAAATTGGAAAGTTATAAAACAAGTACTGTATTTGCGACATTTTGTTGTAAAATCTTAGTTTGTTTTTAGCAATTACACCAATGAGTACGGCTAATATTTTCTATATTCTTTGTTTGCGCTGGCAAATTGCGTCCTGGATTCAAGAGATTCCAAAACACGACGCGACATGTCAGCACAAATTTTTTTGCGCCAGCAATTTGCGTTGTAGATAAACCACTTCCATTTAAATACATGGGGAGCAATTTTTGCGCTGGCGCGTTGCGTCATAGATAAACCACAGCATTAAAGATAGAAATGTCACAATTGCAAAAGCAGATAAAGGGAACAAAATTGTCATTTTAGATCAAGAGGATTACGTAGATAGAATGAACCATCTGTTAGACTCCAAAGAATATGAAGAAATTAAATCTAACCCTCTCCCAAAAACAATCAGAACTGTGGGAAACACATTAAAACATATAAAAACATACAATGAAAGAACAAGAAAAATTCAAATTAAAAGTTTCAAACCCTTCTAATCCAAAATTATATGGTTTACCTAAGGTCCACAAGGATGGTAAAAAGATGAGGCCTATTGTCAATAGTATTGGCTCCCCATGTTACAATTTAGCTAAGTGGCTGGCCAAAAAGTTTAATGAACTACCACAATTTGAAAATAAGACCATTGAAAATTCAATTTAAACTGGTTGAAAAATTGAATAACATCACTTTGGCTCAGAATGATAGACTTGTTTCTTTTGATGTGATATCTTTGTTTCCTAGCATTCCTGTTAGCAAATTGCTCGCATTTTTGAGAAAATGGTTATATTCACAAAAATTAAAGGCAGAAATCATAGAAGAGTATCTAATACTAACTAAAATTTGTATCGATAATAACTTTTTCACATTCAATGGAAAATTTTACAGACAAATTTCAGGATTGGCAATGGGAAATCCACTTTCTCCATTTTTAGCCAATTTATTTATGGGGTATCTTGAATCACATATCACCAATGCTTATCCTTTGATTTTCAAGTGTTGGTATAGATATGTAGATGATATTATCGCTGTGATTGATAAAAAATACATTCAAGATGCATTGAAATTGCTTAATCTTCAGGATGTGTCAGTGAAATTCACTATTGAAATGGAACAAAATAACAAGAGTCCTTTTTTAGACTTATACTTAATAAGAAATGAACAACAGCAAAAAATTGAATTTAACATTTACAGAAAAGACACACATACTGACAACTACATAAAATCTTCAGGTTTTAATCATTTGACACATACACATGCAATTTTCAATAGTCTATTACACAGATTGTTAAATATTCCACTTAATGTAGAAGATTTTGACAAGGAATATAATCATATTGTTCATGTTGCTAAAATAAATGGTTTTATTATAAAGAATAAATTAAAGAAATTCAAACAACAAAAAAGGTTACAAGAATACACCACCTTACATCATGGTCCCAAGAAAGATGTAAAATTCAAGAAATTCACTTACCATCCTGAAGTTCATAATAAGTTTCAAAAAATTTTCAGAAATTTTAATATAACATTAGCTCCAATTAACAAATTCAGCCTGGGTAATCTGCTGTTAACTAATAATAAATGTAATACCCCAGATAACAAAAAATCTGGGATTTATCAAATTGATTGCAAAGATTGCAGCAAGATATATATAGGAAAAACAAAAAGGAACTTGGAAACTCGTAAAAAAGAGCACTTCAGAAACATGAAGAATGGAGAAATTGAAAAATCAGCTATAGCAGCACATAGTTTATTAGAGCATCATAGGATTGAAAAAGAAGCAAAACTTTTAAAACATCCATCAAAACCTTTGGATTTAACAGTTTGGGAAAAAATATATATTAAAAAAAACCATACTAGAACTATGAACTTTGAGATTCCGGAAGAACCAAGCTTGATTACAAAGTTCTTCAAAAATACAACAGATAGCAGTTTAGGAAATGATTCATTCAAAATAACACCAGATGGCAGTTTGAAGAGGAATTCCTTCAAAAGAACACCAGATGGCAGTCTAGATAATTACCGGCAAAAAGGAGAAAAAATTGACAGTCGTGAAAACAGCTGACGATGACGACAAAGTGTCGCCGATACTGCAGTGCTGTGTTTAAAGAAACATAGATGTATGAGGTAAGAAAAAATCACGATTCTTTTAATTATTATTAATTGAACCTCATAATGTTAAAAATTCCCAAATTTAATATATAAAAGTTATTTTTTCATTTAATAATGGTTTTAATTTATATAAATTTCAATCTAATTTTTTTTGTATCTGTCCTATAAGACGACCCAGGATTTTGGCGGCTTTTTTTTATTGTTCGACTATCATCTTATCTGCCGAGATATACAGTAACTGTTATAAATGCCTAAACATTTGGACTCTCTTTATTATTAAAATAAGTATGTTTTAATGGTATTAAATTAATGTTGGGAAGTAAACATTATGAGGTATAATCATTAAAATTACTTTGATCTCAAAGTTCATAAATTTAACCATGGATGGCAGCACTGAAGATGGTGACAATAGAACAGTTGACAGTCGAAGAATTTCGTCAGTCGGAGTTATGGCTGAGGATTAACACGACTGTGTTTGAAACTGCGGTATCATGGAAGCATGAATCCTGTGAGGTGAGTTGTTTAAACAAAAGGTTCTCCGATGAATTTTAATGTTTTAATGAATTTGATGTCCCGCGCCGTAGCCGAGCGGTTAAGGTAGGAAGCCTTGGTGCAGAGCTACGGGACTTGCGCTGGTTCGAGTCTCCATGGAGGAAGAAATTTTCTCATGGTATTTCGGCCAGTATGGGACCGGTGCCCACCCAGCATCGTGAGGCAATTGGGTAGCTACAATAAGTAGCGGCTCCAGGTTGAGGAACCAGCTATAACGGCTGGGGGACTCGACATGCTAACCACATGTCACCCCTACACTGGCTGTTGATCATCTACCTCTGTGATTGACACATGTGGATGTGAAGGGCCAGCAGCCGGCTGGTAAAAGGGCAACCGCTGAAAAGTGGAAAGACCCTCAATCGGAAATCAATCGGAAATGGATTTGATAAGTTTAGAATGAATGTGACTTTTTTGCAATTTTTTTAAATGTTTACTTTTTTTTGAGAATATTATGATTTCAAGCAATTAATGGGAACCTCTATCTGCTTTTATTTTGACTAGAAAAATGTTTGTCTCAAAGTTAAAAAAAAAATAATACTAAAAAACCTGAATTAAACATTGATAATTTCATGCCATCAAGACAGAAACAGTAACATTTTTTTTTTAAGTTTTGATAGCAAAATTCCAAAGGCCAAGAGATTAGTTTGCTGCCTGAAGGACAGTCAAGATGATTAAAATCATCAAGATAACTTGAATGGGGAGAGGTTTTAGAATTACCTGGAATTTCACTGCATGCAGGTGTTCAGTAGGTTTAAAAGTTTTAATATCTCATCTATCTATCTGAAATTTATTATTGAGAAGATGTCATATAAATCTAGGATAACCTATATTATTGCTACCATTAGAGGATCAATTTCAATTTTAAGGAACCATCTTTACAAAATTTCTTCTTTATAGAATATACTTCAATTACAATTTGAAATTTTTTAATGTATTTACAAAAAGTATTTAATCAAATCTGAAAATTACGAGGGTGAATCAAATATAAACCGGAATTATTGTTTACAATTTTATTGAATTAACAAAAACATACAAAACTACCACCTCATTTTTCTACATAGTCTCCTGCATTTCCAACACACTTTTACCATCGAGTTGGCAACTCTTTGATGCCGTCCTTGAAGAATGAGGGATGACGTGTAGTCAGCCAGTTGCACAGGAACTCCTCTACCGCTGCATTGTCACCAAACCGCCTTCCTCCCACGTCTTCTTTCAGTGGCCCAAACAAATGGTAGTCACAGGGTGACAAATCTGGACTGTAAGGAGGATGTTCCAGAGGTGTCCAATGCATTTTCCTCAGTTTTTCTTGTGTCAACCGAGCAGTGTGTGGCCTTGCATTGTTATGCAACTCAATCACAATTCGGATCTGTTTCCAGTGGATTTTCAGAATATGAGTTCATCACTGATGATGGCTTGAACACTTCCGAAGCTTATTCCAATGTGTGAAGCAATTTCAGAAATTATTATGCGCCGATCCTCCTCAATAAGGTCCCGTACAGCACGAATGTTGTCTGCAGTGATGCTTGTTTGTTGCCGTCTTTGGTGGGGCTCATTTTCCACTGAATCGCGGCCCGCTAAAATTTTTTTGCGCCAATCATACACCTGCATCTTCGAAAGGGTTGCTTCCCCAAACTGCGCAAGGAGCCTTCTCAAAATTTCAGAAGGTTTAGTGCCTTCTTTCGCCAAAAATTTAATAATAATGCATTGTGCAACAGACGTGTGTACCTCTTGCTCGCTCATGGCATACTGAAGCAAGTGGCCACATCAAGATCACTACTCCAGACACCCCCATCAACTTCCCCTCCAAACTGCAACCTTTGCAGTTCGCTACCAGAGCCTCCAGATACAAATTCCGGTTTATATTTGATCCACCCTCATAATTGTATCACTTTGTCCTTCAACTACAAGGTTCAAGGAATGTAGAAAGGCCAGTGAAAAGATGGACAGAACAACTGTGTGGCAGAACAGGCAATTTGCCTAGCCCGTGAAATGAAGAAGAAGAAGAAGAAGACTTTGTCCTTATGGCAATCCTCTAATGAGGAAAATTTCATATAATAAAAAATATGGCATTCCTGGTATCCCACAAACAAATTGGCTAGAAAAGTGAAAGCAAATTGTTCATCATTCCAGTAAATTTATTATGGAAATGGAAAATAATAAACAAATTCTCTTTCTTAATCTTTATATTAGAAATAAGCATGAAAAAATCAACATCCATAGAAAAAATGCACAGATGATTACATAAAAGCTTCAGGTTTCAATCAATTGGTCCATAAACATACTCTAGAGTTTATTACACAGACTAATAAACTTTTCATAAAATTATGGAAAAGAATAAATCAAATATTACACACAACCAGACAAAGTTTTGATGAGAAGATGATAAATAAGATAAAATAAATATTAAAAAAAAACAGAAACTAGTGAGAAAATATTCCACCCTACCAACACAAGAGAAACATTTCATGGAACTTATTCTCAATATTTCAAGAATATTAAAAATTTAAAAGTTGGTGATAGTAGCTCATGTTTGATACAGGATCATATAATTAAAAAATTAAATTATTAAAACATTTAGAAAAACCAACAGAACTAATAATGTAAGAAAAAAGATATACATTCAGAAGAACAAGGTCAGAAACATGAATTTTGAAGTTCCCAGCAAGCAAGATTTGATCTCAAAAGTACATTTAATACCAATCAGATAACACAAGAAATCCCATGTTATCAACACAATTCAAACAGTCGGAGAGTACCTGATGAAAGCAAAACAAGTCAGGTGAGAGAAGCAAATTTTATAAGGTGAGGAATGTACCTTTCTATTCATATTTATATACCAATGATAAAGTACCTCGTAATGTTACTTATCATTACTTTTTATTAAAACAGAACAATTGTTGGTTGCACCTTCAGGCCAGTTATATATATATATATATCACTATTTCAATAAAATTCACTGGATAACAGTACAAACTGAATGGAAATTGACAGTAGCAATTGGAAAATTAAGACTTTTAAGATGATAATGCCAGCAACCTCCTTCCTTAAATAGTCTATTGTGTTTGATACTCAACTCTGGTTATTTTTTAAGAAATAGTATAAATAATTATGCTTATGAAAATTATTTTTAATATATAGATAAATCTGTGAGTAAGAAATTATATTTAGGAGAAAAATACCATATTTACTTGCATAATTCTTGCACCGGGAATTTTTTGCGTTAAATTAATTTTTTCCCCTTGTATATTTCATGCATTTATCATAATACAATTTTTTTTTTTTTGAGTTTTCAACTCAGCATACTTTACTATCAGATTAAGTTGGAACAGTATTCCCTTTAATAAGTTTTAACATCTTAGAGCAAACAGTACTACAAGCTAGAGTGGTCCTTAACCTGGAATCCACGCAAAGATTGTCAATTCTTTTGACCTACTAATTGCCAGCATTCATGCAACACAATCCTTTTTCCCCCCAAATAGCATAGTTTTCAAAAGCCTGACTCAATAAATATGAAACCAAATATTTAGTATATCATATAAATATTTATTATTGGTTTCATAAATGTCTTAAATATTATTTGAGAATTCATAAAAGAATATATATAAATTCCCTATATATAAAAATTGCTATTTTTTTTATTTTTATTTTCATTCTTCTATTTCAAGGTTAGGCTGTAAGCCTGTGCCAACTCAAAGCATATCCTCTTCATCTGGTCATGGAGCATCCAATGTAACTTTTACTTGGATTATATTGTAAATCCTGTTTTGATAGACGAAATGTCTCCATTCAGTCTATATGTTGAAACCATTTTAATTTGTTGTTTGTCAACTTATTTTTTAATTCATATTGTGCCAGGATAGCCTCGATTTTCCTTCTATGTTATTTAGGCTTAATAAGCACAATGAATTTATTGAAACTTTCACTAAACACTTTATTTAACTCTTTCAATTATCAACAAACTTCTACTCACAATTACAATTCCCAAAATAATCTTCTTCTTCTTATTGTTATATCAGTTAGAACAATTTTCCACTCACTGATTAATAAATTCACCACAACTTATCGTCACACTATTCACCACAAGACTCGCTATCGCAGACTGACTGCAGTCTCCTGCCTCTCCCCTTCTATAAGGCGCAATGAAATTTCCAGAAACAGCTTCTAGGCAGTTCGATGCCCAGAATCCTCTAGCATGGATCTTTCTCCAAAGAAGAGAGAGACACCGGTAGAACCATCTGGCTACACACTCCAGACAATTCTGCCAGCAGTGCAGGTCATCTAACTCGCCATGGGCAACTCGCCCGCACAATTCAAACGTAACAATATATTTGTAATTATTCTCCAATATCAGTATTGCAGATACGATATCTTAGAAATAACTGCTTTCTCTATATTATTGTTAATTTTTCAGGTATTAGAATTTTCTAGAAGGCAGTTGAGATATTTTAAATATTTAACAGAATATTTTTGGAGAGTTATTTGAACTGATTGGCTTCTTAGACTTTAAATTGTCCAATCTGATTTATAATAATTTTATTAAATTATTAGCCAATCAGAATTGACAGTAGTCATGTAACTACTAGGAGTATGGGTATGGGTATCTTCTTGCAAGATGTAAGACATTCCTTCTCGTGGAGACTAGAAGTACGTCGATACAGGTTAAATTTCCACTGAGGAAAAATAGAGCTACCTTGGTAAAGGTTGAAGGCCCTCTAATATAGGATGAGGCCATGAATATGTTTAAATTGATAAAATATTGAGTGCTTAAGTAAATATAGTCAATTATATAAATTAGAAATTTAATGGTCTTGTGGATAGTTAACATTGAAAATTCTGCGAGTGAGCAAGTTTCATTAAAAGTGGAGTATTTATAAAACATAATGGTGAATTAAGAGAAGTTCTGCGAGTTATTTAAAACTTAAAATGTGAGTTATTCATCTGGCACTCTAAGATTTCTCTGAGTCGTTCCTGAGAAGAGAGTCAATTGTTTTACCATCAGCCATCATCACATCTCATCCAATCACCATAATGTCTTCCTTTAGATAAGGAATTTTAGAAATAATGTATGACTGAAGATACAAACACATATGCCTCATCTTGGATACGAATGTCCCTAAAACTTTCCCGCATAAATCACACATCCACCTTTTAGATCACAAAAATATGGAAAAAAGGTGCATGAAATATGCAAGTAAATACGATATATAAATTTAGTTTATAATCATTTATTAACTTCCATATTTACCAGTTCACATCTTATGGACATACCTCAGATTCATCTTTGTGGCTGCTCTTCAGTAATTGTGATGAAACTGTGGGTCTGGGATTAAGCCTGGTAAATTGTTGTTTTGATCTGGATGCTGCAATAATCACAAACATATTCAAACACAACATTATGATGTTTTTAATTAATAAAAAAGTTGTAATGATGGCTGAAGATGAGAGGAATTCCTCATGAAAATTGCAGTTTCTGTGCTCGAAGAACACAAAGTATGAGGTGAAATACAACTCATTTTTTAATTAATTTTTAATCACAAACATATATTATTTTCTACATTCAATATAATGTAAGTTACTTTTTTTTAGGAATCCACACTATGAAGTATACTTATTTACGTAAAAATTTTTATCACTCACTTCATATCCTTCTTTTTTTAAAACTAGTTTTGAAACTAATTTCTGTTGACAGAACAATGGTCAAAAAATTACTGAAAATGGAACTGAAGCGTAAAGTTCTGTAACTAGTTTAAAAATAGAAGAATATGAGGGAGTGATAAAAAATTTTACTTAAATAATGTAAGTTGTCAGATATAAGTTAGGAAGAGATTGAATTGGAAATAAACAAGTCTCATAATATACATGTTTTGGAGAACATCTTTGCCTTTCTCAGCCGAAATCCACCTGCTTTTATGATTGTTGAAATTTTTGTATATTCTGTAACTCTGATGGAAAAACTTCACAATTAAATCTTTTTCTCTGGAACTTCAAAATTTATTAATTAGAATTATGAACTTTGAAATTCCTGCAGAAAGGAACCTCATTAGTAAATTCATTGGACCAGAGGCAAAGAGAGCAGGAATCAAGAATCAGGGCCGACAACATGAGAAAATTCAGTCTGTAATCGCTGACGATGCGGCTAAGAAGCTCTGAAACATATGTTCGGCAAAAACAACTCTAAGAGGTAAGAATGAACAGACAAAATGTTTCAATTATTAAACAAACCTCTTAATGATACTTCCTATTGTATTTTTTAAAAAAATTATTAATTTGTCTCTATTTTTTTCTGGATGTAGAATTTTTTGTATAGTGTGAGTTCTGTTGGTTTTTTCAGTTATTTCAACAATTTTGATTTTCCTTCAATTCTATTATTTTCTGTCAACACATAAGAAACTAGAAAAATCTGTAATTGTTGCTCATGTGTGGACAGAAAATCATGGAATTAAAAATAAGTTAAAATTGCTGAAACAACTGGAAAAATCAAAGCTCACAGTTTGGGGGTATACATCCAGTAAATTAGAGAAAAATTAAGTTCCTGGGGAAAAGGATTTAATTGTGAGGTTTATCTGCCATTCACCAGATGGAAATAATATAGGCCTATAAGACTTCCATGGTCTAAATGGCAGTCAGATTTTGGCTGAGAAAGGCAAAGATGTTTGCCAAAACATGTTGCAGGCAAGGAAACAAAATATGAGGCAAGGTGTATATTTCTGATCCAATTCCTTAACAAATTATCTTACAGTGTTATTTCCCATCAATTTTAAGAACAAGTTAGAAAATCTGAAAAAGGTCTAGGATTTCTGGAACAAATTCCAGCAATCCAAAAGGTTGGACAAATTGAGTACAGCCACATGGAAAATATAAATTTTATACAGGCAAGAAGCATTAAATGACATAAAAACAATTTGAGAAATATAAAATAAATATTTTTTTAAATTTTTAAATTAAAAAATAGGGGCATGTCATAACGTAATAGCTTGAAGGCAATATGATACAGGCCAGAAGGTTCAGTACTAAAATCTCCCGGTGACACTATAGACCTGGAATCGATTGAGACTCCAATGCAAATAAGTACCAGATATATTTGTTCTGAGGGTAAAGGCAGTCATCACATCTTGGGGTGAATGTCTAGAAAAGGTGGGAGACTTAACCTCCTACTAACCATGGCCTAATGGGTTCACTTTATTTTACTTAAAATAAAGGTATAATTGTGGTAAGATATGTATCTACAGTAAAACTTGTTCAAAGTGGAATCGCATGGGACCAATATTTTTTTTTCCATGTTAGATAACATTCCGCATTATAAAATAACAAAAAAAAATATTAACCAATCTTAGATTATAGAACACCGTATATGTATTTTTATGTACACTTAGCGATAAAAAGAATGAGCCACTTCAAAAAGCAGAGTCCCTGTTATGGCCCACTGCGCATGCTCGAAAAGCTAAAGCTGTGATTCACGAGGTAACGCACTGTTAAATGTTTTAAATACGCTGTATTTGGTTTTAATTGTCTTAAATAGTTAAAGAACACTGAAGAGACATGTTTCTAGATATTTACGAGTGTTCAACAAATGCAATATTACTCAAATTACGACATTTCAAATAAAGTTAAACTCTCGTTCATAATGCAAAAGCACAAGACATCCAATATTTAGACAACTAGTATCCGACGTTCGAGTAGTGTAGATTGTTAAACCACTTACAAGAAGATGAAATATGTATGAAAGCCAGGGTTCAAATCCTTCAACAATGTTTTTTTTTAATTCATTTGTATTTTCGCAAAATACATACATAACCAAATTTATTATAGATAGACAAAAATATTGGAAGGGTCATATAGAAAGAATGGAAGAAAACCGGCTTGCAAAAAGAGCTAAAGAAGATAGACCAATGAACGGGAGAAGAACAAGAGGAAGACCTGCCAAGAGATGGATAGACAGTGAATGTACATCCAGTACGTCTTCCTCCGAGGAGTGATTTTGGAAATAAACAGGATGAAAATCCTACAAATTAAGTTTAAGAAGAAGAAGACATCCTATAAGTGCTATAACATTTAATTCCTGCCACATATTAAGTAATATTCCTGCCTTCATAAACTCTATAACACTATTTACCTACCAGTATAAATTTAATTGTGTGTGCTGTACCATGTTTTAATAATAATGCTATAAACTTATGTAATAAAAGATAATATAGCTTAATATATTATGTTTATTTATTTATTACGTATTAGTGAGGAAAAAGTTTCACCCTTCAATTAAAATATTTAATTTGTGTTTTGCACTCTTTTAACTTTACTATCTAACCTCTCTTGGTTAACTCTTGTTTTTTCGACCCCGACGCTATTAGGGCATCCGAGGGCTAGGGAGTCCTTCCTTTCTTCCATTTCTTCTTTCCTTTATTTTCTTTTCTTCTCCAGAAAGCCTGACCAGAGGCTATAAGATGGCAGCTCCATCACTGGTCTTGCCTTCCCTTGGCCAGCAACCAATCGAAGGGACTATTATTATGCTTCCAAGTCTTATATGAGAATTTCCCATAAGGGAAAATTTTCTATAGGATCGTAACAGGCCTTGGCCTAATACTTGAAAGGAAGAAGAAGAAGAAGATATATGTCAAGTCCAGCATAATATTATCTGATCAAATGCAGGGATTGTGACAAAATTTATATTGGAAAAACAAAAAGAAATTTGAAAATAAGGGTGAAAGAACATCTTAGAAACGTCAAAAATGGAGAAGTGGAAAAGTCAGCAGTAGCTGCTCATGCTTGGTCCAAAAAACATTCAATTGAATCAAAAGCCAGTCTAATTAAACAATAGATAAACAGGAACTAACGGTTTGGGAAAAAACCACATTCAGAAAAACAAAGGAAAACTTATGAACTTCGAAATTCCAGCAGATTCTGACCTGATCCAGAGGTTAATTGGTCCACCAACAGAGGGAAGAAGAAGAGTTTCTTCCGATCTACACATCAGTCGCCAAAATAGTACTGAAGATGAGACCGTTATGGTCTCAAAATTACGATCTATTTAGAAGATTTGTATGAGGAGAGGTAGGAAACGTTTGATTTTACCATAAACTATATCTATTTTACAGCAGATTGAGGAACATTTGGAATACCCAAAAGAACAGTATGTTTTATAAGGTATTTTGTAAAAAGATTTTTTATAGTGAAATGAAAAGCAATATAGGTAAATTTAGCTACATTTTATAAAATAATGAATTATTTTATTTTCTCATATATTTATATACTATTTATATTATTATCTCCTGCTGCATGGACAACAACTCTGGCTAACATCTCGTGCCAATTGTCTAGAAAGGTGGGAGCTTTAACATATTGCCCCAAGGACTCCTATGGTCTTTAGTGGCATCACTTTACCTATTATTACTACCATATATCACGGATAAATGCCTAGTGAGAGGCTTACCCCAAAAAACTAATTGATATTAGACTTAATGAAGAGAGATATAGGAAGGCTAAAAGAGTGATTGAGAGTCCACCTCAACTTACTTGAGGCATGACAGGTCAGAAAGTCTAATTCTTTGTAGAAAATTTGATAATTTGATAATTATCATCATTATTGTATTTTTTTTAGAAACTTAAGTATTTTACCAATTATTAACTGGTGCAATGCCAAGAATTTATACTACAAGTTGAAGATTCAGAAAGTCACCAGTTAATAAATAGTAAGTAGTGCAATAATTTCTCCATTGACAGATATTCCAATTAGATGTATTTCCAAATTCATTATAAAAGTGCAGAGAGATTTTTAACAGATAGCTAAATTTCTCAGAGCTACTGGCAGAATGGACTGTACTCATGTAAGAATTTTAAAAAATCATAGATTATATGGTCCCAAATCATATAGACATGTTAGCTAGAACATTTTACAATTATATTCTCCAGCATTTATATATTTTGTTGTATAATTCATAGTTAGGTTTTAAGTTTTTACTTTAAAAATTAAACACTTTTAAATTATATATGCAGTTAACATTTAAAACCAATCATAAAATTACAAAAGGAAGTAACATTATGAGGTTCATAATAAATATTTATTATCATCATCATCATCATCCTGCCAGGTATTAGTCCTAGAAGAACTGTTACGGCCTGAGAAAGCGGTTTTCGTGCCATCTTTTCATAGGTCGACCAAGTGACCGTTTTCCATTTGGACAGTAGTTCATTATTGCCTTGGGGATCCTGGATCTAGCCATTCTTGAGACATGTTCCTTCCAGTTTAGCTGATATCTGGAGATGTAGTCCAGTATTGGTGACACATTAAGTTCTTGAAGGATTTCTACATTTTTCTTTCGATCCCATTTGGTGTAGCCAGCTGTTCGGCGCATAAATTTTATCTCACAAGCTGTTAGTCTGCTTTCATCTCTCATCCTTATAGTCCAGGCTTCACTCCCATAACACAGGACTGGTCGAGCCATTATTTGATAAAGATGAGTACGAGTTTATTTTTGCAATAATGAAGGTTTTAAAACTCTATAATGATTCCCATTGATTTTTGTGAATTTCACAATTTTCTCTGGTAAATCTAAATTTTCAACAAAAGAGAGTTTATATTCTTTAAAACCTAATTAGAAACATAAAATGACATATATGTACCAGTAGTATCTTTTTAATGTTGTCCATTTACATCTGAACATTTATGTCACAATTCAAAGCTGGATCAATAAATTTTATCGAGGTCTAGTTTTTTTATGTGCCTTAAATCTACTACGGAGGGTTGTTTCTGATCTCTGATAACAAATGATTTTTAAGTTTTACATTAAGAAAAGCCATATCTCCACCATCGATCATGCTCTATTTCATGGCCCTTCACCCGAGCTATGGCTCGGCATCGGAGTTTCCACTGCAGAAAACTCTTACACAGCACAGCCATGTCTAGAAGTTCCCACTCCTCTTTACATGCTTTCCAGGGACTGTCTATTGTTCTAGGACGTCTGTTTCCCAATGCCCTTTTGAAGAGTCCAAAGGCACAAAATTCCATCGGTGATGCATCAGGAGATTTCACTGGGATGTTGCTGAATGGAAAAGCATGTATTCCAGTTTCTTGCTCCATTCTCTCCAGGAATGCCAGAGTTGAATCCGAAGTGTGACTGGAGGCCTTGTCTTGGTGCACCCAGACTTAGTTTTTGTCTGTACCATAGAGAGCTGGGATTTTGGTCCAGTAAATTGAGGTGAGAACTTCTTCCTGGTAGTATTGGGAGTTGATTTTGGCCTTTTTAGCTACTCTACAAACGGTCAGTTTTCCATTGTAGCAATATCCTGCGATGACCATAAATCCCTTGGAGAAACTTTCTCTGCATTCGGCATACCATTTTTGAAAATTCTTTTCACCCCTTTCCCTATAGTAAATTGCCCGGGATTTGTTGCGGTCTCCTAGATAAACATATGCTTCATCAAGTATGACCAAAAATTTCCATTTTTCTACTGCCAGGTGCTTTTCATAGAGTTTCCTGCTGTTGGTGCGGCGTTCGGCAATATGACGTGGCAAGGCAACAATTTGTGAACCCTGCTTTTGTGGCGCTTCTCCATGTTTAAATCTTTGTTTATTATGGTGTTTACAGTTTTAAGGGATATTCCCAATCTGTTCGCAATCACCATTTGTGTACCAGGGCCTTGACCTTTCTGATTACATCTAGGGTGCAGGTAGTAGCAGGTTGTGGATTTGCCTGTTTTTTTTTCCTTTTGGAATTAATCCCAAGCAACCCTTTCCCTTTTTATTAAGCACTGAGCTAATTCCACACTTTGACACCACAAAATTATGTTTTTTGCAAGCCTCAATAATCACAGAATAACTATAATTAGCATCGGAAAGGGCAGTAATATACCCTTCCCAAAACGAGTCTATCTGCTTAGGCATTATGAGAGCAACATGCGTGCGAATGTAACAGAAGCAGCACACTGACTGGTTTGATCACCTCGCATGCTCCTGTCCTGATAACTCACACTCCAACGTCACAATCTACTTGGCAAATCGTTCTCAGAGATCGGAAACAACCCTCCATATATGGAAATCATGGTTTCACTTCTCTTTCAATACACACAATTTTTACACCCTAAAAAGTCCAATGATCCAAGCCTCATATCTCAAACTTGGAACCAAGAGGTAAATATGGTTCACTGATACCAACCAAATCCATAGAATTCCATAACATTTCCCTATATGTTGATCTTCAAACCAAATCTAGGCTATTCTATGCTAAGATACCACCTGTGAATATTCAATCAGAAAACAAATGACTGCTAGCACTATGTTGACCATGTTCCTGCTAGAGCCAATTGTCAACATTTATAAACACATAAAAGAAATCTATCCCAGGAGCCCACCTACATTTGTGGGCAAATTCAGGTGATAAAATAGGCAAGTTTTTTTAGTGTACACCATTAGTTTTGCATTTATTTGTTTTTTTTAAACATGTCTTTGTGATAAGTTGATTACACTGTTTGAACAATGACTAATACATATTTTGTAAAATAAACATAGTCCTACAAGGGACCCGAAATTTATTATGATTTTAGGTTACTTTCAGCTCAACTTCTTACTTGATTTTAAGGCATTTCTCACAGATTTTTTTGGGAAAATCAACATATATATTTCTCTCAGGTAATTATTCACATATTGCAACAATAAATTGTGTGTTTTTCCATTTTTTTTATTTGAATTTATGCAGATGGAACCATGGCATAGAATCCCCCAAATCTACATTGAATTCTTGTAGCATTTTTAAACTGATTTAAATTCAACATGTAAGCAAAGAAATAATAAATAAATGGCATGTTTGTTTTAGAGTAATTTTAGTGAATTAATAAGTGAAAAATTAATAATAAGTAATAACAATTAATAATAGGTGAATTAAGGTATGGATGATAAATACTATTAATTACATTTTTATTGATCAAAACTCAATGTGACTTACCTGAACCAAGTCGTCTTCTGACCTCTGATTCTGGAATAGGAATAGGCTTTATAGGCAATACTGTGCAATTACGCCTGCCAAGCATGCTCTTTTTACGAACCATATCTAATCCTGTAAATATTAAAAAATGTATTAGTTATCCAAAGGATAATTTTAAAGATAATGAACAATAATGTTGTTAAGTTGTGTAGATAGGAAATAACACTATGAGAGTCTGCAGGATAGAAGGCCATTGGACGTCAGTTGTGAACGTGACACAGCATTGAGAATGTCACAAATGATGTGACGAAACCCTGGGTTTGCTAGGAGTTATGAAGTATGAGGTGAGTGAAATAAAAATAAACAATAATAATGTTGTTGCTTATGCCAGGTTCTTCTAAACCATGTCCATGAGGTTATTGTTTTGAAGTAATTTTATTACATCTGCAGGTTGATTCCAGAGATCTGTTGATGCATTCGAGTATATGTTGTGGTGATGCTTCACTTTGGGCAGATTGGAAATATGTAGGCCTACATGAAAAAATTAATTGGATTTATTATTTAATACGAGTTGAGCAGCATTCAGACCACAGAAATTAAATTTTTTTGCATGGAATCGCACACAAAACAAGATGAGATAGAATACATAGCGATACAATGAGGGGTATATTAAGTAAAGGTAAGAATTGATCTAGAGAGGTAAAAAAAAAAATCTTAAAATTATTTTGACACTTCAAAATAATGGAAGTAAAAACACTGCCACTATGAATGCTTAATCTAAAGGTCAAAGTCAAAGACCATGGGAAAGATGGATTGGTCGAGTGAAGACAAATTAAGAAGACGGGGAATAAAATTTTTAAAAAAAGAAAGAAAGAAGTTTGGGAAGATAGATGGATGGAGGTACATTTGCAATACATTGGACATGATAAGAGGATGGTGATTATTTTAATAAGAAATGTACACTTAGCGACAAAAAAGAATGAGCCGCTTCAAAAAGCAGAGTTCTTGTTATGGTCCACTGCACATACTCCATAGCTGAGGTTCACAAGGTAACACACTGTTAAATGTTTTAAATGTGCTGTATTTGGTTTTAATCGTCTTAAATAGTTAAAGAACAGTGAAGGAGACATGTTTCTAGATATTTAAGAGTGTTGGACAAATGCAATATTACTCAAATTGCGACATTTCAAATAAAGTTCAACTCTCATTCATAGTGTAAAAGTAAACACGGCAACTAGTATCAGACATTCAAATAGTGTACATGGTTAAACTACTTACAACAAGATGAAATGTATGTGAAAGCCAGGGTTCAAATCCTCCGACAATTCTTTTTATTCATTTGTATTTTCGCAAAATACATCCTATGATATTTCATTCCTGCCACATAATCTACGTTCACTTTACACTATCTTATTACATTCGGTACTGTAAACCAGTTAAGGCATTTAAAGAGACTACCGTGTATGTGGCCGTCGGTCAGTTAACTCACTTTAGAGCAGGCGCAAACAAACCGCGTTTATATTCGGCGCCTAAATATTGTGTTGGCTTAGTATGTCTTGGAGATCATAGATGGCATGTAAATGTACATTTTCTATTCCCGTTTAACCTTGATGAATCCCCTTTTATTTTTAAAACAAACAACACATGGAATTCGTTCACCCAAACTTGACTCCAGGCTCCAAAGCAGTCGTACATGTTTCTCGTTATCGCACTGCTGTTTGTGCGTGAGTGAAACCATGGCAAAAGAAAAATATCTCACTGAAGAAGAATTAGTGAATATTTTGTATAATGATGATTCAGGTGATAACTGATTCCTCAATTAGAAGATTCACAAAGTGAAAGTGAAGATGAACTTCCACTTCCTGAAATTGATACGCCAATACCATGTGATGTCAATCACCCAAGTTATTTCACCATCAAATCCTACTAGGATATCTCCTTTAGGTATGTACAAAATTTGAATTTTCTAGGACTAACAGTTTGTGAATAATGGTCCATTTTCTGAAGTGCCACAAAAAGGGTAGCTGGGGTATTTAAATGGCTGACCTGTGGGTTTAAATGCCCTGCTCAATGCCTGGTACTGAATGCGACACTATTTAGCTACCGGTATACATTTAATTGTGCTTGCAGTACCACGTTTTAATAACAATGCTATAAATGTATGTAATAAAATATAATATAACTTCATATATTTAGGTGTTTATTAATTTATTACATATTAGTGAGGAAAAAGTTTCAACCTTCAATTAAAATATTTAGTTTATATATCTCAAGTCCATCACAATAATAGCTCATAGATGATGGACAATAATAAAAAAATAATTATTATTATTATCCGTCATCTATAAAATAATAATAATAATAATAATAATAATAATAATAATAATAATAATAATGAGATGTATCCGTTGATGTGAAGAATGTAATTACCTGGGGATCAAAATTAACTTAAAATGTCCCTAAGAAAATGACATAAAATATAGAATTCAAAAAGGTAGATCGGTAATAACATTGTTAAACAGAGTTTTGTAGGATAAGAACATAAGAATAGATACCAAATTAGAAATTTATAAATCCATAATTCGAAGCATGCTAACATTCAGTGCAGAAACTTGGCATCTGAATAAAAATTTGAGTATAAAGCTTATGTCTACCGAAATGGATTCTTACAGACTCTCAACTAGACATTCTAAATTGGAAAAAAATCAGAAATACAATCATCACACAACAAATGAAAGTCCAAATTCAATATTAGATTTTGTGAGATACAGACAACTAGAATTGTACTGTCATATATGAGGATGCCAGAGAAAATGTTGCCCAGACAAGCTTTGGAATGGATTCCACCTGAAAAAGGAAAGAGAGGTGGGCCAGATTTAAATGGATGGATGATGTAAGAAGAGATATGAGGGAGCTAGGTCTGGAAGAATTGGAATGAGAAGATAGAGAAGAATGGAGAAAGAAGATAAAAATTTTAAATGCTTTGGGCATAGGAAGATGTTTTATTATACTGTAAACCTGTTTATAAATAAGTAAATAATAATAATAATAATAATAATAATAATAATAATAATAAAAAATATTAATACTTCCAAATAGTTTGTATGTTTTTTCTTTAAAAATGAATATAGAGAATAAAATAGAAAGCACTATAACAATTAAATAAATTAACCTCACCGGGAATTGAACCTGCGACCTCATGTATACGAATCAAGCCACTAAGCACTGAGCTACGCTTTTGCTGCCTTGTTGTGTTTAGAAAGAATACTGTTCAAGGGAAGAAGGAAAATGTATTGTAGCACTACTGTGCAATTAGTTTACTCGTGTGAATTGCACGTTAGAACTTGAAAAATTCGAGATCAAGAGTCGGCCCATTCTTTTTGTCGCTAAGTGTACATAAATTGTGCAAATTATATGAAATCATTCACAAAATTAAGTCACTGTTTTGTCACATTTTAGCACCAAATAACATTAAATTATTTTTAACTTAGAGATTGGCACACTTACCCTTAAATGAATAAGATTTTAAACAGGAGAAAAAACACATAATCAAAGTAGCTAGAGAAAACTGGTTTGATGAAAAAATGGTACAAAAAAGGATAGAAAAGTATAAGAAACAAAAAATGATCAACAAAAGCACTCTTGAAAAAGAAAAACCACCTATGAAAAAATATAGGAAATTCACATATCACCCTTGGGCACACAATAAATTCCAAAAGATATTTGAGAAGTTTAATATTAAAATAACCACTAATAACAATCAACATCAACAAAAATGAAAAAAACTGATAAAAATAAAAAACCAGGAATATATCAGATTGAATGTACGGATTGTGAATAAGATTTATATAGGAAAAACAAAAAGAAACCTAAAAATTAAAACCAAAGAGCATATAAGAAATATTAAAAATTGGGAAATAGAAAAATCTGCAGTTGCTACTCATGTTTGGTCTGAAAAACATAATATAAATTCGGACACTAAATTATTAAAACATTAGAAAATACAAAAGAGCTGACTATTTGGGAAAAAAAAAAAATCTATGTTCAGAAGAACAAAAACAGAGTTATGAATTTCGAAATACTGATGGAACATGACCTCGTTTGGAAGTTCTTTGACCAACCACAGGAGGGAGCTGACATCGACATCCAGGGTTTACAACATAAATCCAACCAGTCTGGGCAAGATGCTGATGACGATTATAATATAATTGAAACATGTTCAAGAACAAATCAACAATAATACTGAGGTAAGATAAACAGACTCCAAATAATTTAATTAAAAGAACCTCAAAATATTACTTCCTAAAATAAAACACCAAATAACACGTTAGTAGTCACAGAATTGTTTACACTGTTAGGGATGGGATCATGGAAAAATTTTAATTGATACAATTTATAGTGCTATCTATGGACCAATACAAACCTCACAAAATGCCATAGGTCTCAATTAATACCTGTCGAGGTTCTATTAATCATGGCCATAATATAGAGTTATTTATTTAATGATGCTCTTTAAAAGCTAAGGTCATTAGCATCACATTTTAAATCTAGGCATGCAAGGGCCAATATATTTTCCTCAGAGACCTCTTTTTCAGGCTTGATCATCTTTTTATGGTGCCATAAATTTGTGATCTAAATATATTGTTATATTAAAAGATTCCAGGCTATGTGGCCATGGTACATAAGTGGTATTTCTTCCAGACGTTTCTCCCTCAACTGTGGAGGGCATCTTCATTGGCGAGTGCCTCTAGGTGGTGTTCCCTTGTCATAGACTCGACTGTGAATGACATTCACACTGAAGATGACATCCGCAGTTGAGGGAGAAACATCTGGAAGAAATAGTAGTTATAGACCACAGCCACATAGCCTGGAATCTTTTAATATTATGATTACTGGCCGTGAAAGCCTGCATTCCACAATTAAATATATTGTTCTTAAAGAACAGTATGAGATAGAGTAGTTTAATTTAGATATGTTCCATATTTTATTTTTGCTCACCACAGTGCTGCCAATAATGTTAAGTTATTAAACTGAAGTCTTGTGTAAGTTTGCATTAATACATTTTGTGCATATGCACTGTAGTTCTGTAGAACTTTGAAGAAATCATTACATATATAAATAACAATAGTCGCAGGGATACTGATGATGGAACTGATATGTAAAGTTCCAAAACTAGTTTAAAATTAAAATAAGAAGAAAAATGTGTGGTGAGTGATAAAATTTTATCTTGATAAATATTTAATAATTGTAAAAAAAGTTATATGTATCATTGTAAAGTGTTTAAAATAGTGTGTAATGTTTGTAAAGACAGAAAAAGCACGTAGAATAACAGAATTGCAAGAATATAGTATGGAAAATCAAGCGGGAATTATTCCATAGTTGAGCGTGTATTTACTTATTTATTTACAGTCACATTACAACATTTTTAGACAATATCTGATACTGACTAGTTATTTTCCCTTCTTTTCCAATGTTGCCACCATCAACAACTCAATTACTCTATTTTTGTTAGGTTAGTGTTAGTGTAGGCTACATAAGATTAGTGTACACTTCAGTAAATAATATGCATGTATGGTAAAATCAAACATTTCCTACCTCTCCTCATACAAATCTTCTAAGTAGATCGCAATTTCGAGACCATAACGGTCTCATCTTCAGTACTATTTTGGTAACTGATGTTATGTAAATCGGAAGAAACTCTTCTTCTTCCCTCTGTTGGTGGACCGATGAACCTCTAGATCAGGTCATAATTTGCGGGAATTTCGAAGTTCATAAGTTTTCCTTTGTTTTTCTGAATGTGGATTTTTTCCCAAAACATGAGTTGCTTTTTTTTTGTTTATCTATCTGTTTAATTAGACTGGCTTTTGATTCAATTAAATGTTTTTCGGATCAAGCATGAGCAGCTACTGCTGACTTTTCCACTTTTCTATTTTTGACGTTTCTAAGATGTTCTTACAGCCTTGTTTTCAAATTTCTTTTTGTTTTTCCAATATAAAATTTGTCACAATCCGTGCATTTGATCTCATAAATTCCACATTTGTTTTCTTCTTCAATTCTTTCGTTTTTATTGGTTTTAATTATTCTATTAAGGCTGTATTCGTTCTTCGGTGCCAATCTTATATTAAACTTTTTGAAAATTTTTTGATTGAAATTTATTGTGTTTCAATGGATGGTAAGTGAATTTCTTGAATTTTATTTTTTTGTTTCTTTTATAAGTGTGCTTTCATTAATTAATTTTTGTCTTTTAAATTGATTTATTTTCTTGTATACCATATTTTCTTCATAACGGAGAAAACATGATAGAATTTGGAATTTATAGAAAGAATACACATATAGACAACTATATTAAAGCTTCAGGATTCAACCATTTTGCTCACAAAGAGGCAGTATTCAATAGTTTGACACATAGATTGGTAAATATATCTATGAGCAAAGAAAACTATGAAAAAGAAAAAGAATACATACTTAATGTTGCAATAGATAACGGTTATGAAGAAAATATGGTATACAAAAAAATAAATAAATTTAAAAGACAAAAATTAATTAATGAAAGCACACTTATAAAAGAAACAGAAAAAATAAAATTCAAGAAATTTACTTACCATCCATTGAAACTCCATAAATTTCAATCAAAAAATTTTCAAAAAGTTTAATATAAGATTGGCACCGAAGAACGAATACAGCCTTAATAGAATAATTAAAACCAATAAAAACGAAAGAATTGAAGAAGAAAACAAATGTGGAATTTATGAGATCAAATGCACGGATTGTGACAAATTTTATATTGGAAAAACAAAAAGAAATTTGAAAACAAGGGTGGAAACATCTTAGAAACGTCAAAAATGGAGAAGTGGAAAAGTCAGCAGTAGCTGCTCATTCTTGGTCCGAAAAACATTTAATTGAATCAAAAGCCAGTCTAATTAAACAAATAGATAAACAAAAAAAAGGAACTCACAGTTTGGGAAAAAATCCACATTCAGAAAAACAAAGGAAAACTTATGAACTTCGAATTTCCCGCAGATTCTGACCTGATCCAGAGGTTCATCGGTCCACCAACAGAGGGAAGAAGAAGAGTTTCTTCCGATCGACATAACATCAGTCACCAATATAGTACTGAAGATGAGACCGTTATGGTCTCAAAATTACAATCTACTTAGAAGATTTATATGAGGAGAGGTAGGAAACATTTGATTTTACCATAAATTACACCTCATAGTGATTAATTCCTGTAAAAGTTAAAATATATGCATGTAATTTATTTTGTTAGGTTAGAAAGGGAGAAATTAGTGTAGATCCATTTCTAATAAACGTTTGGGAATTTATTTCGAAGGATGGTCACACCACATGTGCTGCCATGTAGCGTCAGCTCTATAAACTTCCCGTAGGACTTCAAAGATATGTGGTACCACCTAGCAACATCTCTATAAACTCATGCACATGCACACTTTATTCTGTACGACTTAGAAAGGCTGAACAGCAGTTCTACTTCCCTCGATTTTTCAGTTTATTGTTGTAAACTATAGCTCTTCTTCTGTATTTACTAACTTTTTTTAATATTTTAAACTTTTTCAAACAACTTTTATAATCCATATTTGGTTCGTCTTCCGGGCTTATAGGCCGTGGTCTGGTTGTCTTCTTACTCGACGTTTCGTCTACTGCTGCGGTAGACATCATCAGGAGATACTGCGTGCTTTCTGTGAACTCCTCAACAGTCGGCTGCAGACTGGATGGTCATTGGAAACTGTCTCTCTGTTTATAGCTAAACCCCGGGTGGAGGGGAGGTTTTCTGCGCGCACCGAGTTGTGCGCTGTATTGCCGTGTGCAGAAGAACTTTTATAATGCTATTTACAATTTTTAAGTATTTATATAAATAAGTAAATCACATTATGACACTGTTAGGCCCGGCACACACGTTCCG
The DNA here is from genome assembly GCA_030220185.1 of Diploptera punctata. NCBI lineage: Eukaryota > Metazoa > Arthropoda > Insecta > Blattodea > Blaberidae > Diploptera > Diploptera punctata. Next base: position 432,804 of record JASPKZ010006439.1, on the reverse strand, counting down.
GTATACAGGTAAACCGAAGCATGTGTGCCAGCCGCTGCAGGTCAAATTGCACAGGCATGTAGACCCGAGTGTGTGTGTGGTCAGGCTCCGGCACGCCTGTACAGTTATTAGTAAGGCTAGGATTTTTATGTAATATTAACATGTAAAATATGTACATATTTATGTAATAACATTATATAAAATATGTAAGATTACATAAAAATTCCTTAAAATATGCCAATATTAAATACGTTAAAATTTAATTTTATATAAATTTATACTAATCCTTTAAATTGGCAATGTATCCTATAGGATACACATCAATTGGTTCGATTTATTTGATACCATTAATTAAACAGAAGAAAACGAACAAGTAGTAATAACTTAAATGTGTGTTAAATTACACAATAAACATAATAATAACAGTCATGAATGATTTTGTTTTCAGTGCTGTCAACAACATTTAAATAACAGGCATGAGAAATTAGTGTTTTGCCAATTAAAGTGTTAAACATTAACTTTAAGATAGATAAAATTTGAAGGAATGGGACAGTTCAATATTGACGTGGTAAGAAGGATATTGTCATGTTTCTATTACAAAATGATCCCACTACAGGTCTTAGGGGTATTTCTAGACAATTTAGACAATTGGTAAGAGACCTTTCTAGACAATCGGTAAGAGATTTCATTCTTGTGTGATAGCCATCTTTAACCCCACAACATAGTATGGTATTCATTTTTTATAAGCTGAGTCAACCCCAGGGTCATGATGCCATCAGAATATTAAGCAGTTTAAAAATCCTAACCCCAACGGGTCTCGACCCTCGATTTTCCAGCATGTAGGATACTGTCTTAATCAACTATACCAAGGTGTGCTCCCTATATATTTCTACTATTTCATTCATAAACAGAATAAATTGTTCACGTTTTAAAAGAGATCTTGCTATGTGGAACCCTACAGTCTTCAGTGTCTTCCTGTATCTATGTTTTTCGTGTTCAGTAAACGGAATTCTTTGACCGTTTCTAACCAGATTTTGAATAGGTTGGGAAAAAAGTGGAAATTTGAGATTTACAATTTTTGGAATCTATGTTTCCATGGTTATTTCAACACTCAGTACTTAGTGTGTTCTGTGAGCCTGAATGACAGCATTACACCTAAGAGGCATGCTTCGCAGAAGCCTTGTTACAGAAACTTGTGAGATTCTCTCCCATTCCTCGGTGAGTGTATGTGAAAGTTCTTCAAGGTTCTGAGGTACAGCAGGACGCTTACGAACAAGTTTTTTCCAACTTATCTCACATATGCTCAATCAGATTAAGGTCCGGACTGCATGCAGGCCAGTCCATCACCCGAATTTGGCATTCTTGCAGGACATCTCTGGTAGCCTGTGCTGTATGACATCTAACATTATCTTGCATTAGAAGAAAATTAGGGTCCATACCATAAGCAAAGGTTACAACATATTGGAGGATAATCTCATTAATGTAAATATCAGCATTCATGCGCTGTGGGACAACGACAAGCTCTGTCCGAGACTCAATAGTAATCCCAGCTCAAACCATAACCGAACCACCTCCAAATCTGTCATGTTCAATAATTGTGGCTGGATCAAAACGTTCACCAGGACGTCTCCATACATGTGTACGACCATCAGAACCTGTTAGACGAAATCTTGATTCGTCCGTGAATAAAACACCCTTCCATTGGCAGAGCTGCCAGTTGACATGATTCTGAGCAAATCGCAGCCGGGCTTCTTTGTGCTGATGTGTTAAACGAGGGGCTTTAAACGGGATTCTAGACCTCAACCTTGCATTTCTCAGTCTAATCTGAAATTACCGTCCCAGTTGCTGGGCGTAAATGATTTTGTAGATCTCTGGCTGTAGATTTTCTTCTGCGCAAAGCTGATAAGACAAGAAATCTATCCTGTACGTTTGTAGTCTTCTTTTTACGACCTAGCCCGGGTCTCCTCTTGTATCCATGTGTCTCTCTATATCGCCTCCACAGCCTATGGATAACGGAAGGGCTGACATCAAGAATCCTAGAGACATGGCGAATGGAACGACCATCTTCAATCAATGCAACTGCTCGTGCAACTGATGTTTCATTCAGATGTCTCATTGCTCTGTATTAGCTTCAGAGAAGACAAAAATAATTCCCTACCACAGATTATTCTTCAAACCTGTTTTTAAAAAATAAATCAATACGAACTCACTTTGGTTTCAGCAACTCTTGGAATTTCACTAACATATTAAAAAAAAAAATTAATAAAACCGAGAAGATCTGCAATCTGATTTTAAACAATACTTGAACTCAAAACATCTGACTCTCAAAAATGAAATTGTTACAATATTTATTTTGTGGCTTTGGTTTAAACATGTGTTCCTCTAATTTTTTTGAGTAGTGTATGTAAATTTACTTAGAAAAATATTTAAAATATCTAAAACTATGTAATTATCATCAAATATGTAAAAATATGTAATGATAAATTTTGATATGTGATAAGTTTCTAATTTGTGGACATTTATAAATTTTACCCATTATAAGCAAAGGGAAAGAATATGCGATTACATACAAATCCTAGCCTTAGTTATTAGTTTAGTTGTGGCTAGTTCCTTAAGTATAGACCTGTCTTCTTGTTTGCTCACCATCTCTCGACTGAGTTAAAATCTTTCGGTTTACCATAGCATGTGTGTACTCTAGTCTGTACAGGTATACCTTTCCGGTTTACCTGTTGTTGTTTCACCTGACAGGTATATCGTAATGTGTATGCCCAGCCTTAGACAATATTGTGATGCTGACTGCTAACCCTCCACAGAGTATATTACTTAGTCTATGATTTTTCTATTGCTGGTTGGAACGGCATTAGGATGTGATAAGTAAGTGTACACCCATTTTTAATAAATGTTTGGTAATTTTAATATTATTAATATATTTCTTTAACATAGATTTCGGAATTTATTGCCAAGATTGGTCATTTAAATTTCACAGCAACGTGCTGCCATCTAGCATAAGCTGTATAAACTTTAGTATATCGATAATATTCAATACTTGGCAAGGTTGATAATCGATGTAGGTTATCATTGGCTCTATAAACTCTGGTGTATGCACACTGATGTTCTATAGGACTTTGTAAGTTAAAATGCTGTTTTTCCCTTATATATATATATATATATATATATATATATATTATATACTGGGAAAGGTAAACTATTATTTCAATATTTTTCATTGAAAGTACAAGTTCTTTTCTGAGGTTCAGAAACAGCAAATCTGGCTATTTTACTAACATTTCAAAGTTCTGTACAACAAAAACCAGTTGAGATAAAATTTGGTATACTTTCATACAGTGTTTTTTTCTGGAAAAAAAGGTGCCGGTACTCACAGAGAGGATGTTATTCTAACAACTTCCACAATTTTAACATGTCCTCCGATGTACACTCGTCGTTTCTAGATCGCTTCTTGCTTTTGGTATAACAACGCAGAATGATGTCCTTGGAGCAGCCATGAGTCTACATATTTGTTAGGTTTGAATTGAGTGAGAGAAGGCCCTACTATCCTGATGAACAACAGTGCAGAAGTTGTCCTTACAAGCATAGATGACCTAGTTGAAGTAACTGTAAGATTCATTTGAGAGAACCCCCTTTCACATTCACTGGAAGATATTGCAATTGTGCCCAGTGTGTGCTTCAGAGGAAGTAGTATATCTGGAAATGTATTTTCTTGAAGATGTTCACGAAAACCATGAACTGCTTCTCTTTCATTTAAGCAAAATTTTCATGCTAACTTTCTAATTTCAGCTTCACCAAATGTAAGATATTTCCCTGGATTTTCTGCCAATACTTGGAATCAAAAACCTTGGCACATTCAGGTAAATCAGCATCATCTCCTTCAAGCAGACACTTTCAAACAGCTTATTTCAGACTTTAATAAAAATCAGTTGAACTGATTGCAGGACTGTGTCTTTCATTTTTGTGGAGTTTAATCCCTTTGACCTTCAGAGTCTCCTTACTTTGAACAGATATACTGTTGTATGGACCAGGATTTTCAATTCTTTCCTCAAATATTTGTTCAGTATTCAGTATGTTCCTGTGTGCTTTGTACAAGTCAATATTTCTCTCTTGTAGTTGTAGACTTAGTTCTTGGAGAGCATCACACATAAGGTCCAAATCAAGAACAAACTCGCATGATGTTATTTTCCTCAAAAGACAGCGATCTGTTTTGCTTCTTTTGCTTTTTGAAAGTGATGGACGAGAGCATCAAAGTCTTGCCACACTGCAGAAACGGTGTGAACCTATATGCAACCCATCGAGTGCTTAATACTCTGCCAATTTTACGAAGTTGAAGTTCTAGAGTCGCTGCAGAAGTCTGTAGTTCCCTAGCATTCTTAGGTGAAGAATGATAAGTTATGTACAGTTTGTCCATGAAACTCTTGAAGTGATTCACTCCTGCCACACTGTTCACCATGTCATTAACAGACAATTCAAGGTGATGCTTAGCACAATGCCAGAAAATAATATTAGGAAACTTCTCTTGCATTAGCCTCCTTACACCATTATGCACACCAATTAACAGCTGCACCATCACACGTCACAGACAATAAATACTCCTTCAAGTAATCTTCAGAGAGTCCTAAATCATTAAGACGACTAATTAAAGAGTTAAGAATTCCTTTAGCTGTTACATCTGACAATTCTATCAAGTCTAGGAAAAGACTCGCTGGAGTTGAAAGTTCAGGTAGAAGTGCATGAATAATAACAATCAGTGTGGATCTGTTACTCACAGTTGTAGATTCATCAATTAGTAATGACACTTTGTTCTTGTACTGCACTATATTGTGTATTAACGTTTTTCTCATTTCATTTGCGATGTGGCTCACAATGTTAATGCACGCATTTGTGGAATGAAGAATATATCCCATGTCTATGCCATTAAGTTCCTGCAAATTTATTTCATCTTCAAAGTTGTTAAATGATTGGTTCTTCTTTGCAACTTTGTAAGCGGTCTGAAAAATGTTTCCTGTAATTCGCTTATTATGACACAAAGTATTTAAGAAAACTTTCTCTAAGTTTTATTCTTTGCTTCAGATGTTACTTTTTGGCATTCTTTGTGCCATGCACTCTCCTTATGATCATGTATTTTTTTCCTCAGTGACATTAACTTTTTCTGGGATTCTCCAAAATAGCTGATTTTACCATTTGCCCACTCCACTGAAATTTTCATTCCCATTCGTTTGTCGACAGCTAGATTTCCAACATCACAACACAATTTACATCCCAACATTTTATTCTTGGCATACAGCCAATTGTTTCTCTGGCAAAAGTCATTTTTCTGCAACAGTGTCCAACATTCAGGCCAGTCATAGTCAGAATCTTTCTCGTCTTTACTATGTGCAGATTTGACAGTTTCTGCTTCTTCGGCCTTCCTTTTTTTTACTAATCAGCATAAATAAACTACTTTTTTTATTCATTTTGAAGAATGATTACACTAATTCAAGCTAGATTGATAGTGAACAGCTACCGGCACTTTCCTCTTTTGTTACACTGAAAAACTAATATAGGAAGTGAACTGAGCGCAACTTCCTGTTTCCAATACCAACATCCATCCATAATAATTCTGCCCAAAGGCAGGTCCTTTAGTCAGAAGGAGGATCCTATCCGCTATCCGAGATATTAAGTTTGTTAGTGATAGGGTATCATACATAATTCTAAAGGGTAAACGACATGATTTTATAATTGTAAATGTACATGCCCCCACAGAAGATAAAGATGACAAGATCAAGGATGAGTTCTATAAAGAATTAGAATGCTTATTTGATAGCCTTTCACGATATCATATGAAAATTGTCTTAGGAAATTTTAATGCAAAAGTGGGGCGGGAAGATATATTCAAACCAATAATAGGCAAATTCAGTCTCCATGAAGAGAGTAACGACAACGGGGTTACATTAGTCACATTTGCCACATCAAAGAATCTCATTGTTAAGAGCACAACATTTCAGCATAAGGATATTCATAAATACACCTGGACGTCCCCAGATGGAGAAACTCGGAACCAGATAGATCATGTATTAGTGGATAAACGCTGGCACAGTAGCATCATTGATGTAAGATCAGTTAGAGGGACAGACTGCAATTCGGATCATCATCTGGTCAGAGTGAAAATCAGACAACGGCTATCGCTTATGAGAGGAACAAACGCTAAAGATGATTCTGTAAAGTTTGAATTAAAAAACTTGAAAAATTATGAAATACGGTAAGAATACCAAATCAAAATTGCTAATAGATTTGAAGTACTGGAATCTTCAGATGACAATGTGGCAAACGAAGAAGAAACTGATGTAAATAAAGAATGGGAGACTATAAGAGATACTATTAAATTGTCAGCATCAGAAAGCATTAGTTGTTTAAAAAAGAGGCAAAACAAGAAATGGTTTGATGAGGAATGTGCCGACATTGTAAAGAAAAGAAAGCTAGCAAAAATGAAATGGTTACACGAGCCAAATGAGGTAAATTTAGAGCAATTGGGTAGTGTTAGACGGGAAACCACCAAGTTACTAAAGAGTAAAAAGAGGGAATATTTGAGAGAGAAGATTAATGATCTTGAAATGAATGCAAAAAATAGGAACATTAGAGAGTTATATCAAGGAATTAGTATAGAGAAGAAAGGGTCTCAGGCTAGAACAAACATAATTCGGAATGAAAATGGGGATATGATTGCAGATTCTAGGAGTAAATTAAATAGATGGAAAAGTTACTTTAATCAGCTATTAAATGTACATACAGAACAGGACATTGAGGAGGATAAGTTACAGACAGCAGAAATGCTAGTCGCCGAGCCAAGTGCATTAGAGGTTGAAATGGCGATTGAAAAATTGAAGATGTATAAAGCATCAGGTTCAGATGAGATCCCAGCAGAACTGATAAAATCAGGGGGAGAAAAATTGATGGACAAGATACGCTGGTTGCTTAGTGTGATTTGGGAAAAAGAAGCTCTTCCAGATGAATGGAAGGAATCAATTATCATACCAATTTATAAGAAAGGAGATAAAACTGATTGCAAGAACTACAGGGGCATCTCATTACTTTCAACTTCGTACAAAATTGTAACAAATATATTAGTAAGCAGACTTAGTCCCTATATTGATGACATTTTAGGAGATCATCAATGTGCATTTAGAAGAAACAGGTCTACAACAGATCAGATTTTTAGTATAAGACAGATTTTAGAAAAGAAATGGGAATACAATGGTACTGTACATCAACTATATGTAGACTTCAAAAAAGCATATGATTCAATTAAGAGGGAGAAATTGTATAGTATCCTGCTGGAGTTCGGAATTCCTAAAAAGTTAGTTAGACTTATATGAATGTGTCTAAATGGCTCAAAGAGTAGGGTGCGTGTAGGCAAACAGTCTTCAGACACTTTTGAAATCCAGAATGGGTTGAAGCAAGGAGATGCACTATCTCCTCTACTATTTAATTTTGTACTAGAGCATGCCATTAAATCTTTAGAGAATGAGGAAGGCTTACAAATGAATGGCGTTAATAAGCTGTTAGTTTATTCTGATGATGTAGTATTATTGGCCGATAGCGAGGAGATACTAAAGGCCAACACGCACACACTATTGAGTAACACTAAGAAATTAGGACTGGAAGTAAATATCAGTAAAACTAAATATATGGTCACACGTAGAAATTCAGTATATAATGGAAATGGACAGCTAATGACAAATGAGGGAAATTTTGAGGAAGTGGCTGAATTCAAATACCTAGGAACAATAATCACAAATAGGAATGAGATGCACAAAGAAATTAAACATAGGCTCAATTCGGGAAATGCATGCTATTTTGCATTGCAGAGACTTTTGATGTCCCAACTCCTTTCAAAAAACGTTAAGCTGAAAATATATAAAACTATTATTCTACCAGTTATATTATATGGGTGCGAAACATGGACTCTTACTTTAAGGGAGGAAAGGAGATTACGAGTATTTGAAAATAAAGTTCTTAGGAAAATTTTTGGACCAAAGAGAGATGAACAGACAGATGAATGGAGAAGACTACATAACAATGAACTACATGGTCTTTATAGGAAGCCAGATATAATAAGAACAGTTAAGTCTCGTAGACTGCGATGGGCAGGACATGTTGCGCGTATGGGGAATGAAAGACGTGCATGGAAACTTCTTGTAGGAAAGCCAGAGGGAAAACGCCCAGTTGGTAGACCAAGAATGAGGTGGGAGAACAACATTAATTATGATTTGAGGGAAGTAGATTATACAGGGAATGATTGGAAAGCATTAGCTCAGGATAGGGATGTATGGAGAGCTTATGTCCATGCGGCCATGAACCTACGGGTTCGATAGTGCCAGTGAGTAAGTAAGGAAGGCAGGTCCTTCACTGCAATAATAGAATTTTCATGCTATGCTTGCAGTTTTACTAGGGAATTGTATGTGTGGTAGCTTCCCGTTGCTTTCTACACCGGTGAAGGATGATGGTGATAGTGATAATGATAATGATGATGATGATAATGATGGCCATATGATTTCGGGGGCCGTTTGGGCCTTAAAGTTTTTCTGACATTTGTCTTACAGGTGAGGAAAAACCCCGATAAAAACCTCACCCAGAAAAACTGCCCCTACCGGGGATCGAACCCGGGCCCGCTGCATGACAAGGCAGCACGCTACCTCGAGACCACAGCAGTGGACACTACCAACATACAAAACAAAAAAGTGTGATATCAACTTACAAGTTATAAAACAGGAAATTTCATTCGTGAAGACTGTGCCATCTACCAGGAAAAATACATTTTGCTCTGAATAAATATATATTTCTTTTAAACATGAGAAAAAAGGTCCCGGTACTGCATACCGTCAGAAAAAAAGCACTGCTTTCATAACTATGTAAGAAGATAAAAAATACAAAGATTCATCAAAATCGGAGGTGGTGGGTGTCGAATTTGTTTTTTCCAGGATGATTTGGTGTGGAATGACACCATTGCACTATTTACTTCTTCCATTTATACTAACATTTCCTATTATTTTAACATTTTTAACGATTCTTAAAATATTTTTTTTACAATTAAGTATTTATTTATGTATGCGGAATTTCTTAATAATTTCTTCCAAGTTCTACATAACAGTAGTACTAGTCTTTGTCAACAGATGACAGTCCAGTATGATCAACCTTCAAATAATAAATTGAAGAAAAAGTCTAGTATTTGTCAATCAAAAATTTTTCTAAGTACATAATCACAGTGCACATGTGTGAGATGCTATTATGCTTAATGCAGCTTCTATTAGATGGCTCTGAAGTCAGTGATACGAACTTTCATAATAAATTCCCAAATGTTTATAAAATATAGACGTACCACCAATTTCCCATTTCCTAATCTAACAAAACAAGTTATATGCATAGGCCTATTATTTAATAAACTATAAAATAATCTTCTGTACACCAACTTTTCCCACCTGAACCTAACAAAATTAAGTTAATTTCTTGAAATATGGTTTGGAATTAATTGTGAATATTGGTAACATCAATTTCAGAGCCATCTAGCAGAAGTTATATTAAGCATTTGCACATCTGTAGAACTCCATTCACAATATTTGCATAATTATATAAATATTTAAATATCGTAAGAAATGTTAAAAGAATCATTCCAAAATGTTTAAAATAGTACAAAACATTATTACAAATGGTAAAAAGTGTGTACTGCAACAGTGGCATAAGAATGTTCTATGGAAATCCATGAATGACAGAATGACAAATACTAGACTTGAGCCAGAAATTGCACTACTATTTTTTTATTTTGTTAGGTTAAGAATGTGTAAGTTTGTGTTGACCAAATTAGCTTATAGTTTATTGAAATAATATGTAAATGATTTTATTAGGTTACAAATTATGTAGGCTGTGGTGTATAAACCGTCGCACACAATTTTCCATGTAATATTCTTATGCCACTTATGCACTAAACACTTTTCAACCATTTATAATGTTTAGTACTATTTTAAACATTTTGGAACCATTTTATAAATATTACTAATGATTTTTAAATATTTCTAAATTACGCGAATATTGTACATCGAGTTCTACAGGCGTGGAAATGCTTCATATAACATCTGCTAGGAGACTCTCACATCACTGTTACCAACATTTGAAAATAATTCGAAACCGTATTTAGTGTTAGTGTACGTAAAATTAGTTTATAGTTTGTTAAATAATATGCATGTAAATTGTTTTGTTAGGTTAGGAAATGGGAAGTTAGTTTACATCCATTTTTTTTTTTTGCATTTGGAAATAAATAATATGCATGTAAACTGTTTTGTTAGGTTAGAAGGAATTTTTTAGCATTTGGAAATTTATTCTCAAAGTTGGTAATGCCGACTTCAGAGCCATCTACCGGAAGCTACATTAACCATTACAGAAACTGGCGCATGCGCACAGCGATTCTATAGAACTTAGAAGAATTCATGATGAGCGACTTTTTTAGCATTTGGAAATTTATTCCCAAAGTTGGTAATGCCGACTACAGAGCCATCTACCGGAAGCTACATTAACCATTACAGAAACTGGCGCATGCGCACAGCGATTCTATAGAACTTAGAAGAATTCATGATGAGCGACGGTTTATACACTTTATCCATTATATATTAGTGTACATCTATGTTTAAAAGCATGTTTGGGAATTCATCGCGAAGGTTGGGGTGCCATGGAATCTAGCACCAAAAGTTGCGTAAGTAAATATCTTATATTCAACCCCACCAACTGCACTGATCGTTCTGCTATCTATGAAGCAAGTTCATAACTACTATTCTGCAGGACTTAGAAAAATTCATGGTAAGACTTAAATTGCAGTTTCTCCAAATATTGTATGGAAAATCATAGAGAAACACTCTCTGAACTTAACCCCAAATCCCTTTCCTAGGTTTGTTGCAACTTGGAACAAAACCGAAATTCTACAATTTGACAAAACTTGTGGGGTTTTTTAAAACTTGTGTCACGTGTTAGAACTTGAGCCGGCCCATCAATCGTCCATTAAACGATTAAAAGGACACATATGTAAAACCGACAGTTTCTTTACACTAAATATAATCTTGAATACAATGTAAATCTTGCGTAATCTAAACATCTGCCCAACATATGTATGGAGAATCCATAAAAATAGAAATGGATGGGGCAGTTTTGCAAAAATATATCTACCATATATCCCTTTGGCTGAGGTCGACAAACCAACCCACACAATTTTACTCATCCTTTTGTTAGGTTTGTTGATACTTGAAATGAAACTGACTATCCCGAAACAGTAACTCTACAATATGACAACACTTGTGTGGAATAGGATAAAGTTTCGGGGTTCTGTGCATTTTAGAACTTGAGCCGGCCCATCAATCGTTCACTGAACGATCAACAATATAAAACGGACAGATTCTTAGCATTAATTATAATCTTGAGTACCATGTAAATTTTTTTTGCGATCATTTGAAAAAGAATATAAGTCTCGGATAGCCCAAGTTTAATTAATTTTGTTACTTAATCTCTAAACAGTGTTTCTAATGCTACCCCCTGCATTTTACGTGTTTAAAAATAAATAAATTACCTTCTTGAAACATCAGAAGTTCATATCAAACAGAAAACTTACTTCAACTTTCGTAAAATCATTTATTAATCGGAAAATAATACGTAATAATTGATACTTACAACTAAAAAAACCACTAAAAATTACTGGCCGAAATTCGATTAAGTAGAATTTTGAAATTGTTTCATGTAATGTCGCCAACATCTGCTGACTAAATAATCTAAAAAAAATGTACGTTATTTCAGTCACAACTATGTTTACATGTAAATCTTTACTATATATGTGTTACTATTAAAATATTATTGTAATTTAGGCTTAAAACAGATAATAACTTATTGTAATTGAACGTTTGCAAACCTAAATTTACTTGCAATGTTGGCTACACGAAATATAAAACACTTGAGGCACAAAATATGATAAAACGTCCAACAGATGGCACAAATGCCACAGATATACAAAGAAGATCCTCCAAGATGTTCTTGTATGCAATCATCCAATCAGAAAATTCAAATTTATTTCAATAATCCAATAAAAAAAATTAGAGTTTAAGCATTGAGGAAGTAATTCCTCTATGGCCTAGAGTTGACTACAGTGCCATCTGAAGATGACCCGGGGCACCCCAGGCCAACGCAAATGGAAGAGAGTGATGCCAGGCCTAGTTTTTTCTGCCAACGCTTGGAGGCGCTTCAGTCGCTATGTCGAAAAGCAAATTCGTCTACAGTGACAGTGCAGCCAACAGACTCCCTGAATTAAATATTTTTTTTATTATTTGAAATGAGCTGACCTACTCTTAATTTAAGTAGAAACATTATCTTGATAAAACATTTGTTTGAACTATTCCATGTAATATTGGCTTTGAATAATTTTTATACCTAGTTTCTTTTATTTATATCATAATAAACTGTATATTTTATTCTATTATGTTGGCTGCGTATTTTAAAATGTAGGAGCATCGTGCATCAATTCTTGTTTGTTTAATTAGAAGGAATTAATTTTCTGTTAAAAGAATATTTTCTAGTAAGTATTATTAATACGTAAATGCATTAAAATATATGAATTGGCTCATGTTTCCATTAGGTCACGGAATTTTTAAAATTACTTTTACGGAATTATTAGGTTATGTTTTTTTTTTATTTACATTTCCTACTTTTATAAAAAAAATTCTAATGCTTGTTAAAATTCTTAATATTTTTCCTGCGCATAATACAAGATTCTTATGCGACTGTTCCATTACTTACGTGATCTAGTGGAAAATCTTCCTATGTATAATTGTTAGCCTATATACAGAAATTTTAGGGGGCAAACATGCTTTCGTATAATGTTAGAAATAATACGATTTTAAGTAACTTATTTTTTTAGTCATAGGTACATTGATGCCATATCTTTGACGTAATTATATTGAATTATTATTCTTGATCTAGGTACCTGTCATTGTTCTGGGATCAAGTTTTGGATAAGATTCTCTATCTATCTAGGTTATTCCATGTCTACTCTTCCATAATTTCCATCCATTGAATTACCCTTTTCTAGACCTTCTCCTTAACTTGTTCTTCAGACCTTGTCTATATCTTGGTCAACCTCTGAAAGACGGTGTTAATAGAGTGAGTAAAGTTACGTAAGACATAGTAAGCCATAATAGATAACTGTCTGCTATGGAAGGATAACCATATATTGAATTTATATATATATTGTAACTTGAACCCCAGAATGTGTACTTGAGACTGAAAACATATTACATTAATTAAAACTTTAAAAAAAATTATGAAGGAATATTTAATTATAAGTACGGTACTTGTTTTATAATTTTTTTTTCAGCAAAAGAATTGATATTTTTATATAGGAGAATGTTTATTTTCTACCAGTTCTTTTATAGCTTATTTTATGGTTGTTCTGTTGAAATAATACGTAGGATTTCTGTATTTTTCATGTTCATATAACTGTAGTATGTTTATAAAGATTCAAAAACTATGTAGTATCCATTACAGTACGTACTTTGTATAACTTTTTTTTTCTTTCTATTCAGATGTGCAAATGTCCAGTAATGCTGCTCTTAACCTCCATCTGGAAAGGGGTCATTGATAACTGAATTCACCACCAATACAGTGAAATGAATGGTTTATTGTGATTTAATGCATTGTTTGATTGAGATGATCATATGTTAAGAACAGTAAGATACCTGTAATTTTTAATTACCTTTTTGTAAGGGACCAAATTTTGTTGGTAAAAATATGTAGGGAAAGAAATTAAAAAATCTCAATGCATTAATTCTTCATAATTACTTAAATTCTCTTATTGTTTATTATTATTATTATTATTTTGTTCATATGTCTAAAATAAATAAATGATTATTAAATGATATCTTTATTTTTATTTGAACCTTTCCTTGATAATCAGGGTCATCCTTTCTTTAATTCTAAGAAAATGTAATGCAAAAAATAATGTTATTTCTAAAAAAAATTTGAACAAAAAAACAGTTTAAATGAATACTTTAAAAGAATTGATTGAATTATAAAATATGTTTCCAGTTTTCTAAAACTAATCAACTGTTTTTCTGATGTTAGGAATATATTCCATGTATTGAATAAAGAGTAAGTTGAGGGTCTTGGAAATTGAGATGAAGTTGTGAATTGATATATTCATAACACTGTGAGGTTTTATTTAATAATAATTACTCAAATTTTACAGCTTGCCTCATACTTTTGTAAAACAGAGGACCAGTTTCGAAAGAAGTTTCCCTTTCGAAACTAGTTCTGAGTTTTTCAATAATATGAGGTGAGCTGTAAAATCTGATTGATTAATATTATTTTAGGCATTATTTAAAATGTGGTATTAGAAACGCCGAAAATGACGACTGAGCCACCGGGGTCAACACTGATTAGTTATACTTTTGTCGATAGATGGCGCAAATTGTTTTGCCGATAATACAGTAAGCTGTAATCGGTTAGTGTTTTCTGCCAACGCTTGAGGTCTCTGGAGTCTAGGCATCACTGAATAACATTGGCGCTGGTCATCTCTAATAGTGGGTTATCTCTGACCCGGGGTACTAGCGGCCATAAAAATCATAATAATGATCTGATAATAATCATAGAGAATGATATGGTCCCCCCCAGGAGCTATCACCTTGACGTGGTGGGGGGGCTTAGTACCCGATGAACCAGACGACTCTACTGGGGAAGATTGACTTAGGTTAATCTTGCTGGTGGGTAAGAGGCGAGGGGAACTAAGTATAGCTCACAACGAAGGAATGGCGTCTGTATCCATATTGGGTGGCCACATCTTTGTCAAGTCTTCAACGGTCAACAGGGCGACAAGGAATAGCACAGCTAAACTTGTAGGGCTTGAAGAGCGGAAGAAGCAGCCCTCTCTTGGGGGGTGGATACCCAGAGGAGCATGTTTGGAGGCTCAGAGGAAGCAGCCCTTCCACCATCCTTGTCCTGCGAAGCGCTCGTAACGCTTCCAGGAGACATTTATCTTACTGAGAAGCTTCATGGAAAGTCTAGTTTCAAATATTTGGGCTGTGATGTTGGCTACAATGTGGAAAGAGATATTGACTCCAAAATAAATAAATTTCAGACGGTGTGTGGAACAATACAGAGAACATTCAAAAATAAAATTAGAAAAGAAACCAAGATAAAAATGTATAATGTTATGGCGGTTCCCACAATATTGTATGGATGTGAAACTTGGGCTCCAGTGAAAAGACAGAAGGATAGAATACAGACGGCAGAGATGCGGTTCCTAAGACAAGTAAAAGGATGTACAAGACTTGATAGAATAAGAAATGAGGATATAAGAGAAGAATTGAAAGTACAGCCTTTATTGGATAAAGTCACGAATTACAGACAGAAATGGATTGATCACATGGATGGAATGAGTAAGGAGAGATATCCATTGTTAGCCAGGAACTATCAAGCAAGAGGAAGGCGTGATGTTGGAAGACCTAGAAGACGTTGGGCTGATGCAATATGAAGTCGGAACGGGCAATTGCCTAATCCCTGGAGTGATGATGATGATGAGAATGATATGGTTGTGATCACCCCAGGCCAACGCAAATGGAAGAGAGTGATGCCACGTTTGTACTAGAGGTATGCCTGGCTCTTCCTAGGAAGACTGAAAGAAGACACAACACCAGATAAAGTAAAAAACTACCTACTAAACATCGGTATTCAAGGAAATCTGATCTGCGAAGAAATAGAGAGCAGGGGAAGGAACAAAGCATTCAAGATAGGAATACCATTTGAATACCTGGAGACAGTAAATGGCTCAGACTTCTGACCGGAAGGGGTACTGATAAAACGCTATCTTTTTCGGAGAACATTTAGAAACAAAGGAGTCTCAATCGCCTGTTAACGTTCTTAATTGGAATGCGGAAGGTCTCAAAAATGCACTGAAATATATACCAGTAGAGGAACTACTACAATATGACATAATGGTATTCACAGAAACATTCGCAACGGAACAGATCAACATAGAGGGGTTTTACGGACTACACTCGTACGGAAGGAAAACGGATGGCAGGCCGACAGGTGGCGTATCATGCTATCTGAGGCCATCACAGGGGAACTTCAAAGTAATACACAAAGACGAAGACATACTCACAGTGAGAACAGACAACATCACAAACGTAGCAGTATACATACGACCACAAGCAAACCACGGAGGAAGGAGTGATAGAAACTTTAATAACAGCAATAGCAGACACGGAAGAAGACGAATCCGTCATAATAGTTGGAGACATCAACTGCAGGATATACAAGAAGAACACAAAGACTGAAGTAGTTCTAGAGACACCGAGAGAAGAGGGTTACACCCTAACCAATAAGATGGAACTGCCAACATATATAGCGCACAATGGAACAAGCGTGATCGATTTACTGCTATATAAGGGAAAAGATCTAAGATTAATAGAACAAAAGGGGCTATGGTCATCAAACTTAGCACCCATCAGGAAACACGTACCGATAGCAACAAGACTGGAAAAGACAAAGGTCAGAAATAGACCAAACAAGGAAACCCCTAAAAACAGGATATCAAGAAAACTAGATGTAGAACAAATACGAAAAAACACGGAGAACATAGATAAAGGTAAAACGAGAATAAAGGAAGGCCAACTGGACAAAGCACTAGACATCACTAACAACCTTATAAAGAACGCCTGTCAACCAACATCAAAAAGAAGAGCACAACCATGGTTCGACAGGATGTGCTACACAGAACGGAAGGAAACACTAAAAGCACTAAACAAAGCAAAGGAATCCAAAAATCAAGTAGGCCTGGAACGATACGCCCAGAAAAGAAAACAGTACAAAAACATAATAAAATACAAGAAAACCCATTACATAGAAATGAAAGCCCAACAGCTAGCCGAAGAAGCAGAAAAGGACCCTTCCCTGGTCTTAAGGAGGAAACCCAGAGGAGTGATGAAAGAAATACCAATAGATGATTGGGAAAACCACTTCACAAAAATACTGAATGAAGGAAACAGAACAGAAGCTTACGAAGCCAATACTACCAGGAACCCAAGAACCCTGAATCTGGAAATGGAAATCACAGAGGATGAAATAAACAAATGCATGAGAAAGAAGCAAAAATAAAAAAAGCCACAGGATCGGATCAAGTAGCATACGAACACCTAAAGGCATCAGCTGACGTGCTAATATCAATATGGAAAGAACTGTTTAACAAATGCCTAGAGACGAGAACCATACCAGAACAATGGAGAAGGGCTACCCTGAAAATGCTGTATAAAGGTAAAGGAAACACGGGAGACATGAACTCATACAGAGGCGTTGTACTGGAGAACACCCTGTTCAAAATCTTTATGAAGATACTTAAAAACAGATTGATGGACATCACAAAATTAAACATCCCACCAGATAACCAATTCGGATTTAGGAAAGGAAAATCCACTCTGCAAGCAGCATCCGCATTATTATATGAGATAGAAGCAGCCCTCAACAGACCGAAAGGGAAATACTACGTGGTCTTCATAGATTATGAAAAAGCATTCGATTACATAAACAGAACAAAACTACTCACGAAGATGAGGGACATGATTGGAAACGAGCACCCCATTATTGGAATAGTACATGACATAATGAGGCGAAACTGGTTACAAATAACAGATGAGGTTGCGGCATCAGACGAAGTTATGCAAACTAATGGGATACTACAAGGAGACCCCATCAGCCCGCTACTATTTAACATAATGACGGCTGACATTGGAAAAGCAACAAACGGGACCACGCTGGTAATGTATGCGGACGACATGGCCATTGGGGCAGAAAACAAAGAAGAATTGCAAAAAGGCATAGATGGGATACAACGATGGGCTATGGAAAATGAGTTCAAGATAAACAGCAACAAGACCGTACAAATGGTTTTCAAGAAAGGAGGAAGAACAGCGGCAAGTGATAATCTAAAACTAGGAGAAGAACCGATAAGAATGGTCAACAAATTCAGATATTTAGGCATAACACTGCAGCCAACAACAAAGTCTTTCAGCGCACATGTGCAGGAGAGAGCAGCAGCAGCTATAAGAGCTATGTGCAGTATCAAAGACATCACATCGTTAAAATTAGTCACAGCCATGAAATTATTCGCATCAGTGATCACCCCGATCGTCACCTACGGGATAGAACTGATATGGGAGAAACTATCGACCAGCGATTTGGAGAGGTTAGAAAAAGTAAAACCAAGATTCATCAAAAAGGCATTAGGTGCAAGCAAATACACACCAAATAGAATGGCCTATATGCTAGCCAGAGAAACCTTCTTCCTAGAGGACCTGAGGCAAAGGATACTACTGCCAGCAACGGAGCCATATAAGAAAGTCATCGAAAAAAAGAAACAGAGAGAAAAAGAGATCGACGAAGATTTCTATGCCTCAGATGCCATGGTAAACAGAGAGTGGACTGGAAGTAACCAACCACAAAGGCACAGAATCATAGGTTTAGCAACACACGGATATCATCACAAAATGTGCAAAAATACAAAATTCCACCAACCGAGTGATTCGTGTGAATGCAAGATATGCGACCAAAAGTGTGAGCGATACCATTACAAACAATACAGAATATGGGCAGGATTACTGAACGAACTCACAAAAGACAAATCATAAACTTATAACTTAATGCTCTTTCGAGTGCCTCTTACCAACTTATTATTATGGTTTGTACGTCATACGTCTACAATCGATAAAATAGCGACGGTGGCGCAGTCTTAAGATGACCCGAGTACTATGTGGACAAAAAAATAAAAAAATTTTGCATCCAAATCTCCCTATAATGATTCACTGGCCTATGTATAACTGTAGGCTTTTCCGAGCCATAAATCCCAATAAATACAAATCCGAAAATGGGAACAAGGAGGAGGCGAAGGGTAAGGTGTACCTACCATATATCAAGACAATAACGGAGAGAATTGGTCGAATATTAAATAAATATAACATATCTACAACTACAAGCCAACACAAAAATCAGCAATATACTGCGCCCAGCCAAAGATACAAGAGATCCGTTAAGTACTGCCGGTATATATCGCATCCCTTGCAGTTGTGGACAGGTTTATATCGGCACAACAAAAAAAAAAAAAAAGAATGGTTACCACAAGATTGCAAGAACACAAGAGGCATTGCATACTAAAACAAAAAGAAAAATCAGCCGTAGCGGAACACTGGATGAACAACCAAGAACATATAATAAGATTCGAAGAAACACAGGTATTGTCCCAAACATCACATTATTACACCAGACTGTACAGAGAAGCCATTGAAATATATAAACACAAAAATTCCTTTAACAAAAAAGAAGAAACCATGAAGATAAACAAAATCTGGATCCCGGCACTGCACAATACGACAACGAAGCTTATGACTTCTGCTAGCGACAGCTTGGACAAAACAGCACGCAACACGGACCGCGCAGAAAACCGCCTCTCCACCAGGGGCGTGCCTATAAATAGGGAGGGAGTTTCCAACAACCAGCCAGTCTGCAGCCGACTGTTGAGGAGTTCACAGAGAGCACGCAGTATCTCCTGAAGATGTCTACCGCAGCAGTAGATGAAACGTCGAGTAGAAGAACGACTGGACCACGGCCTATATGCCCGGAAGACGAACCTAATAGGGATCATTCACTGGCCTGTTAATAACTGTAGATGACTCTGTACCAGCCGTGGCATCCCATCATAATCCCTGGATATGGTTCATGGTTGTGATGGCTCTGACCAAAGTTTCTGACCACAAAACCTGTCACTAAGGATTCAAATCCCTTAGATGTTTTTCAGATAAGTATTTTAACACGTATTAAAATTGTAAAATATTTGGGGAAATATTATTTAATAAACAAAATACCTAAATATATTTCATACATATTACTCCAAGTTTTTCATGTTACAAAGATAACTGTAGATGACAAGTAGAATTTAATTATATAATCTGTTGAACCTTCGTTTGCAGAGGTTAGGCATGTGAGGTTCGGAATCTCAGTTCTTGGGTACATTTGTGACTTAATTCTCTCTCTCCCTTTTTTTTTAATGTGTACATCTAAATAAAATATAAAAAGTAATTTGAACATGTAATAAATTCCAAATGGTAAAAGAAGATTGTGACAGGCATTAATGTGACTGACAAATTCTGAGGGCACAACAGAGAAATGATAGCCTAAATCTTGGAATGCTCAATGATAATATATATAAACACACACACGTGTGTGTATTTTCTCCCCTCTCCTTCCTTTAAATCCAATGCAATGCTTGTTTGTATAAAATAAATTTTTTCGAGCTTTGGTCTCAGTTATTGTTAAAGTTGGCCTAATTGAAAAAAAAAAACTGCATACCATCTCTATGTGTTAATTCTTCATAGTTACTGAAATACCTTTATTAGTGAACTATCTGTTAGCTATGTATATATGCCTATAATAAATAAATGTTAAATTATATCTCTCCTTGTTTTTATTTGGACCTTTCCTTGATGGTCTGTTATCATGTTTTTGTTTATTCAAAAAAAGTTGTTGAAGGATTAATTGGTATGAATACTTTAAATACAAGGATTGAAAATATTCTTCCAGTTTCCTAAGATTTTATTTCAAGAGAAAAATGTACACCTGAATTTGTTTGGAATACATTCAGAATTGCATTGGTTAAATACAAAATAGTCTTGGAAGTTGAGAAGAATTTTACGAATTAATATATTTAGGAAGTAACACAGATTTAACAAAAAATTAAATGAATCAGATTTTACACCTCACCTCATATATTTGTAAAAGTCTGGACCGGTTTGGAAGGTGAGATTGCTTTGCAATCGGTCCTGAGTTTTACAAAAATATAAGGTGAGGTGTAAAATCTGATTCATTATTATTTTATAAATTGTTTGAGGTGGTATTGTTAACACCTTAAATGACGACTGAGCCACCGGGATCAACACTAACTAATTACAGTTATGTCGATAGATGGTGCAAATTGCTTTGTCAATAATACAGTAAGCTGTAATCGATTAGTTTTTTCTGCCAATGCTTGAGGTCTCTCAAGTCTAGGCATCACTGAATAACATTGCCGCTTGTCATCTCTATAGTGGGTTATCGCTGTTTAAAATTGTTCAGACCATCTTCTGTGTGAGCGACCAACATTTCTCCTTACGCGCGGTTTATAATTTAGCAATAATTTTGGAAATCTTCCTTCTGACATTCTATCAATATGTTCTTTCCAGTCATTCCTATATTTAATTATTCGGACTGTAAGTTTGAAAATATTTAGTTCCTTTCTTATCTCTTCATTTCTTTTCTTATCCAGCAGAGTATATCCTGCTATAATTCTTAAAAATCTGCTTCCAATCTTTGTTCTTGTCTTTCAGTGAGCGTCCAACATTCTGATCTATACATCAATGCAGGATCACCATTAACTAACTAACTCACTGGCACTATCGAACCCGTAGGTTCATGGCCATGCAGACATAAGCTCTCCATATATCCCTATCCTGAGTCAACGTTTTCCAATCATCCCCTGTATAACATACTTCTCTCAAATCATAGTTAATGTTATTCTCCCATCTCATTCTTGGTCTATCAACTGGGTGTTTTCCCTCTGGTTTTCCTACAAGAATCTTCCATGCACGTCTTTCATTCCCCATTCATGCCACATGTCCTGCCCATCGCAGTCTACGAGACTTAACTGTTCTCATTATATCTGGATTCCTATAAAGACCATGTAATTCACTGTTATGCAGTCTTCTCCATTCACCTGTCTGTTCATCTCTCTTTGGTCCAAAAATTTTCAAGAACTTTATTCTCAAATACTCGTAATCTCCTTTCCTCCCTTAAAGTAAGAGTCCATGTTTCGCATCCATATAATATAACTGGTAGAATAATAGTTTTATATATTTTCAGTTTAACGTTTTTTGAAAGGAGTTGGGAAGTCAAGAGTCTCTATAATGCATAATAACAAGCATTTCCAGAACTAAGCCTATGTTTAATTTCCTTGTGTGTCATTCCTGTTTGTGATTATTGTTCCTAGGTATTTGAATTCAGCCACTTCCTCAAAATTTCCCTCATTTGTCATTAGCTGTCCATTTCCATTATATAATGTATTTCTACATGTGACCATATATTTAGTTTTATTGATATTTACTTCCAGTCCCAATTTCTTAGTGTTACTCAGTAGTGTGTGCGTGTTGGCCTTTAGTATCTCCTCGCTATCGGCCAGTAGTACTACATCATCAGCATAAACTAACAGCTTATTAATACCATTGAGTTGTAGGCCTTCTTCATCCTCTAAAGATTTGATGGCATGCTCTAGTACAAAATTAAATAGTAGAGGAGATAGGCATCTCCTTGCTTCAACCCATTCTGGATTTCAAAAGTGTCCGAAAACTGTTTGCCTACACGCACCCTACTCTTTGTGCCATTTAGTCACATTCGTATAAGTCTAACTAACTTTTTTAGGAATTCCGAACTCCAGCAGGATACTATATAACTTCTCCCTCTTAATTGAATCATATGCTTTTTTGAAGTCTACATATAGTTGATGTACAGTAACATTATATTCCCATTTCTTTTCTAAAATCTGTCTTATACTAAAAATCTGATCTGTTATAGACCTGTTTCTTCTAAATGCACATTGATGATCTCCCAGAATGTCATCAATATAGGGAGTAAGTCTGCTTACTAATATACACTGCTCAAAACAATTAGAGGAACACTATGAAATATGCAAATATTTTTTCATTGGATAAAGGTACAAACATGAAATTAATAAAGTACATTTTTTGTGATTATTTATTTATTTATTGCTCATGTCAGTAAATACAAATGAATAACGCTGACAATTAACTTTTCAAGTAATTCCGCTATGTAAGCAATTGAATCTTGTTCTTATTTTTCAAAGTTAAACACTCGTTATATAGAGTTAGTATCGTGTATGGCCTCCACGACATTCGATGACACTTTGGCACCTTCGTGGCATGCTCCCAATAAGATTCTGGATTTCCTCTTGCGGGATATTCTCCCATTCCTCCTTCAGAGCATCTCCAAGTTGCTGCAGAGTTTGTGGAGCTTGATGTCGGTTCCTGACCTTCCTGTCTAGAAGATCCCACAAGTGTTCAATAGGGTTGAGGTCTGGACTGACCGCTGGCCACTCCATTACCTCAATTTCATTCCTCCTCAGGAAATCCCTGGTGACAGCCGCAGAATGTGCCCTGGCATTATCCTGCATAAACAGAAATCCAGGGCCTACTCCAATGGCAGCAGGTACTACATGCTCTTCCAGAACGTGCTCGATATACCGGACAGCATTCAGTCGCTGGGGAACAAGTACAAGGTCCGTACGATTGTTGTACATAACTCCGGCCCACACCATTATGGAACCTCCTCCGAATCTATCAATTTCCTGTACAGCCTCTGCAGAAAATCTTTCTCCTGGCCGTCCCCACACCCTCAATCGACCATCACAACGTGTAAGACGATACCTGGATTCGTCCGAGAAGAGCACAGACTTCCACTGGTTCAGGTTCCAATCACCATGGTTTTCAGCATACGTACGTTTTGCTGCCTTATGCCCATTTGTTAAGCGTGGTTTTTTAACGGGCCTTTTTGGACGAATATTCTCTTTCCTTAATCTGTTCCTTGTGGTTTGGTCTGAAACCCGGATTCCGGAAGCCATATGAAGGTCATTCTGCAGGTCTTTTGCAGTTTTTGTACGCTGTCGAAGAGCAGAAAGAACAACGTATCTGTCATCCTGGGGGCTTGTTTTAAATTTACGGCCCTGGCCACGTCTTCTACAATACTGACCTGTCTCTCTGTGCCTGTTGCGTAACCTGGACACCACGGAAGGAGAAACCCCAAACTCTCTAGCCACTTGTCGCAGAGATTGACCTTGTCGTAAAAGATGTAGAGCATGATACACTTCAAACTCATTTAAATGCCTCATTTTGTCAGAGACTTCAATAAACAAGGCAATAATCAACATTCGTCACTATAGCAACATCAGGAAGCTTACCAATTAGAAGTGGCCAGTGTCTTCCAAAATAAAAAAATCTCTAAATTTGTTATTTGAGGTAATTTCTCTGTATTTAGGCCATGGATCTTTAAAATGTGTATTTAATTATAAAATTAATAATTCAATTTACATATTGTCCAACTTTCAGCATCACAGCTTTAAAAAACAATTACTTATTCAATTTATTACAAGTGTTCCTCTAATTGTTTTGAGCAGTGTATTTGTTAGAATTTTGTACGAAGTTGAAAGTAATGAGATGCCCCTGTAGTTGTTGCAATCAGTTTTATCTCCTTTCTTATAAATTGGTACGATAATTGATTCCTTCCATTCATCTGGAAGAGCTTCTTTTTCCCAAATCATACTAAGCAACCAGCGTATCTTGTCCATCAATTTTTCTCCCCCCGATTTTATCAGTTCTGCTGGGATCTCATCTGAACCTGATGCTTTATAGATCTTCAATTTTTCAATCGCCATTTCAACCTCTAATGCACTTGGTTCTGCGACTGGCATTTCTGCTGTCTGTAAATTATCCTCCTCAATGTCCTGTTCTGTATGTACATTTAATAACTGATTAAAGTAACTTTTCCATTTATTTAATATACTCGCAGGAACAGCATTACTTTATAAAATTTAATTTTTGTTTCTTTTCTTGTGTTTTTAAGGGTTCTTTTAATAGTGCCATACATTACATTAAATTTATTTATTTTGTCATTAATATCTTCAATTTTAACATATGATAAATTGAAACCTAGATATTTAAAACTGTTCACCTGCTCTAAAATTTTATTTAAGAAGATTAATGCTACGGTTTATTATACAGCGTGTCGCGCCAGACGTTATGCTCGGCGTGATACTGGTTTCGCATGGAGCGCATATAGTACAGCGCTTATGTTTATGGAATTGTGGCTAGATGGCACCACATATATGGGAAATCAAAATGACCAACGTTCATAATAAATTTTCAAATGTGTTTACAAAATTTAATGTATACAAACCTGTCCCTGCATAACCTAATGAAATAAATGACATACATACTCTTTAGTAAACTATAAACTAATCTGATGTACACTAAACTGAGCCATCGGAACATAACAAAATGAAGTGATTTAACATTTATTTCTTAAAATATGGTTAGGAATTAAATGCAAATGTTGGTCATTCACACATATGTCCTGCCATCTGGTGGATTAAATTTTAAAAGCATTCGTGTATGCCAACTTCAATTCTAATAAATAACTTTGAAAATAAATTGAGACGAAAAGTCATAATTTGTGTACATAGATAAACATATTAAAAATCTTTATAAAGAAGTTTTAAGTATCATTGCAAAACGTTTAAAATAGTACGAAATATTAGTAAAGACAGAAAAAGTACCTAGAGCAACATCATCATATGAATGTTGTATGAAAAATTATAGAATAAATCATTCTTTAGTTCTTAAATAAACATATGGTTGATGAAAATACAAAATTTTAGAATACCTCAGATTTTCGCCTGAGCAGTTTTATCAGGTTTTGAATTTAATAGAAGACGAAACTTATGTACATCCATAATATCCCCAAGATACAATATTTACAGCTTTTATTTATCTCTTGACTAAGTTCAAGCCACAATAACTCTTTTTTGTGTACATCTCTGTACTCCTTCATATTCATATTGTATAGAACTCGATGATTTGCAACAAAACTATCTAATTTTCGTCGTTAAAATTGGAAAGTTATAAAACAAGTACTGTATTTTTGACATTTTGTCATAAAACCTTAGTTTGTTTTTAGCAATTACACCAATGAGTATGGGTAATACCTTCTATATTCTTTGTTTACGTTGGCAAATTGCGTCCTGGATTCAAGAGATTCAAACACATGATGTGACATGTCAGCGCAAAATTTTTTGCGCCAACAATTTGCATTGTAGATAAACCACTTCCATTTAAATACATGGGGATCAATTTTTGCGCTGGCGCTTTGCATCATAGATAAACCATAGCATTACACTCGGCGTGATGCTTGGTTTCGCATGGAGCGCATACCTCCATCCAGAGATAACCCACTACTCCATCACTTATGTTAATGGAATTGTCGCCAGATTGCACCAAATATATATGGGAATTGACAAACTTTCTTAATAAATACCCAAATGTTTTTATAAAAAATGGATGTATATTAGTCATTCAATATATCTCTGCAGGCAGAGGCATCGAGAAGCTCTGTTTGTTGTTACACGTGACGTCATATAATGCAGTGTACAGTAGGCAAAGTATGTACAGTGGGTGGTTCCCTTGGCGTGAAGGTAAATACCGGAGTGGTCCCCTAGTTCCAAGGGTGGCTTCAATTCCCATTATTAAATTCATTGCCGGGGATAAAGGGGAACCCAAGGATTTCATTTCTTCCACGGGGCAACAGCTGCAGCCTACAACAAGGAGCCGAACTTCAAAGGGTCAACTACATAAAATTTCAAAGTCCACAATTTAAAAAAAATCCAAAGTCCATTTAAAATCACCGCGAAGACGGAACCCCAAATGACGGGACTACAACCCATCATCATTCTATGAGGTCCAATGAAAAACCAATGGAAAAATATTCAAAGTCCAAAAATACAAGAAATTTTTCTAAGTCCAAATATTTTCGAGGCAGTCCGTGCCTTAATACACACATTCTGAGGCTTTCGTAAAGCTTTATAAGCTCAAAATAGCCAAAGAAATAACTAAAACGTATATTAAAACAAACATCCAATTACATTTAAATGCATTAAATTGAAATATTAATCAAATGAATAATAGTTTTAAAAAACTAAAACAACATGCTTTATTAGAAAACCGAACTAAAAAATAAAAAATAATTTTAATTTCCAACACACTTGGGATAAAATTAAAGTGGTCAACAAAAAAATCATCTCCAACACATATAGAAAAAAACTAGAGTTATCAACAAAAAGAAAATAATTTTACCATCAAAAGCGTGGGGGCTCTCTGTATCAATTAACATATTTGATAATAAACAGATATTGGTAAAAGTAAAGTCTCTAAGAAGAAAATGTAAACATCATAAAAAGCACCCCACGCTTTTGATGGTAAAATTTTTTTTTTGTTGATAACTCTAGTTTTATTCTATATGTGTTGGAGATGATTTTTTTGTTGACCACTTTAATTTTATCCCAAGCGTGTTTGGAAATTAAAATTATTTTTCATTTTTTAGTTTCGGTTTTCTAATAAAGCGTGTTCCTTTAGTTTTTTAAAAACTATTATTTATTTTTTAGTTTTCATATTTTACAGAATAAGATAAAAATGTAAAATATCTTTAAATTCGATACTATTGTAGTATGAGCTAAAGGTAATACTCTTCTATAAAAAAAAAACTTCCCAGCCGGATTTGAACCAGCGACGTATGGAATACTGAAATTATATACCACTAAAGTTCACTGCTCTACCAACTGAGCTCTTACAACGATTGACTAAAAAGTCGACAAGTCCGCAACCTATTATACCAGTTTTCATTTTTTTTTTATTTTCGGATGATTCTGGCCAGGATTTTAGAAACAAAATATGAAATTATTGTATTGTCACGGGTCCTCTACAAGTATACGAAGTTTCAAGTCGATCCAATGTTTCTAAGTGGGTGAAAATCATGTTCAAAGATTCCGTTACATAGATACAAAGACACTTTTTTTTTCTGACGATTCTGGCCAGGATTTTAGAAACAAATATGAAAATATTGTGGGTCCTTTACAAGTATACAAAGTTTCAAGACGATCCAATGTTTCTAAGTGGGTGAAAATCGTGTTCAAAGATTCCGTTACTTAGATACAAAGACACTTCTTTTTTATTTCGTGATGATTCTGGCCAGGATTTTAGAAAAAAAATGAAATTATTGTATTGTCACGGGTCCTTTACAAGTATAGAAAGTTTCAAGTCGATCCAATGATTTTAAGTGGGTGAAAATCGCGTTGAAAGATTGTTACATAGATAGATAGATAGATAGATAGATACAGGTCAATCTAATATAAAGCATGTAAAAACACATACATTAGCAAAAAATCTAAAAAATAAATTACACATTTCTCGAATGGTCACCCGTACCAGTGCAATGGAAAATAATTAGAGTTCATAAACTACAACAATTTTTTGAAGTCCAAATATTTTCAAGGCAGTCCGTGCCTTAATGCAGAATTTCCGAGGCTTTCGTAAAGCTTTATAAGCTCAAAATAGCCAACGAAATAACTAAAAAATATATTAAAACAAATATTTAATAACTTTTAAACACATCAAATTAAAATATCAACCATAAAGTACATCTATTAGCAATATATCACAATAATAAGTGACACATTTATCGAATGGTCACCCATACCAAAATTATACCTCATTCGATGCAGATATCCTTCAAAACATCGTGTTCAGTGTATAAATAGAGCAATATTCATTAATTAATAACTAATTAATCAATAACCAAAACCATAATATACATAAGTAGGTCACACAGGAGCCAATCACACGGAGCCTTAACATGCTGCTGGACACAGCCGTGGAAAGAATGATTATTGCATACAACACAATTTTATATTTATTCATTTATACCTTCCAAAGTGTTTTTAACACTTCGAAATTCATTTACATGGGGTTAATGGGTTCGGCCTTCGTACCCATGTCGACAAAATTTACAGTGTCAACAGAACTGCATAGTAGCCGCCTCAAAAGCCGCATCCTATGCAGGTTCGTTCGTTTTTTGATTGATTGATTGAGTGCGAAGTATCACAGTTGCCTTTTAATAGCACTTGCAACCACATCATTATAGACCTACGTTTGTATTTTATAAGTATGGAGATGACCCTCAGGGGTCCTCATCTAGGGGATATGTGGATGGCGACCACAAGGTGCCCAAGCTGAGCAAAACATTTCTTCCACTTACTTGTGTTTTGCACTCTTTTAACTTTACTATCTAACCTCTCTTGGTTAACTCTTGTTTTTCGACCCCGACGCTATTAGG
Organism: Diploptera punctata; assembly: GCA_030220185.1. Taxonomy (NCBI): domain Eukaryota; kingdom Metazoa; phylum Arthropoda; class Insecta; order Blattodea; family Blaberidae; genus Diploptera; species Diploptera punctata. Next base: position 403,782 of record JASPKZ010006439.1, on the reverse strand, counting down.
GCATCCGAGGGCTAGGGAGTCTTTCCTTTCTTCCATTTCTTCTTTCCTTTATTTTCTTTTCTTCTCCAGAAAAGCCTGACCAGAGGCTATAAGATGGCAGCCCCATCACTGGTCTTGCCTTCCTTTGGCCAGCAACCAATCGAAGGAACTATTATTATGCTTTCAAGTCTTATACGAGAATTTCCTAGAAATTTTCTATAGGATCGTAACAGGCCTTGGCCTAATACTTGGAAGGAAGAAGAAGAAGTATGGAGATGCCTAAAAGTCTCCAAGAAAATGTATTAATTCACAATGCAGAAAGATAATTTACATTATTGCAATGTGCACCACTGACAAACTTTCTACTGGACCTGCACTGTCAGCGTCCCACGTCCCATTCCCCTCTTCACTTCATAGATAGCAGTGTCACGTGTTCTATTCCTGCATAAACACGACTGTAGTGCCCTCCATCAACAACTGCGCTTACTCCTTAAACGGGTAATACAAGCCCTCCCCGCATAACCTAATGAAATAAATTATATACATACTATATAGTAAACTATAAAACTATTCTGATTGTACACTAACCTGACCTATCGCAACCTAACAAAATGAAGTGATTGAATATTTATTTCTTAAAATATGTTTTGGAATTAAATGTGAATGTCGGTTATTCACACATATATTTCCTGCCATCAAGAGAGATGAACAGACAGCTGAATGGAGAAGACTTACATAACATGGTCTTTATAGGAAGCTAGATATAATAAGAACAGTTAAGTCTCATATACGGATGGGCAGGACATGTGGCACATATGGGGAATGAAAAGAAGTGCATAGAAGAAGCTTCTTGTAGGAAAACCAGAGGGAAAACGCCCAGTTGATAGATCAAGAATGAGGTTGGAGAATAACATTAACTATGATTTGAGGGAAGTAGATTATACAGGGAATGATTGGAAAGCATTACCTCAGGATAGAGATGTCGGAGCGGTCATGAACCTATGGGTTCCATAGTGCAAGTGAATTTTTTTGCCATCTGGTGGATTTAAAATTAAAAGCGTTCGTGCATGAGCATTTCAATTCTAAAGAACTTTGAAAAATCATTGAGGGGAAAAGTCATAATTTGTGTACATAGATAAACATATAATAATTCTTTATAAAAAAAAGTTTTAAGTATCGTTGCAAAACGTTTAAAATAGTACGAAATATTAGTAAAGACGAAAAAAAGCACCTAGAGCAACAGCATCATATGAATGTTGTATGGAAAATAATAGAACAAACTATTCTTAAGTTCTTAAATAAACATACGGTTGATGATAATACCAAATTTTAGAATACTTCAGATTTTCGCCTGAGTAGTTTTATCATCATCATCACCATCTTTAAGGTATGGGCCTGTTAGCCCGGTCCGTTCCCCTGTGCACTATATGCTGCAGGTGCAGGTCGTCTTTCCAACGACATTTTGGTCTTCCTACATTTCTTCTGCCTAGAGGTTTATAATGAAGCAGCTGTTTTGATAAACGATTATTTGGCATTCTTTGTATATGTTCAAACCAATTACATTTATTTCTGTGTATTCTCTCGTTTATATTATATATTTGTAATTCATCTCTGATATCTTGACTTCTCTTTTGATCTCTTAATGATACACCTGCAACTGATCTGAGAAATCTCATTTCTATTGTCTCAATTTTATGTTTATCAGAGATTGTTAAAGGCCAAGTCTCAGACCCATATGTTAACGTTGGAACGGCTACTGTTTTGTAAAATTTTAATTGAGTTTCCCTTGTGGTCTTATTTCTCAAATATCTTTTTATTAAACCACATATCTGTTGAAATTTCCCTAATTTCTTCTCCATGTCCAAATTTTGCAGGTATGATATCATGCATCCCAGATAATTGAAACAAGTCCAATTACAATTTTTGTCCTTTTATGCTGAGTTCCAATAAATGCCATTGACTTTGTTTTCTCTGTTGATATACCTTTAAATTATAATCATTTATTAGTTTCCATAATTTATAAACTGATTTTTGTAGTTGATTTTCTGAGGAAGCTACAATGATCTGGTCATCTGCGAATAAAAGACTTCATTTTTGTACTGTTTATCATAAAATGTTCATCAAAAAAAGTTTGCCATGTACTAATGATATCATCTAAATATATATTAAAAAGTATTGGCGAAAGAGGGCAACCTTGTCGAAGTGCATTATTGATTTCTACGCAAGTTTCTCCAGGACCATTTCCTTTATCTATACGAATTTTTGTATTTTCGTATAAACTTTTTATAGCTTTAATTAGATGAGGTGGATATCCTTTATTTTTTAATATATCCCATAATTTAGAGTGTGTCATTTTATCAAAAGCCTTCTCATAGTCGATAAACAATATGTGCGTCTCTTCTCTTTTTTCTATTTACCAGGTTTAGACTTTAATAGAAGACGAATTTATATACATTGATAATACCCTTATGATACAATACAATATTTACAACTTTTTTAAGTTATGTAGATAGCAAATAACACTATGAGGTTTTTTTGTTTATTTTTTATTTCACTCACCTCATACTTCATAACTCCTCGCAAACCCAGGGTTTCGTCACATCATTTGTGACATTCTCAATGCTGAGTCACGTTCACAACTGACGTCCGACTGCCTTCTATCCTGCAAACTGTCCTCTTTAACACACAGACTTGTGAATGTCCCATGTGCAAAGAAAATTACAATAAAGAGAAAGAACACATCATAACATTTGCGAAGGATAATGGTTTTCAAGAGAAGATGATACACAAGAAAATAAATAAATTTAAAGAACAAAAAATGATTAATGAAAGTACTCTTCAGAAAGATAAAAATATTGGTAAAAAATTCAAGAAGTTCACACACCACCCTTTAGTATTTGACAAGTTTCAAAAAATCTTCAACAAATTCAACATTAAATTAGCACCAAAAAATGATTATAGCTTAGGTAATTTAATAAAAACCAACAAAAATGAAAAGATTGAAGACTGCAAAAAATCGGGAATTGATCAAATTAATTGTTGGTTGGTTGGTATCTAATGTCGAGCACTTGATAATGAAATCATTCGCTCTCTTGCACTCCAATATTTAGCAGAAAGTAAAGATTGTGAAAAGATATACATAGGAAAAACAAAAAGGAATCTAAATACAAGATTAAAGGAACACCTCAGAAATGTTAAAAATGGAGAAACTGAAAAATCTGCAATAGCTGCACTTGCCTGGTCAGAAAAACATAGAATAGAAACCAAAACAAAATTACTTAAACAATTGGAAAAACCGAAGGAACTCACAATTTGGGAAAAAATTTACATATGCAAGAATGAAAATACAACTATGAATTTTGAAATATCCGGTTATAAGGAGAGAGGACTGATTTGGAAGTTCGTCGGTCAGCCATCAGATGGTGCAGAGGTCACTTTGCAGGATAGAAGGCAGTCGGACGTCAGTTGTGAACGTGACACAGCATTGAGAATGTCACAAATGATGTGACAAAACCCTGGGTTTGCGAGGAGTTATGAGGTGAGTGAAATAAAAAATAAACAATTTACAACTTTTATTTATTTCTTGACTAAGTTCAAACCACAATAACCTTTTTTTTTTTTTTCTGTATACCTCTATACTCCTTCATGCTCATATTGTACAGAACTCAATGATTTGCAACAAAATATCGTCATTAAAATTGATAAGTTACAAAACAAGCGCTGTTTTGCCGGCATTTTATCATAAAACCTTCATTTGTTTTTAGCAATTATACCAATGAGTACGGATAATAGCTTCTATATTCTTTGTTTGCACCAGCAAATTGCATCTACAATTCAAGTGAATCAAATACACGACGCATCAAGTCAGCGTAAAATTTTTCGTGCCAGTGTTGTAGAGAAACCACATCCATTCAAAAACACGGGGAGCGATGTTTGTGCTAGTGTGTTGCATCGTAGATAAACCACAGCTTAAAATATCTCTATAAAGTTTCATTCAGGGCCAGGATAGCCAATTTCCCACTTTTTAGCTATTTTGAAACCATAACCATACAAACTTGTGAAAAGAAACACTAATTGGCCGGGTGGGAGAAGAGCGGCTTTTTACTGACCCACTTTAACAGTACCTAATTGCAAGAAATATTAATAAAACATTATATTAAACGTATTCATGTAGACTTTCACGGCCGGAGTTGCTATGATGATCTTGAAGAAGATTTTTGGGCTGTAGGCCGTCTCGAGTCTCAAGACAACCCTTGAGGATGCCAGACGCAGTCTCTGGCGAAACGTCGGGGAACTACAAGCCTCACGACCACGGCCTACAGCCCGAAAATCTTCTTCAAGATCATTATATTAAACATATTTACTTTCGAAGAAGTAATTATCATATATTTATTTTACTTTTAAATATGAAAATAAAGTGGGACTATTTCGTCATGACCACAAAGGTTACAACAGTTCTTACCACCCCAGGCCAATGTAAATGGAAGAAGGTGATGCCAGGCCGAGTTTTTTCTGCCAATGCTTGGAGGCGCTGTATTTGCTTTACTCGTAACACTGTTTCGTCTGCTATTTTGGCAGGTTTAAGTGCACCCAACAGACCTACTAATTTACTAAATTAAATATTTTTTTTAATAAGTTGGCTTTCTCTCAATTTTAATATGAAAATTACCACGAAATCAACTTTTGTTTAAATTCTATCTTTTAACATTATTTTGGAAAGTTTTGAATAATTAATTTATAGTTTTTTATTTAATATCATAATCAACTCTGTGGGGCACGCCATAGCGTAGTGGTTAAGGCACTGAGCTACAAGCCGGAGGGTCGAGGGTTCAAGTCCCGTTGGGGTCAGGATTTTTAAACTGACCCAAACCCTCTGGCGGCACTATGGCCCTGGAGTCGACTCAGCCTCTAACGCAAATGAGTACCAGACGCTTGTTCTGGGGTAAAGATGGCCGTCACGCAGGGCTGACAACCCGGCTGACATCAAGTGCCGATTGTCTAGAAAAAGTGGGAGCCTTAACCTCCTACTACCCCAAAGGCCTCCTGAGGCCTGTTGTAGGATCATTTTACCTTTACTTTAATCAACTCTGTACTTTTTTTTTTATTACATTGACTACTTATTTTAAAATATACAAGAAAGCCACGATATAATTGGAAGCAATATTTTGTTTGTTTAAATTGACAAGTGGTCTCTTGAAATTTACAAGAATATTACAACAATTTTCTCAGTAAGTATTATTACTAAGTATATTAAATTAAAACGCAGTGTTAAAAATATATATATAATTTGTATTTTAATTATTTTGGATATAAAGAAACTGTAGAAAGCAAACGTGCTTTTGTTCAAAGTTCTATAAACAATATTTTACGTAATTAATAATTTTTTATGATGAATGTACTTGAATATCATATCTTTGACATAACTACAACCTCAAGAGAGATATATGTATATATATCAAATTAATCTATGATGTTAGCTTCGAACATCATTTCATATAATTTGCTGAATTGTAGTACTATAGAAATTTAATAGTTTATTGATTTGATGTTAAATAATCTAAGGATTTTGTATTTATAATTTAGATCATGGTGAACAACTATTTTTGTTGTGTTCCAGAATGCAGAAGTAAATCATATTCATCTTTAGCTGAAGGAGGAAAACAGTTATCATTTCATCGTATTCCTGTTGCTCAAGAGAGGTAATTAAGATTCCTTGCAGATAATGTAGGCTGAACTTTAGATTGTGACATTCTATAATTTTACATACAACATTCGTATGCCACAGTTGCACTATATACTTTTACCATTTGTAATAACATTTCATACTATTTTAAACATTTAGCAATGATTCTTGAAAAAAATTTGCAAGTATAAAATATTTATTTGTGTATGCAAATTTTGCTATTTATCTCTCAATATAGTTTTATAGAATTGCAGTGTACATGCACATTGTTTAATGTGACTTCCACTAGATGGCAGGATATATGTTAATTTTGTTAGGTTCTGATGAGACAAGTTAGTGTATACCATTGTTAAATAATATGCATGCAATTTATTTTGTTAGGTTAGGAAGAGGAAGTTTGTGTATATCCATTTTTTATAAACATATGTGGAAATTTATTGTGAAAATTGGTCATACCAATTTCACATATATATCCTGCCACATGGTGGAAGTTACATTAAGCATTCATGTATGCACACTGCGATTCTGTAGAACTTGCAATAATTCATTGAGTAAGTGAATGTCTAATAAATACAAAAGTTTTTCCGTAATCTAAAAAGTCATCAGAGGCATAACTATTATGGCACAAAACCTGATCCTTCCTAGGAGCCTTTCAATTAGTCATTATGATAGTTCTGAATGTGATAACAAAATAAACAAACATATTTACGTAAGTTTTAAAATTAAAGCTATGTGGTGAGTCCAACAACTTCCCTTATTGTGTGATTAATTATGTAACAAACTTATAAATTTATTGTGCTTGCAGCATATTAAATCTGATGAATAGGTAAACTATTTAAAATTATATTACTTAGGTCCCACATGTGCACATGAGGCCAAGTACCTTCTAACCTTGTAATAGTTGAGTTATATGTTTCATATTGTATTAATGAAAAATTTTAAAAATAAAATAAAGGGATATTTGATCAGTTTTTGGGATGTCCAGAAATATCTTCCCATGGTTTTGGTAGTGAAGCATAGCTTTTGGGATTCTAGAGCAGGCCTGCTAGAACTTTCTAACAAGGTGTGAAAAGACGGTCTCCTCTTCCTCCTTGCATGAACATGTCCTCGCTCGAAGCAACACAACTGTCTTTCCTTAGCAGCTTGTCCGACATTGGGTTGAGTAGGAGGAGCATCTTGTCACACCTAGTAAACATTCTTCAGTGGCCCTGTTCTAGAGGATCTCCTCTGCCGGGATATGTCAAATCATCCACTCTTTATGAAATGTTGTTTCCCAAACATAATATAATAGTTCAAAGTGCTATGAAGTGTCTGTTAAATTATTACTTTGCACATACATTTTTTTTTCAGATATGCAACTGTCCTGAATGCAGCTTTTGTCTATCACCTAGAAAGTGGCTCATTACAATGCAGCCAACAATGACTTTATAAATTACTACATACTAATTACTAGGGCTAGGATTTTTATGACATAAAAGCCACTGACATATGCACACAAAAAAATCAGTTATGACCTAAATTTTTCAAAAATAGGCACTGCAATATAAAAAAATATGACCTAATACAGTAATATTATAATTATCTAGTAATTTCAGTTGTAAAATCAATTAGTAAATCAGTTTATGATAATTAACTATTTATTCAAGAATAAAATGCAAATGAGAAGCAAACTGAAGTATGTAATTCAGTTAGTTTTTGTAGATAGATAGATCATTGCTTGATTAATGTCTTTGACATTGTCCAATTCCCTATAGCCAATTTTTTCGGTCCATCCAATCTCCTGGTTGTAGATGCTTCTCCTTTATGTATAAATATATTCCCTGACTCCAGGAGGTTTTAGGTCTTCTTCTGCCTCGTCTTCCTTCAGGTTTTTGCATAAAAAACATTTATATATATTTAGAAACATATCAATCTTACCAAAAAATATATCTTTACATAAAAATCTTAGCTCTACTAATTACAATAGACACACTAATAACTAATTAAACTACAGAATGAACTTCTCAAATGTCTTCCATTAGTTCTTGGAAAGGGTCTGCTGATCAATTTTTGCTAAATATGATCTAACTCCAACTTAGGAAAAAATTTAGTTAGTGAGCAATTTATTTTGGTTAGGTTTTTTAAGTTTAACACTTCCATCTAGTTAGAGTGCATATTTGTATTTTGGTTAGCTTTTTAAGTTTAAGACTTCAATTTTTTTTTTCTCCTGGCGCGACAGGCTTACAAGGCCCTTAGCCTACCAGCAGGCTGCTGGCCTCACATCCACATGTGTCAATCACAGAGGTAGATGATAATCAGCCAGTGTAGGGGAGACATGTGGTCAGCATGTCGAGTCCCCCAGCCGTTATAGCTGGTTTTCTCAACCTGGAGCCGCTACTTATTGTAGCTACCCAAATGCATCACGATGCTGGGTGGACACTGGTCCCATACTGGCCGAAATACCATGAGAAAATTTCTTCCCCCATGGAGACTCAAACCAGCGCAAGTCCTGTAGCTCTGCACCAAGGCTTCCTGCCTTAACCACTCAGCTACGGCGCGGGACTTAAGACTTCAATATTGGGGCTATATTGTTACACAGATGTTTGGGATGTTTCTCCTGTGGTGGAACGCGTGTTCCAAAATTCTGTATATGTTGGCTGCATCCTGTGATTCCATACTGTAACCGCCAGTGCGTGAATGCAGTGTATGGTAAAATTTTTTGTATTATGTGTTCAATCCCAGATGAATCTTTACTTTTTGCATATTTTTTATATTATTTACATGGCCATGTATTTAAAACAATAGTCTGAACTAATTTATGCCTGAACCTTGGCAATAAAAAAGCTATGGCACTTTACTTCTTTAAATATCAAAATAAAAAAAAAATATTCTACAGTAAATAAATAATATAAAATTAAAATAGCTCAGTTCCTAAATTTAATAAAATATAAGTCTAATTTTGTAATATAAACATGCCAGGAAAACTTACCATATGACTATAAATACAGAATTTTAGGACCAGTAGTGTGTTGCGATGGCTCTGAGCCAAAGTTTTTGACCACTAAACCTGTCACTAAGGATTCAAACCCCTTAGATGTTTTTCAGATAAGTATTTTAACACATATTAAAATTGTAAAATATTTGGGAACATATTATTTCTTCTTCTTGTAAGCCCATGCTTCCCTTAACAGAGATTTTAGGCGCTCTCCCCCTACAGGGAAGAATTTGAACCATACTAATTTAGTTACACTTGTTTTTGTATAGATGTCATTTGAGTGGTCTGTGGTCAGTGTTCCCCCTCATACTGACATCTAGGAAACCAAGGTAGTACTAGGATGGGAAAATTTGGTAAATTTTGCTTAGAGGCCTTTTCATTCAGGCTTAAGGATCTTTTACGAGCCTGAAAATCTTCAGACTCGGGACCCACGGCTTAAAGTCCCTCCCAGAGAACTTGCTCCTTGGATTTTTCCGTCCTAAAAAATTCATCGACCGCTCTGGTCAGGATTGGAACCGTGAACCCGCGACCCGCGGTGACGGTCCAGATGCAAGGAGCATAACGCCTAGTCCACCAAAATATCCTAAATATTATTTCCATATCATGATTACTTCAAGTTTTTTCATGTTACAAAGATATATTGTAGATGACAAGTAGGATTTAATTATATAATCTGTTGAACCTTCGTTTGCAGAGGTTGGGCATGTGAGGTTCGGAATCTCAGTTCTTGGGTACATTTGTGACTAATTCTCTCTCTCCCTTTTTTTTTTTAAAGTGTAGATCTAAATAAAATATAAAAAGTAATTTGAACATGCAATAAATTCCAAATGGTAAAAGAAGATTGTGACAGGCATTGATGTGACTGATAAATTCTGAGGGCACAACAGGCAAATGATAATGGTGAAATTAAATGTTTCTTACCTCTCCTCATATAAATCTTCCAAGTAGATTGCAATTTCGAGACCATAACGGTCTCATCTTCAGTACTTTTTTGGCGACTGATGTTATGTCGATCAGAAGAAACCCTTCTTCCCCCTGTTGGTAGACCGATGAACCTCTGGATTAGGTCAAAATTTGCAGGAATTTCATAAGGAAAACTTAGATTTATATGAGGAGGGGTAAGAAACATTTAATTTCACCATAAATTAAACCTCATAGTGATTAATTCCTATAAGAGTTAAAAATAAAGGCAAATGATAGCCTAAATCTTTGAATGCTCAATGATATATATAAACATGCCCACGTATGTGTATTTTCTCCCCTCTCCTTCCTTTAAATTCAATGCAATGCTTGTTTGTATAAAATAAGTTTTTTCGAGCTTTGGTCTCGGTTCTTGTTAAAGTTGGCCTAATTGAAAAAAAAAACTGTATTCCATCTCTATGTGTTAATTCTTCATAATTACTGAAATACCTTTATTAGTGAACTGTTAGCTATGTATATATGTCTATAATAAATAAATATTAAATTATATCTCTCCTTGTTTTTATTTGGACCTTTCCTTGACAATCTGTTATCATGTTTTTGTTTATTCTAAGAAAATGTTATTTCTTAAAAAATGTTGAAGCATTAATTGGTATGAATACTTTAAATACAAGGATTGAAAATATTCTTCCAGTTTCCTAAGATTTTATTTCAAGAGAAAAATATACACCTGAATTTGTTTGGAATACATTCAGAATTGCAATGGCTAAATACAAAATAGTCTTGGAAATTGAGAAGAATTTTACGAATTAATATATTTAGGAAGTAACACCAATTTAACAAAAAATTAAATGAGTCGGATTTTTACACCTCACCTCATATTTTTGTAAAAATCTGGACCGGTTTGGAAGGTGAGATTGCTTTGCAATCGGTCCTGAGTTTTACAAAAATGTAAGGTGAGGTGTAAAATCTGATTCATTATTGTTTCATAAATTATTTGAAATGGTATTGTAAACACCTTAAATGACGACTGAGCCACCGGGATCAACACCAATTAATTACACTTCTGTCGATAGATGGCGCAAATTGCTTTGTCGATAATACAGTAAGCTGTAATTGATTAGTTTTTTATGCCAACGCTTGAGGTCTCTGGATTCTAGGCATCACTGAATAACATTTCCGCTGGTCATCTGTATAGTGGATTAACTCTGGTTCTAGCGTTGTGCCCAACCAGTTCATTTGGAAAAGTAGTTTGTTCACTCGCACTCACTTTTGTGAACCCTTCAATTGAACTAGTTCCTTCACAAAATTTAGCGAAGCCCTTCTTCATTCATTCGCCAAGCAAAAAAAAAAAAAAAAAAAAAAAAAAAAAAAAAAAAAAAAACCTTTCATTTCTGCATATTGAAAAAACTTTACCGTATCACCAACAGATGGCATAGCTATGTCCATTCAAAACCTGCACGGATTCTCCAGGAAGAGACGAATCTGTGTGACTTGACGTTAACCTATGGTAGCTGTAAATTTTATTTAAAGATAAACATAAATAATACCAACCAAATTAATGTAAATTCTGTTCAAATTTATTTGAGTATGAACAATTCTAACAAGACTGCTACCATATTTTTGTTTATTTTATAATTATTTATACCTCCTTGTTTTTATTTTTGTTATGACTATATTATGTGCATAATATTTCTTTAAATACAAAGATACAAAATCGTACTATTGACAATTACTTGATGTTAAATCTTTACAATCCCTAAACTAAAAATATAAAGAGAGTGAGCACAATAAAAGCTCCTTATTCGCGGGGGATGTGTTCCGCAAATATTGGAATGATAATTTGTATGGTGATATGTTCCAAGGTTCCAAATTACAATAAAATTATAAAAAATAAAATTAATTTATTGAGAGATTTTGAACAATTGCCAGTTTTAGGGAAGGGCTTAAAAAACTTAGTAATTTTTTCCTGTTTTGCGCCTTTTAAAAGGTCTTGCAATTTAGATTGATATTCAGCCGTAGCATTAACAATTTGCCTTCTAAAAATAAGACTTATTTCCGTAGACGGATCAATTTTCATGAAGAAATAACAAGAACAATAATATACCGATCGTGGCGATGGAGGCATTTATCGAAGTACATATCAGCACGTGAAATACAACAGCTTTTAAACAATGAACTTAAGATTCGTTTTGTTATTTATTTGTCCATTTGGTTTCAATCACTATTTGTAAGTAAAAGCCGCCTTGGCACCTGTCTGCAGTAAAAAAAACTTCTAATGGTTAATAAAGAGCGTTTTCTAAGGCTGGACATTAGCGTTGTGCCCAACTAGTTCATTTCGAGAAATAGTTCGTTCACTCGCAAAAAAAAAAAAAAAAGAAAAAACAATATGGGCTGGAGGGGGAAGCACGAAGGCACGAGCATGGGGTGACTTGACGTTAACCAACCACATGGTAGCTGTGAATTTTAAAAATAAACGTAAATAGTTCTGTAAATTCTATTTTAATTTATTTGAGTATGAAAAATTGTAATATGAGTGCTACCGTACTTTTGTTTATTTTATAATTATTTATACCTCCTTTTTATTTCTGTTATAACTGTATTATTTGCATAATTGTATTTATATACAGATTTTCATTGTTTAGATATTTTATTTCAAGTTGTAAATGTTAATAAAAAAACAAAATCGTAACTCTATAATTTGAAAAAAAAAAGTGTGGAGTATTTTAAAACTTTTAAGGAAGATATATTTTATTTAATTTATATATTATTATTTACTCATATTATTTGCATAATAGTTCTTCAAAAAGAAAGAAATATGCAAAATCGTACAACTGGCAATTACTTGATCTTAATCTTTACAACCCCTAAACTAAAAATATAAAGAGGGTGAATACTGGGTAGGCCAACAGAATTTAGTCTTGTGTGTTCACTTTTACAGAATGGCTTCTAATTCGCGATCAAGAAAAAGTAGTGAAATTTGGGGTTTCTTCTTCGCCGATTTAGGCGATGGTAAAGCAAAGTGTAACTTTTGTTCTAAATACAGTTTAATTCAGGGGGCGGGATGCTTTTAAACGTGCACGGCATATTCGCTCTAAATGTTTAGCAAGGTAAGATTTTTACTAAATTTTGCAACAGCTTTTTGTAAACCTAATAAATTATGTTGTTTTAAAACTTGGATAAAATGGATTTTTATTAAATACATTCGGAATTCCAGTAAATAAAATGTAAAGTGATTGTAATATTAGACTACATTAGATTTGTAGCGTTAGTAATGCCGTAGATCAAAAGGAGTAATCCCTGAGTAATGCTGCGTATGAGTGATGACGTAAGCAAGAGGTGGGAAGGTGCCGTAATGTACATGTACTGAATGAATGAGCGTGTCGAATGTTGAGTTTGAAGTACAACTGAATGTTTAAAGCCAGTTCACTCTGTCAAGATAGTTCGTTCCTCTAATACACTTCACTCTTCCAAGGTAGTTCGTTCTTTGATACCACTTCCTTCATCTAAAACACTTCACTCTTCTAAGATAGTTCGTTCTTTTATACCACTTCGTTCTTCCAAGGTAGTTCGTTCTTCTATGTAACTTCCCTCTTCTAAGATAGTTCGTTCTTTTATACCACTTCGTTCTTCCAAGGTAGTTCGTTCTTCTCAGACACTGACTGCGGTACGAACGATATGGATGACGTAGGAAAGAGGCGGGGACATGCAAGGTCGATGGGCGGAGAATGTAGAGTAATCAACGAATGAGCGAAAGTTGATTTGGAGTGAGACATCTAGAGCTTGAAATAAAAAGTATATTTTAATTTTAAGTAGCAGTAGTGAACTCTGAACTGGCAGTTCACTAAAAGTGAGTAACTTTTTGACACTTCACAGTAGTGAAGCGTTCTTTTTAAACGACTCACTCTCGAATTACCCATCACTATCTGGTTCTTACTTTTAACCAGTGATAAGCCACAGATTATCAAACTTTTTACCAGCGATAAAGCACAAATGACCACAATGTGTACATTTAATCATGGGATTCACCGAATTTTACCGTGTAAAAAAACAAAAGGTCGTTCCATGATGGTTCCATGGGATTTACCTATTCACAGTTCTTATTATGGCAGATATTCTTCAAATTACGTGTTATAAAGATTTAATATTATATTCTTCAGGTAATGATGGTGGTGATGTTCAAAATTTGCTAATTTTGTTAATAATAACGTATTATAAAGATTTAATATTATATTTTTCAGGTAGCGATAGTGATGTTAAATTTGCAAACAAGTGGGTTAATTAAACAGTGAGAAAGATGTCTAACATGCAGAATCCCACAAGTTTTACACAAAAATAAACAATATAAATTACTGTATATTTTGTAGAAGATGTAAGAAACGTACAAGGAACTTTCTTTGAGCAATCGCATATTAATTTGATCACAGAACTAGAAATTATATATCTGTGGTCCAAAAATATTTGTGTAGAAAATGTGCTGAATTTAGTTTGTACGTCGAAAAAGACTGTTGTACAATATTTTAGTTACTGTATAGACATATCTTCATGGAAATTAAGTATAGGCCAGGGTCAGTTTTGTTTTGGAGGACAAAACTGCATAGTGCAAGTAGATTGAAAGTTGCGTCACAAGAAGTATGGAAAAAGTCGGTTATTTGGCGGACACTAATTCTTCTAAGTTCCACAGAATCGCAGTGCACATGCGCGAGTTGCTGCAATGGTTAATGTAGCCTCCGGTAGATGGCTCTGCAGTCGGTGTTACCAACTTTGGGAATAACTTCCCAATTGCTAAAAAAAATGGAGTAAACTAACTTGCCATTTCCAAACCAAAGAAAACAATTTACATGCATATTATTTATTCCTAAATGCTAAAAAAAAAAAAATGGATGGAAACCAACTTCCCATTTCCTAACCTAACAAAACAATTTACATGCGTATTATTTAATAAACTATAAACTAACTTTACATACACTTAACACTAAATATGGTTTGAAATTAACTTCAAATGTTGGTAACTCCGATTTGAGAGCCACCTAGCCGATGTTACATGAAGCATTTCCGCATCTCTAGAGCCTGATGCACACATTTTGCGTAATTTATAAATATTGGGTGAGGTAGGTTATATGCCCATCACAATTCTACACTTACATTCTTATGCCACTGATGCACTAAACACTTGTAAACACGTTTTGTACTGTTTTAAACATTTTGCAACGATCTTCAAGCTTTCTTTACAATATTTTATATTTATATATTTACGTAAAACATGATCGTGGATACATTACTTACTTCCCCATGTTGTTCTAACGTTGCCACCATTTGAAAATAATTTCAAACCATATTTAGTGTTAGTGTACATAAAATTAGTTTATAGCTTATTAAATAGTATGCATGTAAATTGTTTTGTTAGGTTAGGAAATGGGAAGTTGGTTTACGTCCATTTTTTTAAGCATTTGGGAATAAATAATATGCATGTAAATTGTTTCCTTTAGCTAGGAAATGGCAAGTTAGTTTACATCCATCTTTTTTTTTTTGCATTTGGGAATCCATTCCCAAAGTTGGTAACGCCAACTGCAGAGCCATCTACCGGAGGCTATATTAACCATTGCAGCAACTCGCGCATGCGCACTGCGATTCTGTGGAACTTAGAAGAATTCGTGTCCGGCATATACCCGACTTTTTCCTAAATATTTAATAATCATAAGAAATGTTTATAAAATGGTTCCAAAATGTTAAAATAGTATGAACTGTTTTCAAGCGTTTAGTGCAACAGTGGCATAAGGATGTAAGTACCTCATCCGAAAGTATAATAGAGGAAGGATAGTTAGTGAAAAGTGGGTATTAGGAATTTATGATACAATGCAAAGAAGAGGAATTATTGTTTTTGTCAAAATCATGTTTTACCAGGGCATGGGAAACCCATTATCGCCTTTCCTGGCAAATTTATTTATGAGCAATTTTGAATGTAAAATCAGAAGAACAAAAACAGAGTTATGAATTTCGAAATACCGATGGAGCATGACTTGTTTGGAGGTTCTTTGGCCAACTGCAGGAGCGAGCTGACATCGACATCCAGGGTTTACAACATAAATCCAACCGGTCTTGCCATGATGCCGAGGACGATTAGAAGACTAATCGAAACATGTTCAAGAACAAATCAACATTAATATTGAGGTAAGATTTCACAGACTCAAAATAATATAACTTGTAATCTTTTTTCCTTCTCTTATAGTCCACTGCTGTAGTCTCGAGGTAGCGTGCTGCCTTGCCATGCAGCGGGCCCGGGTTCGATCCCCGGTCAGGGCAGTTTTTCTGGGTGAGGTTTTTATCGGGGTTTTTCCTCATCTGTAAGACAAATGTCAGGAAAACTTTAAGGCCCAAACAGTCCCCGAAATCATATGGACATCATCATCCTCATCATTATCATCATCATCCTTCACTGGTGTGGAAAGCAACGGGAAGCTACCACACCTACAATTCCCTAGTAAAGCTGCAAGCATAGCATGAAAATGCTGTGATTGCAGTGAAGGACCTGCCTTCAGGCAGAATTACTATGGAATGGAATAGTAAGAGGCCAGTTTTGCATCCATATAATATCCGTCCATAGTAATTCTGCCCGAAGGCAGGTCCTTCACTGCAATCATAGCATTCTTCATGCTATGCTTGCAGCTTTACTAGGGAATTATAGGTGTGGTAGCTTCCCGTTGCTTTCCACACCGGTGAAGGATGATGATGATAAGGATGATAGTGATAATGATAAGGATGATGATGATGCCATATGATTTCAGGGACCGTTTGGGCCTTAAAGTTTTCCTGACGTTTGTCTTACAGGTGAGGAAAAACCCCGATAAAAACCTCACTCATAAAAACGGGCCCGCTGCATGACAAGGCAGCACGCTACCTCGAAACCATAAAGGTGGACCCATATAATATAACTGGAAGAATAATAGTTTTATGTATTTTTAGTTTAACATTTCTCTGAGAGAAGTTGGTGTGACTATAATACATAATAAGCATGCATTCCAGAATTGACCCAATGTTTATTTTCTTTCTCTACTTCATTCCTGTTTGTAATTATTGTTCCCAGGTATTTGAACTCAGCCACTTCTTCAAAGTATCTCTCATTTATTATTGAGTACCTATTCCTATTTAATAATATATTTCTACATGTTGACCAGTTTTATTGATATTTGCTTCCAGTCCCAGTTTCTTAGTATTACTTAATATAATGTGTGTATTGGCTTTTAATATTTCCTCACTATTGGCTAATAATATTGCCCTACGAAGCCAAAAAATCATATCTCAAGATCTTTTCATAAATTATATAAATTTGTTAAATCGCATACTGCACCAAATGTTCATCCTAATGTGCTTTCTTATGGCTGTTGGGTGTCTCTAATGTCACAAATTGAACTGAGTGCACATATGACATTAATGTGGTCTATTTTCAATTTTTATGCACCTACTTATTTACTACTTTGGCAGACTACTTTATGTATTCTTGTACGGGTATTGTTTGCAGAAAGGAATGTTGGATAACTGTATGTTTATGTGTTAGTTTAATGTAAAATGTACTGTATGAGGAATGATTTTAATTGCAATGTAAATTAATTTCATTATATATTTATGTATGTATGTATTATATTTTATATTGTTGTTTATGTATAGATTGTAATCTGGACACGTCCTAAAGCATCTATGATGTTCTAATGGATGTTACAATAAATAAAAATAAAATGATGATGAAGAGAAGGTACAATCTGAAACTCAGTGCCAGCAAATAGCCTCCTCCTGTCGAAAAGCACCAAGGGGACTGCCAGGCTTTAACATCCCCATTGATGGATGAATCACTATAAACAGTATACATAATACTATTTTAACTAAATGTAGTAAGACTTACGTTAGATATTAAATGACACCCAACTTTATATGATTGAAGAAGTTTGCTGACACCTTTCTTGAAAACAGGAGCTTTATTCATTATTACAAACCCATTTGAAATGTTCTCAAAGTGCTTATTCTTTGTCTGTCGGAAGAGAAAGCTTCATCTTCAAAGATTTCTTGAATTTAAAATAAAGACACCTTCCTTTAACTTTATTTCACTATGTCCAGGAAATTTTGTCTCTCAGAAATCCTTGATTTTACTATGTACTTTTTCAATCCCAATTTTATATGTACAGGAGAAAGAAACACTTTATTACAATTCACAAGGAGTGGAATTTAAAATAACCATCTCCTTAATTAAATTATTTTCAGTCTGATCATCTTACCTCAATATTAATGTTCATTTGTTCTTGGACATGTTCTTTGAAAGAATTGTTTTGAAACATATCCAAGAACAAATCAACATTAATATTGAGGTGAGATGATCAGACTGAAAATAATTTAATTAAAATAACCTCAAAATATCACTTCCTAAAATTAAATATTAACTGTCTCCTTGTTTACAAATATGTCTTAGTTCCACGTCATGTTTAACGTAATGCTGATCTATAATGCAGTTATCCCAAAGGCATAGGAAACAGCAAATCCTTGTGAAGCCAGTTTGCATGTTCATGAAAATGCCAATCTCCACTGTAACGATTCTAATTAAGTGCTTCCAATAGCATTTTCATGTTCTCATAGGTTTCTTTAAGATCACAGAGTGGACAATTGGAATGGAATATTTTATTTGAAATTTAAAGTAACAGAGTACTGTTATAGTTGTTGCAATCAATAATAATTATATCTCCTTTCTTATAAATTGGTATGATAACAACACTAGCCAACAGTGAAAATGTAACTGGAATGAGATAATGTTTTGTAAGTATATCGACCATGCTGATAATGAAAAAGACAATGAAAAGCTCGGATTAGCTCTTGTTTATAAGTTATAAGGGGATGCATTTATCCTTTTTAAATTATGGTTTTGTTTAAGTTAATTTCAGGCAAGCAACTACAGCATCGTCACTATTTATCCTAGGATCGTGCTTTGTATCTCATTCTTTTCAGAAAAGAAAAGCCCTTAAACAGTACCATTCAAATGTCCATATCATGTACCCGAGGTGGGAAAATTTGAGGGAAATTGGAGCTTTTTCCGAAAAAATCCCTTGTTTCTAAAACCTAGTTTTCGAAAGATTCTGATTTTGTGTGTAACGATGAGTGTGCGGAGAATCACAGAATAACACAGTATGAACTTAATGACCCAGTGAGAAATCTGGAATTGCTGAAAGGTAAAGCTGAACTGTTGACGTCTAGACTACAACAGTGGAATTGTCTTGAGAAGACGGTAAATGTGATTGCTCCGTACCCACAACATGCCATTCCTTCCATTTTTCTAAAGTGGAAAGAACTTATTAATCTGTAGTGATGTAGAGGGACTAATGGCAGCTATGGGCATTAAATATAAAAGTGATGAGTGCAGGTTGTTCATCGACTCCTCCAAAAAAAGTCTCAAGTGTGTCCTACAGCATAATGGCAATGTGTTACCATCAATTCCGATTGGGTATGCACTTTACATGAAAGAAATATATGTTAACATGAAACAATTGTTATTGCAATTGAACTATGACATGTTTAAATGGCAGATTTCCAGGGATCTCAAAATCATAGGCATACTACTTAGGCTACAACAGGGCTATATAAAGTTGTGTTGCTTCCAGTGCCTCTGAGATAGCACTTCATTATAAAGAGAAAGCATTAATCACTTGAACCAGACCTCACAATGTTATGCAAAAGCACTTGTCGAATCCAAGAACGTAATTCTCTCTGCTCTTCATGTAAAATTGGGCCTAATGAAGAACTTCATTAAGGCCATGGACAAAATTGGGGTAGCATTTATCTATTTGCACCAGAAATCTCCACGGCTTAGTGAGACAACAAAAGATAGATTTTTGTGGGTCCCCAGATACGGAAAATGTACAAAGATGAGCATTTCAACACCATCCTGGCAGATAATGAAAAGTTAGCTTGGGATGCCTTTGTTCAAGTGTCAACAAACTTTCTAGGAAATAAGAGGGCAAAAAACTATAAGGATCTTGTGGCAAATCTTCTGCACTGCTACGATACACTGAGCTGTAAGCAACAAGCACAGCGAACGGTTTCACCGGCAAATTTTGAACATGAAAATGAGATACCAGGGAAAATGGATTGCAACAATATTAGCCAATTACTGCTGGACACTAATTAGGAAATCACTAGCAGAAAATTACAACTGCTAGGCAAAGTGGTTGCACCTTCAGTGACCTCCAAGGGATAACAACAAGGTTGCTTATATAGGCAATAAAGCAAAGTTAGCATAACTTCAAAACTAGAGCTAATCTTGCATTTTCATTACCAGCACACCCGAAAACATAAAGATTAGCTGTTTCCTTGCAAGTTACAGAAAAAAAAAGTAAAATTTTATTAGCTTGTGTAATTAATTATTTTCATTCATTTGGAAGAGCCTTTTTTCCCCAAATAATACAAAGCAACCAATGTATATATGAAAATTGTTTCGAACCCAACTTCTACTCCAGTTTCCTTTCACTCTATCAAAAGAATTCTCTCAAATAAATATAGAGAAGAATACACCACCAAAACATCTGGAAAGGAATGGAAAAATCTACAAGCTTATGACATTACTACATTACAAAGAAAATCTGCAGTAGCAATATTCAGACATGACTGCCTGAATAAACACCTACACAGACTTGGCATAACAGATTTGCCTAAATGCCCTTTTTGCAATTTAAATGAAGATATGGAAAGAAACCATCTCCTCCGTTGTCCAGCTTTTGTAGAAGAGACCAGCCTTTCTGCTAAATATTGGAGTGCAAGAGAGAAAATGATTTCATTATCAAGTGCTCGACATTAGGTACCAACCATATATGATTATTATTTTCTATTTGCTTTATTGAATTACCCATTTAATGATTGCAGTGATTGGGTTAATAACAAAAATAATAGTCAAGGCATTGTTCAAAATTCTAACATATATTTCGGCACAACAATTAAAAATTACTGGGGCAAATGAACTTCATGTATAGGAACATGGGCTGGTCATGCTTCCAATGTAAACTAGTGAAAGGAGAATAGCCACTACTGCTGTTCAACAGGATCACAGGAATTCTCTTCTCTTTCTCCTATTATATCAAGATTATAAATTGCAATGGTATTTTGTGCACAATTAAAAAGAATTGTTTTTTTCTTGTTTATAGGAACTATAACATGAAAATATATTTGTTTTAAGGTCATATCTCATATAGAATCTTTGATGCTATCCAATATGCTGTGTATTTCTATTATAATTATGGTAACATATTGCAGGATATTAGTGAATCTAATTTTATTAATGAAGTGATGTTAGAAGGCTTTCTAATGAAAAGTTGTATGATTCCATTTGACATCCTATTATTATATGCAAGATACTTTGACCATATTAGAATGCATATTTCAAAACCATCTTGGCAATTAGTATTAAAAAGTAGCAATAATGGGTTAAATATTTGGCAAATGAACAGTATACAAAAGGAAAGGATGGATTCTATGAGAATTACAAGAATTGGCACAGAATAGCAGAAGATTAAGAATAGTGGAAAACTACAATAGTTATATTTTTTCATATTATGGTATCAATCTAATAATTAAAATATGAAATAATATAATGAAACAAGTTTCATATTTTAAAATGTTTTGTATAAAAAATGTAGACATTCTTTGTACTATTGAACCATTTCATAGTTTAAAATGTTTTGAAAAAAAAACTTAGACATTCTTTGGACTACTGAACCATTGCCTGTAGAATACAGGGTATAAGGTTTTCATATATGCATTTTACAAGAAATACATTTCCTTCTAGTTTCAGATTTTCCACTAGAGGTATGTGTTCTCATGTTTTACCAGTACAGGTCCACATGAGGAGACACTCCTTCATTGGAATCTGAATTCAACTATCACAGTGAAGCTGCCATTAAAAAATAAATATTGTTGAAAAGCAACATTAATATATTATAATATGACTGGTTTTGCAGCTATTGGTTGACAGGACAGATCTGAACAAGACTAAGGGTCGAATGTTTTTATCCAAATACATTTTGCTTACTCAGAAGTCTATTCATGCGATAATAATTGTAAGCTACCTGACGAGGTACCTTAAGATCATAGCTCAAGATAGAAACTTATCGTGAAAATCCCGAAGGGAACCGATGGTAACCGATGTAGTTTGAAACCTTTGCAGCTTTATCCAAGATGTTAGACCTTGAAGACTTCGATCATGTTTTCAGTATATGCAGAGAAGAGGAATTTGATAGAGTCTACCAAAGAATTCAACTGGAAGAACAGGAGAATCGGCGTAATATTGCGCGATGCAGACGTCGTTGTATACGGTATTATTTGCGGGATGCAAGCGTAAATGCATTCCTCTATAGCAGACGAAAATAACGGAAGTGGTTTTATCGCTGAGAATTCTGGGTAATCCGTTGCCAATATTATGAAAATGTCAACTTTCATGCATGACCGGTAAGTCGGCCATTAATTCGATCTCAGCAATTGCTCATGGTGAGTCAGCTCACCAGTGATTGGAAGTAATTTGAGTAGAGACTAATGTATTTGCATGTGGCCCTTAATATCATATTTGAAGAGAAAAATATGCTCAGACCAGGGCTTGAACCATGGACCTTTGGTTTTCTAGACCTAGTGCTCTACCGACCGAGCTACTGGAGCAAGTACCGATCTAAACGCAAATTTTCCTCTTATATATTGTAATTCCCGTGCTATGAAACCTTTGCTTCTATCTTTGCAAATGGCGGCTTCTTTATTAAAAAGACATATACATGGAAATTATACATTACATTATAAAGTCAGTACGGCTTCTTTCGATGTTTTTTATTATTTATTTCATACATCTTAATAAATCATATTTGAAGAGAAAAATAATATGAATTATCCATCATTAAGATGTATGAAATGAATAATAAAAACATTGGAGGCCAAATATATTGACATAATTTCCCAGATATCCCAAACTTTCCATATAATGGATTAGATAAAGAAGAAAATTGCATGCGAGCCACATTGAATGGCGGTGGGAAAAGGCAGGTTAATTCTCCTTTTGTTGCTCTAAATTCTCCTTTTTTGTTGCTCTAAATGTTGGTACACATAACCAGCCCAGGTTTCAAAGACATTAAGTCCATTTGTCCCTTTTGATTTTGAATTGGTGTATTGAAATTTGCCTTTATTATTATTGTTTTGATTTTCATTATTAATATAGAATTGTAATGTTAGTCATTTTAAGCAAATGCTGCTGTGGCAGTTTTTTTGGAGACTATATTAGCTTTTTCTCTTTGTACCTTGGGAAACTACTAAAAACCCAGATCAGAATAGCTGGTCTCAGGATCTTCACCAAATTTGGAATATGAATGGCAGACTTTTAAGGGTGCAAGCCTACTCATATATTGGTTTGAGGTAACTTTAGCCTCAGAGGATGCACCAGGTACCCATTTCCATTAAAGGTTGAATCAGTCCAAGGGCCAGATACCTCTGGCTTGTAGCATATTGCTACTACGCTACAGCATACACTATTGATTTGAAGTAATTACATTTAAAATTATTGCCCTTGGAATTGATTATTAAGTTGAAAAGAGCAAACTGGGAACCAACTTGAGAATCAACATTATCTGAGGAATGTAGGTTATATGAAGATTTGCTATGATAGTGTCAAGTCTGTACTTCTTTCTTTTATTATTTGAGTTAACTTGTGTTTAGAGAGGAACAAATATTATTAGTATTATAAAATTAACAAATTGACTCTCTTGCTATGAACAACAATACATAATTAAGTTATGTAGGTAGGACTATGAGGTTTATTTTAATTAATTTTGAGTTGTTTTTTGACTCACCTCATATTTCTTGACTCCCATGCAGACCCAGGTTTTGTCACTGCATTTGTGAAGAAATATGAGATGAGTCATAAAACAACTCAAAATTAAACAAAACATAACTTTGGATAAAAAAATGGCTGTCTTACTTGTCATGTCCTCACTCTACATAATCATACAGGCACTGTTTTACTGTCTTCTTATACAAAATTGATACTTGATTACATAATTTACTCAAATTGCATTGTATTCATAATTTGGTAAACAGTGAGTTAGGTATAATACAATTCTTACAAATGCTTGACACGAGTGTTGTAACTAATTTGAAATTACAGGAAAAATGAAAAATTTTCCGGTAAAAATATTCATTAAATAGCTGCCATAATGACATAAGAAACTATAAATTCTTTAAAAGAAGTAGGAAAAACTACATGGAATAGAATATGGGATATTGGAAATATAGGGCTTGTTGTTTTAAAATTAATAATTAAAAAATGTCATATAAAATTTTATTTGTAAAAAAAAGAGGGAGGGGACTTTTGTGTACATCCTCAACCTACAGTCAAAAATTGCTTGTATCTTAAGATTCTGACACAAAATTGAAGAATTAACTTTTTTTTACCTTCTTAAACGATAGAAACAATTTAATTTTGTGTCAAAATCACACGCTAAGGTTCACATACTTACATATGTATATATATATTTATGTATAAATACTAAAAATACTAATCTTAAAATTAATGAAAACTGATTATAAATGCAAAAAAATGTACATATGATCCTAGCCTAAATGTTCAAGATGTAGAAATGTCATTTACTATAGAAAAAATATATATATAAAAAGAAAGCAGAAACCAAATCCTGCACATTTCTACCTGTCAAACAAGTTAGGCATTTCAATATCCATGAAGCTGAGGTCATTATTTGTTAATATTGAAATTCCATTACTTCTACCACACAATTCTTGTAATAAATTATAAAAAAAATTATGTTAAAATAGATTGGAATCAAAGCCATAAATTTCCATAACTTTTTATAATTCCAATAATTAAAATTATGTCATGACCTTGCATACTTATACTTACCCATCTATACCACTAAGTTAATCTTTTTAAATAAAAGAAAATGTATAATATTTGTGTTTAAGTATGATAACTTTTTTATCGTTAAATGCTTAGACTCGTTAGAAGTCACATAATTGATGGATATAAAAGTGATTTAATTGACCTCACTGATATCAGTAAAGTAAACATGTTTTTATTATTAATTTAATATTTCTCAATTTCTCAACTGAAGGACAAATTATATTTGAAGAAGAGCATTTTTTTTTCTCTTCAAATATAAAGTAAAGATACCTCACACAGGCAATGGGGATGTAGATACTGTACATAACCCCCATATTTTCAGCAGTGGCACAAGAAGGAGAAAAGTTACCTCCATCTGACTTAACCTCAAAAAATTTCCTTGTATTCAATTTGAATGAGGATGAGTGGAAGGCTTCAGGACCAATTTGGACGTGTACAAGTGAAAAAAAATTCTCCACTGAATGTGAGTATCATCCAAATCCATGTGCGGAAGCTGCTTAGCTCACTGATGTTAGGTACCAGTATATGGACAACCACATTAAGTATTTTAAATTTATAAGTTATGTATTTCAGAAACAATCATGTGTGGTCTGTAGTATTGGAGCTTCAATTATGAATATATAAATAAATGTTTTCTGTGACAAATATGAAAATATACATAGCTATCCCTAATTTTTTCTATGTTAGATAGACCTCATTTAGCATCCATGATATAAGGATACATTGTTACTTCCATCAACCCTTGACCACTATCATCATTTTTTAAATTAACATCAATAGCACATAAATGATGAACATAAACAAAGTGTAATTCGAGAGGAAACAGCATGCGAGGAGTTCTTATCACCAGCGAATAAGTACTTTGAAAAGCAAGCACTTTGCTGATATGTTTATCATTCATGTGCTTTCCATTCCATTTAATTTTACATTCATCTATATCTTACTTAGAGATGTCTACACATAATAAAAAGTGATATAAAAGTTCTAAAGAGGAAAGATGCACATTAAAAAATTTAGTTATTTAGAAAAATCAGTCTATGAAATGTGTAGAGTAGATTGCACACTCTTCCTTCAACTAGTGCAATATTATTAGTCCTGAGTCCTGTAAATTTGAGTTGATTTATTAACACATACTCAAATTTATAAGTTTCAATTCACATTACTATAAAACTTCCAAACAACTATATAATATTGAGTTTTGAGTATTTTTATATTCCAAATATGAGTCATATAAAGAAGAGCA
This sequence comes from Diploptera punctata, assembly GCA_030220185.1. NCBI lineage: Eukaryota > Metazoa > Arthropoda > Insecta > Blattodea > Blaberidae > Diploptera > Diploptera punctata. The sequence continues at coordinate 378,065 of JASPKZ010006439.1, read as the reverse complement.
AAATCTATGCTTTCCAGAATGATAAGTTTTCATGTATTGATGTGCATTTGATATTGGTTTCTATAGAAGAGTTTTATGAAAAGTATTATCAACTATTCATTGTGTATTATTTTTAAACTGATAATAAATGGTACCAGTACTATATTCTTCAGAAAGTTGTTATATAAGAATCTGAAATAATTTCATTCATTTTGAAGTTAAATATATTTTAGACTTATAAAAACTTGCATTTAATAATTAATTGTGGAACTGATGTTGAGTGATTCCGGGTTCTGTGGCCGTGGTCCATAGTTGGTCCAGAACCCGGAATCACTCAACATCATGATTACCGGCCGTGAAAGCCTGCATTCAACAATTGTGGAACTATATCTAAGTTGGTTTGTTAAAAAGAACTTTGTATCAGTTTACATTAGTATGAATTCTACATTCAATGTGTATTATTCTTCTTAACACTACTTCTTTAGCAAGTAAAGCTTACATTTTTTATGTTTTTTTAATGTCACTTACTACTTATTTTGCAAGTGAAAAATTTGAAATAAAAACATTGAAAATGAAGTATATTCTTTGAATATAACACTGACTTCTCATTCTATATCAAAAGATACAACTCAAGAAAGAACACACATATAAATTGGATTATCATCTAACTTAATAAGGGTATATATTTGTAGCATCATTAGATTGACAGATTTTAGGAATTTTTATGTTCATAATTTCATAAGGAATCATCAACTTTGATCAAATTATACTAAAATATAATTATCATATCCTGTCTTTTCTAAATTGTGGAAAAATGCAAATTATATATGAAAATTATATCATCTGGAAAGTTTTAGTAACCTTTAATCTTTTTTTAAATTATATAGATCCCAATATAGGCAGTTGAGGTCAGCCATCTTGCATTAGATGCATATAAAAACTATCTGCATGTGCTCAGAATGACTGGAAGACAAAAGAGTTCGAGAAAAGGCACTTTAAATCAGCACATTCTCTCTTCCTCTATATATTTTTTTTCTGTCCTGTTGTTTTTGGCACCCATTTGAAAACATGTCTTTAAGTTTTTGCCGCTTGGTCATTCATTCTAGCAGTCACTTTTCAACGGCAAGTCGAGGGCTTTTAAATTCACTCTCACATAACAGAGCAAAACTGCTGCAGTTTGCATGCAAATTAAAAAAAAAGTAGTCTCTCCTCATCGAATGGAGAGTTTGAGCATGTGAGTTTCAGTCCTTATTAAGTTAACTTCATCTCCGCCGTGTAGCTGAGGCCATTATCATTTTTCTCAACATTGGTTCTGGACTGCAAATGTTAGGATCACATTTCATTTGACCATCTCCTCCACATCTGTAAAATATAAGTGAAACCATTATATTGCATTTCAGCCTTTTGTTATGATCCACATTATTATTTCTTGTTCATTTTTAATATTTTAAAATAATGAAAAATTCAATACTATCTTATATTATTCGGAGAAAATGTTTTGCCTAAACTGGGATTTGAACCTGATACCTCTGGTTTCATGTCTTTGAACTACCCAGACTCCCAATTCAAACATAAATTTTTATCTTATACTTCTAACATCTGAAAAGACAGTTTAAGAGTAAAGCCGAAATAAATAGATTATTGCAGTTGCCCCGTGCTTCAAAATGTACTGGAGCTTCTAGGTTGATCCATTCACCCTAGAATGAACCAGACTTACTAATTTTCTAATTCAATATATATTCAAAGCCACCAGTTTGTCATTTTGACATTTCTGGTATTTTCTCCTGGCATTGGCAGGTTGGGGCACCTGGAAGGTAGGGTTACGCTGCCCCAATGATATGATGTACCAGGAGAGGCCTTAATTCTAAATTTAATCTAGTGAGGTGAATATGATAATGATGGCCAGATGATGTTTGTTGACCATTTGGGACTTAAATTTTCCTGACATTTGTCTTACAGGTGAGGAAAAACCTCACCCAGCAAACTTGTCCTGACTGGGGATCGAACCCAGGCATGCTGCATGAGAAGACCTCGAGACCACAGCAGCAGACTTCTAATTCAATATAAATTGTAATGTTTGGTCCATCCCTAATATTTTTTTTTAATATTTACAATAAATAGAATAATGTGGCACACCTCTCACTTTCTTTCATATCTTCTATAACATTAGATTTTGTTCATTTTGGACCTAAAAAAATCAAAAATGTTAATAGTAGGAAGTATGGACAAAGTGAATAGCCTGGGCAAAGATAAAAATGCTTGGTATTTGATAATTACACCAATTAATAGTTACCACCATGCAATCACCATGGTCACTAGCGACATAATTACAAAATAAATAATAGTTTAAAAAAACTGAAACAATATGCTTTATTAGAAAACTGAACTAAAAAATGAAAAATAATTTTAATTTCCAACATGTTTGGGTTAAAATTAAAGTGGTCAACAAAACACATCTAGAATAAAACTAGAGTTATCTACAAAAAAAAAATTACCATCAAAAGCGTGGGGTGCTGTATATCAATTAATATATTTGATAATAAACAGATATTGGTAAAAGTAAAGTCTCTAAGAAGAAAACGTAAAAACCATAAAAAACACCCCATGCTTTTGATGGTAAAATTATTTTCTTTGTAGATAACTGTAGTTTTATTCTAGATGTGTTGGAGATGATTTTTTTGTTCACCACTTTAATTTTATCCCAAGCGTGTTGGAAATTAAAATTATTTTTCATTTTTTAGTTTGGTTTTCTAATAAAGCGTGTTGTTTTAGTTTTTTAAACTATTTTTTATTTTTTAGTTTGGTTTTCTAATAAAGTGTGTTTTTTTAGTTTTTTTAAACTATTTTTTTTTATTTTTAGTTTAATTGATTTTCATAAACGGAATCCCATGAAAATTTAATTGCTTACGATATTTTTAGTGTCTAGCACAAATATAATTATATATTTTTAAAATTATTATTAGCTAACATTATTGTAATTTTTTGAAGATTTTAATAGAGATAAATAGTTACAGTTAACAGTACCCTTCTCATATTTTTTGGATAAATTACAATGTGGTAAGTTTACAAAATTGTCATTAATATTTTACAGACTAAGTTTAAAATGTAAATATCTTTAAATTCCATACTATTATAGTATGAGCTAAAAGTAATACTCTTCTAAAAAAAAAATCCTCCGGGCCGGATTTGAACCAACGACCTATGGATTACTGAAATTATATACCAGTACAGTCCACCGCTCTACCAACTGAGCTACCAGAGGACATAACATTAATTTCTTACAGCGATGGACTAAAAAGTCGATAAGTCCGCAACTTATTATATATTATTTATGAAATTATTGTATTATCATTGGTCCTTTACAAGTATACAAAGTTTCAAGTCAATCCAATGTTTGTAAGTGGGTGAAAATCATGTTGAAAGATTCCATTACATAGATAAATACAGGTCAAGCTAATATAAAGTGTGTAATAAAAACAAATCAGGCAAACTGGAGCAAAAATGGTGTGGAAAAAGCTATGCCAGAAACTGCAGTAGGATCCTTGAATCCTGCAGCTTTGAAATACTGTATAATATTCCCATGCAACTTGTACAGACACATGGTAAAGGAATGAGAGAGATTCGTTACTGTATTTAGTAGGCAATAAGAAGAATAACTTGTGGAGTAACCTAAAATTCTTTTTACAACAGGAAAGAAACTAGTAGGAATGTGCTCAAAATGTGGCCAGTGCAATTCTTCAGGAATTTGGCCTTACAATCCCAATATATTTTTCTAATGTTGATTATGCACCAGCTTCACTCACAGTCCTAATTCCAATTTCACAACAGAACTTTTTCATGAAAGCATAGACCCAGTTTCAGATTTCTTTGAAGTTCAAGTTAGAGCACCCATCATCCCTATAGTCCATATATTTTACTTTGTCCAACTGTCCAACGTGCTTGCTCAAATAGATGTAAAGAAAATGTGAAATATTAACAACATTATCCAATCAAAAACACAAAGAAAAATTTGACAAAAAAGATAAACAACAATTGAAAGTGGTTACTAGAAACGTAAATCAAACAAACAAAACATCAAAGAAGCCGTACTGGCTTTATAATATAATGTAAAATTCCAAATAAATGTCTTCTTAATAAAGAAGTCACTGTTTGCAAGATAGAAGCAAAGGTTGCATAGCATTTGGTGTGCAGGAATTAACAGCATATATAAGAGAAGAATTTGCATTTAGATTGGAACTTGCTGAGGTAGCTCAGTTGCTAGAGTATTGACCTAGAAAGCCAAAGGTCTTGGGTTCAAGCCCTAGTCTGAGTGTATAATTTTCCTTTTCAAACAAAACATAACTAAAGAAATTTTTGTCTGGTGTGCGGAGGACCCTATAGTGACTCATGGAATATAGATTAGATTCAGTATATCTTGTTGTGTCATGATTCTTGCATGATTGCTTTCATTGAAATGATTATTCATTTTACCTGGATCAGATATTTACTTTGTTCGGGCAAAATGACTAAAGTACACATTTTCATAAAATTGTATTTTTATTTTATTAGGAATGGTTTAAAAAAATCTGTTCATTCAAATAACTCAACATTGCTGAAGGAAATCAATAAAACACATAACTCTACCTATCAACATCTTCTGGTATTTGTTTCCTAAAATTAAGTTAATCACTTTGTCTGGGCTTCCCCTACCTTATATTTCTGTTATTTAAGATAGAAGTGGGCAAATGGGTTAATAACTTACCTGCAGCTTAAGCATGGACCTGATGCTGATCTGATGATTTCTCCGACCCTATATGCCTGACCCTGTATCTGGCAGCCCGTCCTTCGTGCTTGTCCTTTATATGCATGAGAAGGGAAGTGAGGTGGCAGTGTGGTTGTAGTTGTGGTTGTTGTAGTCGTTACATTAACAGCTGTTGCCATCGAGACTGGACATTCATAACGAGGACAACAGAATCCTTGTATTGGCTCCTCATGACATCCAGGAATTGGTGGAGGACAGCTTTGCTGTAGACAGATTATATCACTTCGGAAACAGAAGCAGAAATCACAAGGATCATCTCTGGGAATTTGCTGTGCTGATACATATACCTTTCCACCATAACGACATGTTCCTGGTCCAAAAGCAGAAGGATCTTCTTCATCATCATAATCTGTTCCTCCGGATGGTGGGAGATAGGCTCCTGGAGGCAAGTTCTCATGGTCTTGGGGCTCTTCAGTAGTTGTAGTTGTTGTTGATGCAGTTGTTGGTTTCTCAGAAGGAATAATATGAGCTGTTGTAAAGTGGAAGCCTCCAGTTTCAGATGGATAACTTTCTGTGACAATGGAACTACTGAAAAGATTAGTAGTGATATGGTCAGTAACAATAGTGAAAGGTATTTTTGTTGTTTCTAACAAACCCTCCCCTGGAATGATGCCATGTTCATGAGTTATGTGAGCAATTGAAGATGGTGTTTGTGTAGAAATATTGTCTGGAGGTAGGTAACTGACACTAGATGGGTGATCAATGTGTTGTTGCTGATCTTCCTCTTTAGTTTCATCGGTGCTGGGTTTTTGGGGAACTTGTTCAGGAGGTTTAGTTTGGAATTCAAAAGGATGTTCAGGTGCTGTAGTTCCAGGAATATATTCCGGATGTTCTTCTTTGGTCTGGTCAACAACAGGAATATTTAATGGAACATCAGTTTTGTCATGTTCTGGTAAAACAGTACTTATTTCAATAGGATAATGTTCATCATCCTTCACTCCTTCAGTAATGGATTCTTCCATCATCTCAGTGACTGGTACATCACTATTCACAACTTCAGTGACTTTTTCTTCATCAATTATTACCATTTCAGTAACTGGCTTTTCTTCTTCTTTCAGACCTTCAGTAACTTGTTCATCTTTTACTTTTTCTGTGACTTCTTCCTCCTTTGCTCCTTCAGTTATTTGTTCTTCATTTTTCACTCCTTCAGTAACTTGTTCCAACTTCACTTCAGTAACTGGTTCTTCACCTTTTAGCTCTTCTGTTACTTCTTCAGCCTTCACTCCTTCGGTAATTGGTTCTTCAACCTTCACTACTTCAGTAACTGGTTCATTTTCTTTCATTCCTTCAGTAACTGGTTCTTCAGCTTTCACTTCTTCTGTAACTTGTTCTTCACTCTTCACTCCTTCAGTAACTGGTTCTTCAACCATCACTCCTTCAGTGGCTGGTTCTTCCTCCTTAATGCCTTCAGTAACTGGTTCTTTCTCCTTCAGTGTTTCAGTAAATTGTTCCTCACCCTCCATCCCTTCTGTAACTTGTTCCTCATCTATCTTAACTCTGTCAGTGCTTGGCTCATCTTCTTTCAGTCCCACAGTAACTTGTTCTTCAACATTCACCTCTTCAGTAACTGGTTCTTGCTCCTTTATTTCACCAGTAATAGGTTCTTCACCTTTTACATCTTCAGTTACTTGTTCATCAACCTTCACTCCTACAGTAACTGGTAATTCTTCTTTCACTCCTTCAGTAACTGCTTCTTCACCTTTCACTATTTCAGTAACTTGTTCCTCAACCTTCACACCTTCAGTAACTTGCCCTTCCTCCTTCACTCTATCAGTAATAGATTCTACACTATTCACATCTTCAGTAATTTGTTCACCACCCTTAACCCCTTCAGTAATTTGCTCTTCTTCTTTCAGTCCTTCAGTAACTTGATCTTCATCCTTCACTCCTTCAGTTACTGTTTCTTCTTCCTCCACTCCTTCAGTTACTGGTACTGATTCTTCCTCCTTCACTATTTCAGTAACAGACTCTTCATCCTTCACACTTTCAGTCGCTGGTGTCTCACCTTCCACTCCTTCAGTAACTGATTCTTCCACTTTGACACTTTCAGTAATTAGTTCTTCCTCCTTCAGTCCTTCAGTAACTGGTTCTTCCACCTTCACTCCTACAGTAACTGGTAATTCCTCCTTCACTCCTTCAGTAACTGGTAATTCCTCCTTCACTCCTTCAGTAACTGGTAATTCCTCCTTCACGCCTTCAGTGACTGGTAATTCCTCTTTCACTCCTTCAGTAACTGGTAATTCATCCTTCACTCCTTCAGTAACTGGTAATTTTTCCTTCATTTCTTCAGTAACTTGTACTTCAACATTTACTCCTTCACTAATATGTTCTTCACCCTTTGGTCCTTCTGTGACTTTTTCTTCATTCATAGCTTCTTCAGTAACCTGTCCTTCACCCTTTACTCCATCAGTAAATTGTTCTTCTCCATTCACTCCTTCAGTAACTGATTCTTCCTCTCTAACAGCTTCAGTAACTGTTTCTTCATTCTTGACACCTTCTGAAGCTTCTTCTTCGTCCTTCACTTTTTCAGTAACAAGTTCTTCCTCCTTCACTCTTTCAGTAATTGGTAATTCCTCTTTTAATCCATCAGTAAGTTGTTGTTCTTCCTTGACTCCTTCAGTAATTGGTTCTTCTTCCTTTATGCCTTCAGTAACTCCATCTTTCACTCCTTCAGTAACTGGTTCTTCCTGTTTTATTACTTCAGTAACTTGTTCTTCAGTTTTAACTCCTTCGGTAATATATTGTTCATCAGGCTTTGCTCCTTCAGTAGTTGGTTCTTCTTCTTTCAAACCTTCAGTAACTTCATCTTTCACTCCTTCTTCCTCCTTTGCTCCTTCAGTAACTGGTTCCTCACCCTTTATTCCTTCAGTAACTGACTCTTCACTCTTTACTCCTTCAGTAACTGGTTTTTCACCTTTCACTTCTTCAGTAACATGTTGTTCATCAGCCTTCACTCCTTCGGTAACTAGTTCTTCAATCTTTACTCCTTCAGTAAATGTTTCTTCATCCTTACCTCCTCCAGTAACTGGTTCTTCACCCTTCACTCCTTCAGTAACTTGTTCCTCACCCTTCACTCCTTCAGTAACTGAATCTTCATCCTTCATTCCTTCACTAACTGGTTCTTCCTCCTTTATACTTTCAGTGACTTGTTCCTCACCTTTAACCCCTTCAGTAATTTGTTCATCTTTCATACCTTCAGTAACTGATTCTTCCTCCTTCACTCCTATTGTAACTAGATCTTCACCTTCAACTCCTTCAGCAACTGATTCTTCCTCCTTCTGTCCTTCAGTAATTGGTTCTTCACCTTTCACTCCTTCAGTAATTGGTTCTTCACCCTTCACTCCTTCAGTAATTGGTTCTTCACCCTTCACTCCTTCAGTAATTGGTACTTCACCCTTCACTCCTTCAGTAATTGGTTCTTCACCCTTCTCTCCTTCAGTAATTGGTTCTTCACCCTTCACTCCTTCAGTAACTTGTTCTTCATCCTTTGCTCCTTCTGTAACTTGTTCTTCGCCATTCATTCCCTCTGCAATTGGGTTTTCATCCTTCATGCCTTCAGTAACTTGTTCTTCATCAGTCACTCTTTCAGTAACATATTCATCTTTCTTTGCTCCTTCAGTAAAATATTCATCCTCCTTTACTCCTTCAGTAACAAATTCTTCCTCCTTCACTCTTTCTGTAACTGGCAATTCTTCCTTCACTCCTTCAGTAATTTGCTCATCATTCACTCTTTCAGTAACTGATTCTTCCACTTTTATTGTTTCAGTATCTGGTTTTTCCCCTTTCATACCCTCAGTAACTTGTTCCTCACCCTTCACTTCTTCAGTAATGGGTACTTCCCCCTTCACTGTTTCAGTAACTGGTAATTCCTCCTTTATCCCATCAGTAACTTGTTCTTCGTCCTTCACCCCTTGGGTAACTGGTTCTTCTACCTTCACTCCTTCAGTAACTTGTTCTTCACTCTTCACTCCTTCAGTAACTTGACCTTCATCTTTTACTTTTTCAGTAACTTGCTCTTCAATTTTTATTTCTTCTGTAACTTGTTCTTCACTTTTAATTATTTCAGTTACTTGTTCAATTTGAACACCATCAGTTACTGGTATATCAGTTTGAGGCACATTTTCATGTTGTTCTGGATGTTGATTATCTTCTTCTATTGAGGTATGTGATGGTAGTTCTTGTTTTGAATCATTAGATTGTTCTGTTTGTTTATGTGAATCAGATGGAATTATTCCAGGTATGTATTCTGGACTTTGGGTTATAACTTCTTCAGGGTTCTTAGTTACTTCAGTTTCACCTGATATTTGCTGTTTCTCTGAATCTTGAGACACTTCTGTTTTAGTAGGCTGGGACTCGGGAATTTCTGATGCAGTTGGAATAATTTCTGGTTCAGTTATTATTTGTTCTCCTTCTATATCATGTTTTGAGGTTTCTGTGTCCTGTAAAGAGCTTTCTGTTGGAATAGGTTCAGGTAATTTTTCAGGCTCTTGTGTTACTGATTGTTCAGGAGGTATTTCTGTTGCTGATTGTTCTTGTTCTTCTTTATCTGCAGGTACTTTTTCTTGAGTCTGAGGAACTTCTTGTGGTGTGTGACTAGGTATATCTGTTTCACTTATTTCATTTTCCTCATCTGGTTCTACAGGTATTTGTGGTTGTTTTTCTGTGACAGGATTTTGAGCTTCATGTTCAATTCCTGTTTCTGAGTGATCTGGAAATTGTGGTTCCTGTTCAGGCTGACCAGACCCTTCCTCGTGTTGTTCAGGAGATTGTGTAACAGATTGAGACTGTTCTTCTGACTTCAAAGTTGTTTTGTGACTCTCAAACATGTCTTCTTGTGCCTGAGTTATAAATGGTTCTTCTGTTCCAACCATCTGACTATCTGATTCAGGAGTTCCTTTTGTGTCTTCATCTGAAATAGACAAATAAAGATAATAGTAATAAAATAATTTAATTCAGATAAAAAAAAAGCTAAACAGTTTTAAATAACAATTTTTCTTGGTAAGAAAAGACTTGATTTCTGAGATATGGGCTTGGAATTATGAAATTTAAAAATATAGTTAAAAGTTTATATTAAGATGTATTCAACATTATTGACTAAACAAACTACTGGTAATGCATTTTAACATTGCACAATATATCTTTAAACCTTACAGGGCAGTAAATTAAGCATTTCAGGGTTAATGTTAATATAGCCATCTTTAGTAGCCTATACTACATCTTCTTAAAAATATCATCACCTTGGTCAATTAGAAAGGTAATGGGCTAAATACTCCAGTAAACGATTAGCAGAAGAAGATAATTTATGTATTTTTAAAAATCCTTTTCGGGATTATTGGCCGTGTCTTGCAGTGTTGTCTTCTCGATGTTTCATCACCTTCTGTGGGTGACATCTTCAGGAGATTTTGCTTGTGTAAATATTCATAATAAACTGCTAACTAATTATTAACTTGTGTGATTTTACCATAACTATGATTTTTATAAATAATTTCTAATTGGTTGAGTTAAACATAGAGCAGCTCGCCCATTTGCTGTCGTCATGGTAATCAGTTTCGAAGAAGATAACTTTTTATCGTGAGAAATTCATAACTGAAATATTTTTCATTACACTTTGTATTATGAAATATGAATGTTAATCTCCTCCCTACAAAATAGTTTTGCTTTCAAGAAATTTTATAGAATAACAATCTTATTAGTAATACAAATCAGTATTTAAAATGTCACCATAGTTTTGTGTTATGAAGAGCAAGCTTTTGATGGGAAAAATACCTTTATACTTTGTTTATAAATTGAATTTGTCTAATTGAAATGCTTCATGCAGAGAAGGTCCATTTTTAATTAAATTGAGATTTCTGTGTTAGCATATTCTGCACTCCTCCATGCATTCCCCATGAAATGATGCTAATAGATTTATCTTACACTCACAACAGTGAAAGCTGTACTCTAGTCCTTTTACTGTAAAAACATGCATGCAGGAGTGTTGAACACACTAGCATAAAATATTTTTTTTTAAATATTAATTTCTTAAAAACAAAATGGACTGAGGCCCTTTCTGCTTTAATTGATTAATTTATATTTATGGTGTATTTAATAAAATTTATATATATATATATATATATATATATATATATATATAGGGTGTTTGGAAATTGCCATTACAAACTACTAGGGCTGTTAGAGGAGACTGGGTAGATATTGTTTTGAATAGGAAATTAATATTTTTAAGTTGCACGTACCACAAGTGTTTAAATCTCCCATGTCTGCCGGTGATAAGTCAATGGTAATTTAATGATTTATGACTAAATTAATTACATTTAAACTACAATGTCCAATGTCAAAGGGAAAAAAATAAAGAAACTTCACTTTGTGACTGTAAGAATAATTGTTAATACACAAACTAACCTAACTTCTCTAATGTACTTCACATTGTGGTTAGTATTTATCCACTACAACAGCGGTTATATGTGGGTGGAAAACACCAAGCTTGTTGCATACATTGTACTTGCAAATCACGTTCTGGTGCACTCGCTACATCTATTCTTACAATGACAAAGTACAGTTTCTTTTAATTATTATGAGTTAGGTATTTTGTCCCGCGCTGTAGCCGAGTGGTTAAGGCAACAAGCCTTGGCGCAGAGCTATGGCACTTGTGCTGGTTTAAGTCCCCATAGGGGAAGAAATTTTCTCCCACTCAGCATCATGAGGCATTTGGGTAGCTACAATAAGTAGTGACTCCAGGTTGAGAAGATCAGCTATAATGGCTAGGGGACACGACATGGTGACCACATGTCACCCCTACACTGGCTAGATGTAATTAATACATGTGGATGTGAGGCCTGTCGCGCTTGGGAGTTTTTTTGGAGAGGTATTTTGACTCACCTCATAGTGTAATTTCCTACGAATATTAAATGAAGTTTCTTTATTTTTCCCTTGTCATTGGACATTGTCATAAAATGGTGAATGCTAGGTTCTGTAAATGTAATTAATTGAGTCGGAAATCATTAAGTGCTATCAATTTATCACCAGCAGATGCAGGAGATTTATAACTTGTTGGACCTGCAGCATGTAAATGGTATGTTTCCAGATAAAAATTCAAAATATTACCTACTCATTTCCTTCTACAAGCCCTACGTGTTTATAATGGCAATTTCTGAACTATATATATACTTATAATCTATTATATAATTCACAGTTTTCAAAGAAATGTTACTAATAAAAGTTTTTTTTTATGTTTTGAAGAAAATACTAAAATTCCTCAAAAAAGGATGCAAAATCTTTATCCTTTTTTTCATTATGTTTTATTTTTTTACTTATTTTCTTCATGGATCATTTATAGCTGGACTTGATAATAATTTTTAATTTGATTTAAAAATATTTCTGTTTTAATATTAAAGATATCTTATTAGATATAAAGAAGTAGTAAATGTTATTTCTTACCACATGTGTATGTAGGACAGCACGAGTTCTTTGTATGGTATACAGGCATGCAGTTGCTGAGATGAGCAGGCGGGGGAGAACAGTTCATCAGAGCGCAGTGAACAATGCTGCTGAGACAACGGCAGCTCAATTGGCATGGATTTGCCGGTGGAATGGCCGAGTTATTCAGATATGTTTGACCATTGATCAAACAGTTTCCTGTAATTAAAAATAATGGAAAGAATATTTTTTATTTCAATAAATTAGAACCTTAATCTATAAGGATATTAATTTAAAATTCTGCCACTTTACAAGTGAAAAAATTGCCAAGAATTAATTAAATATAGAGGAATAAAATTACTTTCCAGAAAATATTTTCTGTGTCTTCTCACTGTGACCATTTTCAATGGGAAAGATTCTAATAATTAAAAGAGCAAGCAGCAAACTTAAATAAATTACATTTAATGAATATGAACAGCGCATACCAAGAATAATGTATAATTATAAACCAAAAGAGAGAAGATTGTTGGGAAGACCATTGAAGGAGATGGAAGGGCCAATTCGACCTATAATGAGATCAGAACAGGCCATTGGGCTTAATCCTTGTTGTTGATGATGATGATGATGAATATACCAGATTTATATATGACATGATGGATGTAAAACCTAAAAGACTCAAGAAATTTCTATTTCTAGATATATACAAGAGTGATTTGGAAAGTAATTTCTGGTCTCATTCTCCATGTGAATGAGTGGTAGTAGCATTGTCATCTTTGTTCCACTGCATAGCTAGGTTCAATACACTCTCGGCAATATAATTGGATTCGTCCTTTTCTCTCATTAAAACAGGTGTTTATAATGTCTGTAACAATAGAATTTCCTGCCAAGTGTAAGGTACATAGAGTAATAGCTTCTGTGTGTAAAGAAATTGACAGCAGTAGCAATTCATCGTGAGATTATTACAGGACTTTATAAGTGGTGGTGTTGTTTGACATTGGTATCGTGAATTTCAAGATGGATGCACTAATGTACATGATGATGGATGAAGAGGCTGACAATCTGTTGTGAATAATAACTTACTGCAATGGTGGAAGAAACGGTCCGAACGAATTGCCATTTCACAATTTCTGAACTCTCAGAGAAATTTCCGCAAATTAGTCAGACTATTACATATGAAATGGTGACACTATCGCAAGTTTTATACATGTTGGGTGCTGAAAATTCTGTCTGAAGCCTAAAAAAGCACCTGGATGGGAGCAGCAAACCCTCTTGAAACAATTGCGGTGAGAGGTGTTAGATTATCCATTGCATACCCCTGATTTGACTCCAAGCATCTTCCACCTTTTCCAAACATGAAGGGGGGGAAGCTTGGATCACAGCAGTTTCAAATGGACGAGGAGCTCAAGGAGAGCATTAATGGGTGGCTATAGTCGCAGGCAGCAGAGTTTTACATGAAGGGATTTTGAAGCTTGTGAAGTGTTATGACAAATGTTTGAATCTAAATTCAAATTATATTGAAAAATAGCTGAAAGGTGTACTTTTCGCTGGTATCTAAGAAATATTTCCATTTCTGAAAGAAAAAATACCAGAACTTACTTTCTGAATCACCTTGTATCATAACAAAAATAATGATAACACAATTATTGATAAATTAATATTTCTAGTTTTATTCATCATATTTTCATGTTTTTAAGTTGTAAATGCAGGTTTTCATTCCTTTTTTAGGTCATAGAAATCTGCCCCCTATTCATCACAAGGGATAGTGATGCACAATACATGATTTCATCAAGTGAAATCACTAAGCCTCTCCTATCCAACTCTGCTCTGACCTTTACATGGCAGAATCCATTAAACCGAGTAACCCAGTACAAGGTTGTGCTGGGTCAGTGAACTAACGAGAGACAGAGGTCTCCTCTGAGCTGCTTGGGGATAACCTGAGATTAGGTCTTCTAGGATAATGTGGATTGGCAGCAGGGTACACATTTAGAGAGGTGGCGGAAGAATCCTTATGGGACAACGGCAGTGTCTAAGGTCTAGTTAGTGACCTACTGCAGAAGGAATGTGTTTCTCTGTAGCCGAGGTGAAGGCAACTATCTAGGGTCGAGCTCCCCAAAATAAAGGCTCCCAGTTCCTCTGGTAATGGGTTATCATAAGACTTGACGACTTATATTGTAAAAAAACCTCTTGTCACAAAACCTACACAACTGGACAAGCCGGATGGATCAAATGGTAAATGACTTGACAATCAAAAAAGGAATAAATTAGTATTAAATATAGCCACTTGGAATGTAAAATATGGTATAAATATTTTAGCTTTACAAGAAATCAGATGGACGGGACAAAGGAAAATTGACAAAAAGCATTTTACATTGTTTTTTAGTGGACCAAAAACTAAAATAGGCAAAAGTAGGACTGGTTTTATCATTGAAGCATCTATACGTAAAAGTTTTATTTGTTTTCAACCCATTAATGAAAGAATATGTAAACTAAGGTTAAAAGGACATTTTAGAAATATTACAATAATTACAGCCTATTCCCCAACAGAAGATAGTGATGATGATGATGAGAAAGCAAAATTCTATAACCAACTATACAAGGAAAAGAATACCTAAACATGACATGTTAATAATTTTAGGTGATTTTAATGCTAACATTGGCACTGAAGATTTTTTTAAGGATATTGTAAGAAAGTTTACATTGCATTTGGAAACAAATGAAAATGGGAAACTGTTAAGTCAATTGGCAGCTGCACATTATTTAGTAATTCAAAGCACACGTTTTGAACACAAGAAAATTCACAAAGGCACTTGGAAAATATCAGGAAGCGATAACGTCAACCAAATCAACCATATTTTAATCTCCAAAAGACATAGTACTTCTACACTGGACGTTAGAACTGTAAGGGGACCAAATTGTGATTCAGATCACTTCTTGGTGAAAGCTAAAATAAGAGAACGCCTGTCTATAAAGAAAAATGAAAAGATATACAGATTTACAAAATGGGATACAGATAAACTTAAAGAAGATGAATCACAACATAAATTATAATTATTATTTCTAAGTTGAATGAAATTAATAACGAAGAACAATATGAAAATAAGACAATAGATGAATGGTGGAAAAATATTAAACTATTTTAGAAGCTGCCAAGGAAACTATAGGAGAAAAAAGTAAGACAGGAAATGTAAAATGGTTTGATTAAGAGTGTAAAGAAGCTATAAACAAAAAAATACTGATAGATTAAATATGTTACAAAAAAAAGAACACACTTAGCATATGAGAAATATAAGGAAAACAGAAAGGTAGCAAATAAAATAATAAACAGGAAAAAGAAAAGTACATAAAAAAAGAAGTTGAAATGATTGAGATATTAAATACTCAAAATGAGACAAGTTTTATCAAGCCATTAAAAGAATGGTAAAAGGATATCAACCTAGGCTAGAAATATGTAGAAGTAGAAATGGTGAGATGATTGAAACTGAAGAAGAAATTATAGAAAACTGGGCTGAACACTTTGAAGAAACTCTTAATAGAAAAGAAGAGAAAAATATTATAAGGAGAGAAGAATATATTTCGGTTGATCAAAAAGTTGAAGTGCTAGATGAACTTGATGTGCAGATGGCAGTTAAAAACAAAAGAATAATAAAGCACCTGGACAAGATCTTAAATATGGTGGACATAGTCTAATTAAAGTAATATATGAAATAATTGTGTTAATTTGGGAGAATGAAGAAATGCCTCATATAGCAATCTTTAAAAAAAGTGATAGATCTGATTGTAGGAATTATAGAGGTATAATGTTGTTGATGTAGTATACAAGATGTCAATGCGGATTTAGAAAAGAAAGAGGTACTACAGAGCAAATAATAGAAAAATGCTATGAACATAATATGTCTCTCCATATACTATTTATTGATTTTAGGCAGGCTTTTGATAGTATAAATAGGATATATTTATTAAATGTAATGAATGAATATGGTATACCATCAAAACTTATGAGTTGTAAATATGACATTAAAACACAGTGAAGCAAAAGTAACTATAGGAAACACTATAAGTAATACTATATAGGGGTAAGACAAGGCAATTGCTTATCTGCAATACTTTTTAATTTGACTCTAGATAAAGTATTGAAAGAACTTAATTTAACAGGCAATATACTATATAAAACTAAACAAATATGTGCATACGCCGATGATATTGCTAGAAATTTACCCGCTCTCCAAGAAAAGCTGTATACAATTCAAATGGCTGGAAAGTCAGCTGGACTGGAGATAAATGAAGATAAAACTAAATATATGAAGATGGAAGTAAATCCAGTCAATAATACAATACAAACAATTAACATAGGAAATTATAATTTTGAAAAAGTTACTACTTTTACATATTTAGGAGCAAAGATAAGTAGTAATAGGTTAATAACAGAAGAAATAAACCACAAATATTAACAGAAAAAAAAGCACATTTTGCGAATCTCAGTTTAATAAAATCAAAACTGTTAACTAGAACAACTAAATTAAATATAATAAAACCTTGATTAGACCCATGGTAACATACTCTGCTGAAACATGGGTGTTAAATAAAGAAGATGAAAATGCTTTATGTATATTCGAAATAAAGATAATAAGATAAATATATGGACCAGTATTGGAAAATAATACGTCGAGAATCCAATCAAATTCTGAAATTGATCATATGATCAGAGGAGAGGATCTTGTAAGATACATCAAGTCATTGATATTGAGATGGGTAGGACATGTTGAAAGAATACCAAACTGATTAATACATGACGACATAATAGGAGTAAGAAGGAGAGGAAAACCGAGAAAGAGATGGCTGCAGGATGTGGAACAAGATTTGAGAAAGATGAGAATAAGAGGATGGAAAGGGAAAGTAAGTACAGAATCGAGATGAATGGAGGAAAATTGTGAAGGAGGCCGAAACTCACAATGGGTTGTAGTGCCAAATAGGAAGGAATTCATCACAATTAACTTAATCAAAATGATTGTAATAGGCATGATAAATAGGAAAGAATGGAAGCATTGAAATTAGACCACTTATTTTTACTATTATTGGGAATATTCCAAAATGAGTATGTCTTATGATCATCAATTCATATGAAGCACTGAACCACAGTTGGAAAAATAGTTACACGTAGTTCGTATGCAGACACATAAAGAAAGCAGAACAGAGAGAATGATGGAAAATCCTGAGATTTCAGTGAAAGACTTGCTCTTGGGCAGAAAACAATGAATGATTGAATGAATGCATATACCTCATGAAACATATGTATAGAAAATCAGTATATTTTTAACTTACCTTCCCCAGGCACCACTCCATATGTTGGAATAGTAACTGTACTGGTGGACAACCCAGCAGGACCAAGCTCAGGAGATGGAGTGACATGATCTATTCCTGCAATGCCACCAGTCACAGGAGCAGTGGTTAAAAATTCTCCTTCAGTCTGTTCTCCTTTAACTTCTGTTAGAATATCCTGTGGTTTTTCAGTATAATTCACGTCATCCAAAGAAGTTACAGGTGACTCCTCTGCTTTTATTCCTTCTGTAACAGGTGCCTGTACTTCATTTTTCCCTACCTCAGTGACAGATGACTGCTCTTCACCTTTCACTTGTTCAGTTACAGTTTGTTCTTTATCTTCCAGTCCTTGTGTAACTAATTCCTGTTCCTCACCCATCACTCCCTCAGTAACAGTTTCTTGTACTTCACCCTTAACTATTTCGGTCACAAATTCTGGTTCTTCATCTTTCACACTTTCAGTAACTTCAGGTACTTGTTCTTCGTCATTAATTCCAGTAACAGGCTTTTGTTCTTCATCTTTCACTTTTTCAGTGACAGATACTTGATCTTCACCATTCACTCCTTCAGTTACAGGCTCCTCTATTTCACCTTTCACTCCTTCAGTGACGGGTAATTGCTCTTCACCCTTCACTTTCTCAGTGACAACTTCATGTTCTTCAATCTTCATTCCTTCAGTAATATGTTCTTGCTGTTCACCCTTCACACTTTCAGTGACAGGTTCTTGGTCTCCATCCTTCACTCCAGTAGTGACTGGTTCCTGCTCTTCTCTTACAGGTTCCTGTTCTTGTCCTTTTATTCCTTCAGTTATAGGCTCAGTTACAGGCACTAACTCTTCTCCTTTCACTCCTTCAGTTACAGGCTCTTGTTTATCTCCTTTCACTTTTTCAGTAACTGGTTCCTGTTCTTCTCCTTTAAAAACTTCAGTTACTGGTTCCTGTTCATCAGTTTCAGACCCTTGTTCTTGTCCTTTCATACCTTCAGTTATTGACTCCTGTTCTTCACCTTTTACTCTCTCAGTTATAGTTTCCTGTTCTTGCACTCCTTCAGTTACATGCCCTTGTTCTTGGCCTTTCATGCCTTCAGTTACTAGCTCCTGATCTTCATCTTTCACTCCTTCAGTTATATGCACATGCTCTTCGCCCTTCACTTCTTCAGTGACTTGTTCCTGCTCCTCCCCTTTCATTCCCTCATTTACATGTTCCTTATCTTGTCCTTTCACTCCTTCAGTTACCATCTCCTGTTCATTTTTCACTTCCTCAGTTACAAGCTCCTGTTCTTGTTCTTTCATTCCTTCAGTTACAAAATCCTGTTCTTGACCTTTCACTCCTTCAGTTACAAACACTTGTTCTTGTTCTTTCACTCCTTCAGTTATTTGCTCCAGTTCTTCACCTGTCACACCCTCAGTTATAGGTTTATGCACATCATCATTCACCCCAACAGTTACAGGCTCCTTTCCTTGTTCCTTCACTCCTTCAATTACTGGTTCCTGTTCTTCACCTTTCACTCCTTCAGTTACATGCTGATGTTCTTCACCTTTCAGTCCTTCAGTTACAGACTCATGATCTTCAATCTTCACTTCTTCAGTGACTGGTTCCAGTTCTCCATCTTTCACTCCTTCAGTTACTGGTTTCTGTTCTTCGCCTTTCATTCCTTCAGTTACAGGCTCGTGTTCTTCACCTTTCAGTCCTTCAGTTACAGACTCCTGATCTTCACTCTTCACTTCTTCAGTGACTGGTTCTGGTTCTCCGCCTTTCACTCCTTCAGTTAATGGTTCCTGTTCTACACTTTCTACTCCTTCTGTTACAGGCACTGATTCTTGTCCTTTTACTTCTTCAGTTACTGGTATTTGTTCTTCATCTTTCACTTCCTCAGTTATAGACTCCAATTCTTCAACTTTCACTACTTCAGTTACAGGCTCCTGTTCTTCAACTTTCACTCCCTCAGTTACAGTCTCTTGTTCTTGTCCTTTCACTTCTTCAGTTATATGCTCATGTTCTTCACCTTTCACTTCCTCAGTTGCAGTTTCTTGTTCTTGTCCTTTCACTTCTTCAGTTATATGCTCATGTTCTTCACCTTTCACTTCCTCAGTTGCAGTTTCTTGTTCTTGTCCTTTCACTTCTTCAGTTATATGCTCCTGTTCTTCACCTTTCACTCCCTCAGTTAGAGTTTCTTGTTCTTGTCCTTTCACTTCTTCAGTTACAGGCTCCTGTTCTTCACCTTTCACTCTTTCAGTAACAAGCTCGTGTTCTTCACCTTTCACTCCCTCAGTTACAGTTTCTTGTTCTTGTCCTTTCACTTCTTCAGTTATATGCTCTTGTTCTTCACCTTTCACTCCCTCAGTTACAGTATCTTGTTCTTGTCCTTTCACTTCTTCAGTTATATGCTCATGTTCTTCACCTTTCACTTCCTCAGTTGCAGTTTCTTGTTCTTGTCCTTTCACTTCTTCAGTTATATGCTCATGTTCTTCACCTTTCACTTCCTCAGTTGCAGTTTCTTGTTCTTGTCCTTTCACTTCTTCAGTTATATGCTCGTATTCTTCACCTTTCACTCCCTCAGTTACAGTTTCTTGTTCTTGTCCTTTCACTTCTTCAGTTACAGGCTCCTGTTCTTCACCTTTCACTCTTTCAGTAACAGGCTCATGTTCTTCACCTTTCACTCCCTCAGTTACAGTGTCTTGTTCTTGTCCTTTCACTTCTTCAGTTATATACTCTTGTTCTTCATCTTTCACTCCCTCAGTTACAGTTTCTAGTTCTTGTCCTTTCACTTCTTCAGTTACAGGCTCCTGTTCTTCACCTTTCACTCTTTCAGTGACAGGCTCATGTTCTTCACCTTTCACTCCCTCAGTTATTGTTTCTTGTTCTTGTCCTTTCAGTTCTTCAGTTACTTGGTTCTGATCATCTTTCACTCCTTCAGTCACAGGCTCCTGTTCTTCTCCTTTCATCTCTTCAGTTATAGGCTCCTCATTTTCACCTTTCACTCCTTCAGTTACAGTTTCTTGTTCTTGTCCTTTCACTTCTTCAGTTACAGGCTCCTGTTCTTCACCTTTCACTCTTTCAGTAACAGGCTCATGTTCTTCTCCTTTCACTCCCTCAGTTACAGTTTCTTGTTCTTGTCCTTTCACTTCCTCAGTTATATGCTCTTGTTCTTCATCTTTCACTCCCTCAGTTACAGTTTCTTGTTCTTGTCCTTCCACTTCTTCATTTACATGATCCTGTTCTTCAGCTTTTAATCCTTCAGTTACAGACTCCTGTGCCTCACCTTTCACTCCCTCAGTTACAGACTCTTGTTCTTGACCTTTCACTTCTTCAGTTACAGATTCCTGTTTTTCAACTTTCTCTCCTTCAGTTACAGATTCCTGTTCCTGAACTTTCACACCTTCAGTTACAGGCTCTTGTTCTTGACCTTTTACTTCTTCAGTCACATCCTCCTGTTGTTCACTTTTCACTCCTTCAGTTACAGACACCTGATCTTCACCTTTCATGCCTTCAGTTATAGGCTCTTGTTCTTTATCTTTCACTCCCTCAGTTACATGATCTTGTTCTTGGCCTTTCACTTCTTCAGTTTCATGCTCCAGTTCTTCACCATTTAGTCCTTCAGTTACAGGTTCCTGTTCTTGTCCTTTCACTTCTTCAGTTACAGATTCCTGTTCTCCTTTCACTCCTTCAGTTCCAGTTGCCTGTTCTTCTTTCACTCCTTCAGTTTCAGCCTCCTGTTCTCCTTTCACTTCTTCAGTAATAGGCACATTTACTTCTCCTTTCGCTCCTTCACTTATAGGTTCCTTGTCTTCTTTCACTCCCTCAGTTACAGGCTCATTTTCTTTCATTCCTTCAGTTATAAGCTCTTGTTCTTCCTTCATTCCTTCAGTTACTGACTCCTGTACTTCTTTCACTTGTTCAGTGGTGAGTTGTTGTTCTTCACCTTTTACTCCTTGAGTGATAGATTCACCTTCATCTTGAATACCATGAGTAATTGGTTGTCCTTCATTTTTTACTCCCTCTGTAACTAATTGAGACTGATCTTCTTCACTTTCTGATTCCTCAGAAGATTGAACCTCTGTTTTCTCAGTAGAACTTGGAGGTTCTCCTTGATGGCTGTCACTACCTGGTTGTTCCTCTATTATTCCATTGGATGATGTAATTGAATCTTCATTACCTTTCACTTCTTCAGTTATTTTTTCTTCATCCTTTATTCCTTCTGTAAGCTGATCTTCACCCTTGATTCCTTCTGTAACTTGTTCTTCACCTTTTACACTTTGAGTGATTTGTGGGTTCATTGTGGTTTCTTCTAATTTTGATTCATCAATCGGACTTCTTGTTGTTTTATGTAATTCTTCTGTCTGCATATGAGAATCCGATGAAATGACACCAGGTTTGTACTCTGGGCTTTGAGTTATAAGTTCTTCAGGAATCTTTTCATCTTGTTTCATTTCCTCAGTAGCATGCTCTTCATCATCTTTACTACTTCCGATATTTGCTCTCCTTCTTCAGGATATTTTTCTCCTGAAACTGTAATAAGTTGTTCTTCAGCTTTTCCACTATCTGTAACTGATGTTTGTGATTCATGAACACTTGATTGTGTTGTAATGTCCTGTGGATGTTGTCCCTTGATACTATCTACTGTAGTTAAAGATTCATGTGAAATCTGAACTCCTTCTTGGTTGGTAGATGTCTCTAGTTTAGTGTCTGTTTCAGGTACTTTCTCTTGTTCTATGACTCCAGTTATTCCAGCATCTTGTTTTTCTTGGTCTATCGTTGGTACCTGGTGATCAGTTTCTGTACTAGTTTCATGTGTTTGTTCTTGTCTGCTCCTGGTTTCCTGCTGGTTGTAGTTTTGACTTGAACTTCATCATCACCACTGACTGTAGGTGTGTGAACTGTGGTTTCTTTCTCTTGAGAGAAGCTCTCAAATGGAAGTGTTCCATTATCTACAACAACAAAAAATTAATAAATAAATAATTGTTTTAAAGGCCTATACCATATATGGAATTTAAATTGATTTTCTTTTGAGAATTTTTAATTCCATTTCTTTACAAGAAGCTAAGATGGAATTGAACATATAAATATTTTTATTTTATAAAGTAATTTAATAAAATTAGTCTGCTTGATGTTACAATAATTCTGAAGAAACCTAAATTTTAATTTATTGTGTATAAATGTACAAGTAGTGTTTTCTGCATAATTAAAATGATCAGGTAATCACTGTATAATGTTATATTGCATTTAGTGGACACAAAGCATATGAACTTAATTGTGGAGGGCTGGGTCCATATGAAACATCTATCTTGATGCAGAGATGCACTTGTTTAAGTCCCCATGGGGACTGGTTTCCTTCCAGCATCAGAGGAATTTAAATAGCTACAATAAGTAGTGGTTCCAGGTTGAGAAAATTAGCTATAATGTTTGAGGACCTAACATATTGAACACATATCACCCATATCTGTTATTAACATATTTGGATGTAAAGCCAGCAGCCAAATAGTAGGCCAAGGGCCTTCTAGGTCTATCATGCCATGAAATATACTTCTGTGAGTTCACTACTAGAAAAAGTCTCATGATTTTAACTGGGAATATATGCATATGTATTTTTTTTTTAAATTTCATTCTTATTTGTAGATGCTTCAACTTCTAAAATAATATTGTATTTACTTTTTTTTAATTATTGTATGAAATGGTGAATATGATAAAATAATAAATCCTGGTATTGAAATTCCAACCTAGAATTTGCCTTGATGACAGAAAATCCAGAAAAACCTAAGTTTTGTTGGCTCTGGGATTTGAACCAAGATCTTCCAAATATCAGTCTCACATGCTATAACTCGAGTAAATTTATCCAGTGCTATTTTATTAATATTGTTATTAGACAAATATTATGTTAAAATGTATTAGAATTTTACATTAACATTTAAAAAAAAAGAGTTATTTGTCAAAAGATTAGAAATTAAGCCATACATTCAACGAACAAATGCAGTGTGATCCAAAAGTCAGATGACAATAGTAATCATTTTCACTGATGTTATTCTTTTAAAACGAAGGGATATTGTGATTAATCTATTTCAAAAGAACAGTTCATCAGTGAATAACATAAATTACAAATTTTATATATATATGTCCACCGCTGTGGTCTTGAGGTAGCGTGCTGCCTTATCACGCAGCGGGCCCTGGTTTGATCCCTGGTCGGGACAGTTTTTCTGGGTGAGGTTTTTATCGGGGTTTTTCCTCACCTGTAAGACAAATGTCAGGAAAACTTTAAGGCCCAAACGGTCCCCAAAATCATATGGCCATCGCAATCATCATCATTCATATTCATCTTAGATTAAGCTTAGGATTAGGGACTCTCCTGGCGCACCACTATCATCATTATCACCCATCATATCATCGGGGCAACATAACCCTGCCTTCTAGGCGCCCCAACCTCAGAAGTGGGTTACAAGTACGCCAAGCCAGGAGAGAACACCAGGAATGTCGAAAGACAACATGGGACATTTGCAAAAAGTATATATATATATATATAGTAAAACTTGTTCAAAGCAGAATCACATTAGACAATATTCTGCATTATAAAAAAACAAAAAAATTATTAACCCAATCTTAGATTATAGAGCACCATATATGTATTTTTATGTACCTTGGATTAATATTATAGTTTCTCTGCCATTGGAAAGTGAAGTATAATATGTATGAGCAACTTCAATGGTAATCCGCGAAAAAAACAGTCCCATTTTGTCAGCGTTAAAAATGTCTCTTAGGTGCGTACCCTGAAATTAAAGTATGCAGTTTCGGTTTCCACTCACTAACTATACTTTTGTCCACATCCTTTGATTCCCTGCAAATTCATTCCACACTACATTGTGTCATCTTTTAAAAACTGTCCACAATCAACCTGAAGATGCCTTGAAATTGTTATTCCTAGGGATATAGCAACAGCTAGAGATGAATATTTGGAGATTTTTTTATCGTGGAATTGTAAAACACTCCCATGTCTCTATTTCGTTTTTCTTTTTTTTTCCCTCTTCATTTGACCATTTCCTTGCGTCCATCCATTCATTATTTTTTCTTTGTGTTTTAAAATCTCATCAACTTGGGCTTTTCGACATTTAAATTTAGTCATTATTTCGCGTACTGAGAGTTTGTTTTTCTTTATCTTCAGTCACTTTCACTTTTATGTTTAATGACAATGCTACATACGATTTAGCCATCTTTACTCCATTAATTCAGAACGCTACCCGTGAAAGATACATACTCAATCAATCTCAGATCTTAAACTAATTTAAGATTTTACAGTGCACTGGTTATTTGTAAGACAGATGTCACATGCCAAATAGTTGTTAAACGAACCTGTATTTTGCAAAACGGGTGTGCTGTTAGGCCGAAAGAAAATTCCAGATACAGGTAGAAACTCTACTTCACCCAGTGACAGGAATCATCACTTATTGTTAATTCGCCTAATGGGAATTCAATCAAGTGGAAACAAATTAATTTCTCTCTATATCTTTACACCTTATAAACATTTTCTTTCATGAATTGTGTAGAAATGTCCTTCTGTTTCCGCATTGGACAGATTCCATTTTATACAAAATAAATACATGTAAAATTACTATTATTTTGCTGGGACCAATAAATTTGTTCACATTGGACAGATTTCCGCATTATTCACATTCTAGATTAAACAAGTTTTACTGTATAAAGAATTATTTAGATAGTTTCTTCAACAATTTTTACTTTCATTACTTTCACTGCAAATATATAAAGAGACATAAACAATTTATCATATTTTTTTTTTTTTTGGAAAGGAGAAATTAATGATCTTTGAAATTCCCAGGGAAAGATTCTTCAGTCTGCCAACAGAGAGAGCAAAAGGTGGCTCTTCAGGATGACATAACAATGGTTGTGAAAATACTGACGATAGAAAAGAAGGATCCAAAACTAGTCTAAGAAGAAGAAAGTTATGAAGTGAGGTAATAAAATTTTACTTAAATAAATAATACCTCATAGTGTTAGTTCCTAAAAAAAGTAATAGACAATTTATTAATTTCTAAAGAAAAATATACATTCTGGGATGTCTATTTTTGTTGTTATCAGGAATTGCTTATTTGTTATATTAGAAATTTTAATAATTTCGAAAAAAGTTTTATCATAAATTCTTATAGTTCATGTGTACTTTAGAACCTTAAAATACACCAACAAATAGCTTCACTGTACCAGATTCAACCAATAGTATTTGAGACTCATTTGGCAAGTCCTGGGTACAAAAACTTGGTGCCAACCAACCTAACTAATCAGTGGCGTGCATTCAACCCCAGCACTGCTGTGGTAATTAGTAAATTAATAATTTTGGATTAAAATAAAATAATACATTTGCCTAGTTCCATTCAAATCAATTATGCATGAACATCAAAATTCCCATTGGGCCAGCAGACATAATTATATCGCATTCAGTTTGACGGAGCCTTCTGCATTATCTCCATAGAGGAACACACAGAGTGTTATCCCACTAACACCAGCTACAGCAAGTGCATTATTTCAATGTGTACCTGCTAAGTCCAGCGATAACCTACACTAGACCAGCGACAATCCACTAGATGAAGCTTGTGTCTTACTCCATTGATTTTTTATTGAACTCCAGCTAGCTGGATCCAGATGTCACAAATCAAATATAATATACAAGCTCAAATGATATTTTGACCTACTGATTCATGAAACATTCATTTGACGAAGAAACATGATTGGTTGATTTGGGAAGCGCCAATTCCTCAATAATAGAATTCTTCGTAATAACATTTTTAAATTATATAATATTTCATTCATGCTATTTTTACAAAATACAATAAATAAATAAATAAAATTATATAGTACGTTTAGTGTCCACAGCTGTGGTCTCGAGGTAGCATGCTGCCTTGTCATGCAGCGGGCCCAGGTTCGATCCCCGGTTGGGACAGTTTTTCTGGGTGAGGTTTTTATCGGGGTTTTTCCTCACCTGTAAGACAAATGTCAGGAAAACTTTAAGGCCCAAACGGTCCCCGAAATCATATGGCCATCAACATCATCATCAACACCACCATCATCCTTCACCGGTGTGGAAAGCAACATGAAGCTACCACACCTACAATTCCCTAGTAAAGCTCCAAGCATAGCATGAAAATGCTATGATTGCAGTGAAGGACCTGCCTTCGGGCAGAATTACTATGGATGGAGTACGTTTAGTCAGCTATAGCAACCTGTTAATATAGAAGAAGCTTTATTTATATGACTCAATAACAACTGAGTTATTATGAACGTGTATATATTAATATAATAAATTTGGGAATTTTTACATTGAGATTTTCTTAATAAGAATCAAATGAATCGTGAATTCTTCTTACGTCATACATCTATGGTTTTTTTTATAACACAGAACTGCAATATCGGATAAAACATCTTTTTCATCCTCAGCTGTATATATTACTTGTGGTAAGCAACAGTTGAACTTAATATTGGCACTGAGTTCGTTCAGATGCGTAATTGATATGTTTTTATGAGTTTTAAAAGTGTTACTGATAAATGTGATTTTTCAATTTAATAAAAATGAATGTAAGTGATTGTATAATTTACATACAAGAGCATTTTCGTGCAGACCTTTCAACGAGAAAATTTACCTCACACAACAAGGTAGGCCAACTCCACATTTACCGGATCTAACAAAAAAAAAAATACAAGACATAAAGTATCACTGCATGTGTTGCTTATATTAAATATATTGACTTCTGCATGCATGAGTATGAATTTTAAAATGTTTATTTTTATATGTTGTACTATTATGGAAGATTTATAGAAAAACATTTACAATAATAAGTGTTGATACTATTTGTAAACTGAATAATTTGGAATAAAAAGTGTTTATTAACTATAAGTTACATTTTCGTCATACAGCTGGAGTAATTGCTCTGACCACAGCACACCACTAATGTTTCTTATTGGTTTTTTTCAGGCATCAAGACAAATGCTGGGTTCGAGTTTTATTACCAGGACCAGTTTAATTGTATTCACCATTTCAAGGAATCATTAATAAATTTTAATAGATACAATATAACCTTAGTTGTTTTAAGTAGGCTACCTATAAATAAGAATTTACATAATTCTATAGGCACAAATAATCATTGAGGTGTGAGACAAGATCTTGAATTGGATGAGATTTAATGCCATCAATCAGTGTGTTATTGTTGAAATACTTATTACAAATGTAAGTTTTCTTGGGTTCTAGTAAATTCATTTTCTTTTAATTTTAGGAGATATTTAAATACACTACTGTTTCAATTTAGCATAAAGAATTCATTAGAGAAATGACTTATATTGGATATACACATAAACTTAATATTAAAAAATGTAGCAAAAATCTTATGTTGTTAGAAAAGATCTAACACAATAAAACCACAAATAAAAAAATGCTATGTTAAATTAAAGGCAAAAGCATGAAAAGTATAGTAGCATTGAAACACGCACATTCTTTCAAAAATGAATGCAAAAGTTTATCCTCTATGAACGGAATTTGAGAAAACATGTATTTTACAAGCAGTATGGGACATTGAATCCATGATTGTTAAGTATTTAAATAGTTACTTATTTTAGGAATTCTCACTATGAGGTATATTCATTAAGGTAGAATATTTTTATCACTCACCTCATATTGTTCTTATTTGATTATAAACTAGTTTCGGAACATAGTTTCTGTTCCATCCTCAGTATCGTCACGACCGTTGTTCTGTCGTCTTGAAGAGCTGTCCTTCTCTCCTTCCATTGGCTGACTGAAAAACCTCGAAACCAGGTCATTCTCACCGGGAATTTCAAAGTTCATTAATTTCTTCTTTTCGCTCTTTTGAATGTAGATCTTTTCCCAAACAGTAAGTTCTTTAGGTTTTTCTATTTGTTTTAATAATTTAGCTTCTTTCTCGATAAGATGTTTTTCAGACCATGCATGGGCAGCCACTGCAGATTTTTCTACTTCCCCTTTCTTGACATTCCTGAGATGTTCTTTCACTCTAGTTTTCAAATTTCTTTTAGTTTTTCCTATGTAGAATTTCTCACATTCTTCACATTTAATTTGATAAATCCCTGATTTGTTTTCTTCTTTAATTTTCTCATTCTTATTAGGTCTAATCAGTCTATTGATGCTGTAGTCATTTTTGGGTGCTAACCTTATGTAGAAATCTTTAAAAAATTTTAAAGACTGATTAGACCTAATAAGAATGAGAAAATTAAAGAAGAAAACAAATCAGGGATTTATCAAATTAAATGTGAAGAATGTGAGAAATTCTACATAGGAAAAACTAAAAGAAATTTGAAAACTAGAGTGAAAGAACATCTCAGGAATGTCAAGAAAGGGGAAGTAGAAAAATCTGCAGTGGCTGCCCATGCATGGTCTGAAAAACATCTTATCGAGAAAGAAGCTAAATTATTAAAACAAATAGAAAAACCTAAAGAACTTACTGTTTGGGAAAAGATCTACATTCAAAAGAGCGAAAAGAAGAAATTAATGAACTTTGAAATTCCTGGTGAGAATGACCTGGTTTCGAGGTTTTTCAGTCAGCCAATGGAAGGAGAGAAGGACAGCTCTTCAAGACGACAGAACAACGGTCGTGACGATACTGAGGATGGAACAGAAACTATGTTCCGAAACTAGTTTATAATCAAATAAGAAGAACAATATGAGGTGAGTGATAAAAATATTCAATCCTTAATTTAAATAGTTTATTACTGAATAAAATATATCTCTTAAATTGGTGAAATGTTTCAAAATCGCAAAAGTTATTTTTCTAGTTAAGAACTAAAATACAGTTTGGATAGTTCTTTGGAAATCCATTTAGTAATAAACTCAAAGTTCATGAGATTAAATCTGTTCTAGATTGATAGATTTAAGTTTTTAGAATTAATTGATCAATTGCTCTCTAAAATGGGTAATAAAAACTGGTTAATAGTGAGTAAATTAACTTAAAAAAATATGTTTATAATATTTATTTTACTGGTACCACAAACAAATTTAGTGTACTTGCACAAGTGTCTCAAACAAAGTTTTCAGGTTTTATTATTGATTTCACATTTTAAAATGTTGTAATAGATTAGCTGGTGGTTATAATAGAATATTGTCAACCTCTTCTATGAAATCTTTATTCACTTAATCACTCACATGTAACATATGAATTTTAATTTGATCACACTAAAAAGAAAAGATTTACAATGATTTAAAGTTCTACAAAATAGAGCTATTTAATTTAATTAGGTATTCACTATTTAACTCCTAGTTATATATTACATAAAAATTTTAAAAATATATGTTTAAAGATAGTAATTAAAATTATTTCTGGAATATTCACATACAAATTAACTCATAATTTGTTACATAGTAATTTTTACATACAATATCATAAAAATGTCATATTTGTTTTATGGTAGCCTATGAGACAAAATTATAAGATACAGGGTGGACCGCTCGAATGGACCTAATTTCAATTGCTTGTTACTGGCAAACGGTTGAAGATAGAAACTTAAAACAACGTTCATATTACAGAAAAACTCACCAAGTTTTGATATCCAGATCACCACATCTCTATATGAGCCCCAGCAGTCACTGTGACGATATCAAAGCGATGAACAATTTCTTGCCAAGTACGTTGGAGTATGTCTTCTGGAATGTTCTCAATAGCCTCTATGATGCGCTCACGAAGATCACGAAGGTCTTTGACTGGGGTGGTGTAAACTTTATCTTTGACATAGCCCCAGAGAAAGAAATCCAGTGGTGTTAAATCGGGAGATCTCGGGGGCCACGCGATTGGTCCTCCCCTACCAATCCAACGGCCAGGGAAAATGTTGTCCAAAGTCGTACGAACTTCATTGGACCAGTGGGGAGGAGCACCATCTTGCTGGAAAACGATGTTAGGCTGCAGTTGTTCAATTTGTGGAAAGAAGAACTGCTCCAGCATGTCAAGATATGTGGTACCACGAACAGTTTTCTCGGCGAAGAAAAACGGTCCAATGACCTTATTATGTGACAAACTGCACCAAACATTCATCTTCGGACTATCACGAACATGCTCTTGAATAGCGTGAGGATTCTCCGATCCCCAGATCCGCACATTATGCCGGTTTACCTTGCCTGACAAATGGAAAGTGGCTTCGTCCGAGAAGAAAATCTTGGTCATGAAGTCAGGATCAGCGCCGAGACGGTCCAGCATCGTATTGGCGAATTCCACTCGTTTCGGCATGTCATTCGGCTCCAGACGTTGCACTAACTGCACTTTATATGCGTGCAGTTTGAGGCGTTTGTGGACAATCCGTTGTAATGTCGATTTTGGTATTTGAAGTTCCCGCGAAGCTCTTCTTAATGACTTCCGGGGGCTTCGCTCAAATGCGGCTTGAACATTTGCTACCATTTCATCGGATGCTCTGCGACCACCACCATGCTTCTTCAACACAGATCCTGTAGCTAATAATGTATCACGCCACTTCTTTATGCTTCTAGCAGTTGGAGCATCACGGTTAAACACACGCCGGAACTCCCTTTGAACTCTAATGATTGATTTAAACTCCGCATACCACAAAACAGCTTGCGCTTTCATCTGCGGAGTCGCCATTTTCACAAACAATTAAATCTAAGAACGAGAAACGTATCTTTGTGCCATCTACCGACAGGATTCGAAACTTGGTGAGTTTTTCTGTACTATGAACGTTGTTTTAAGTTTCTATCTTCAACCGTTTGCCAGTAACAAGCAATTGAAATTAGGTCCATTCGAGCGGTCCACCCTGTATATTCTTATTATCCTAATTCAGTTTTTCATGAAATTAAAGGTCTCAGAAGTTGTTTATGGTAATTATATTTATAGTGACTTACCACAGACACTATTTCATTTTTAAAATATTAACAGCTTTAAGTAACAATTCAAACGAGGAGTTGTGTGAAATTCATAATTACTACTGTATCTTGTTTATAATTTATAGCACTGATTTTAATAATCTATTCTAAAATTATTTTATAATGATGTATACTTTCATTTATATGAGCTTACTTGTGCTTAAAGTTACAATATGGTCATAGCTTTTAAATAAACTATAAACAACTACATTTCTATTCTGCAGTAAACAAATTGAAGTACCAGTAAGGTTCTAGAGTCATTAATTTCATTCTACTTCAACTGATATAATTTATTTTTATCAGTTGATTTCAGGAATAAAGCCTGGTTCATGATTGTGGTTTTATGTTTTTTTATTCTTCCTTTGACATCTATAACAAGTGAAAATCCACAGCAATACTTGTAATGACTGCATGAGTCTTCTTCATTTCTTAGCTCTGCACAACAATCCTCATTAAAATTGAAAATATTAGTAGGTTGACTTTACTATTAGAACCAATAAAATTAACATGCTATATATTTTTGAAAGTGTTAATTAATATTTACATAATAGGACTACCGCATGCTGTTAGATGCTATCTTACATATGCTATATGTGACCACAGCCATTCTCAAATTTTTTACTCATACATATTACCAAGCAATAAATACATTAGTATAGCATAACTGTCAAGTTGTGATTTTAAACTCAATGAAACAACATATTTACTATTTTTCTAATTTAGATTCAAATAAATACTGCATAAAAGTATTACATATATCACAGACACATTCAAATAAATCCTTACTATTTCCATCAATTATTACATTTTCTTTGTAAAAACCAAATTAAAAGATCTATGTGTTAATGTACAAATTCTAAAAGAACTGATATTTCTACACAGTTTTCAGGGGATCAAACTAAGAAATATTTTTATAGGATGTCTATTTTCTTTAAGTTGGTATTTTACGGCATAGCAAAGCAAGAGGGAAGCTTTTCTGAATACAGTTATTACCATTGTCATGTTTGCGATTCTGCCTCAAGGAGAGGTCGATCACGTTTCTTATCTCGTTATCTGAAATCACAATGTGAGTCGATTTAGCTGTGAAACCCAGTACCACAGCCTAGACTCCACAACAATATAACATCCCAAGAAACATTTATATCAGTAAGAGAAATAAAGATAGATTTTCAAGAGATCGTGAAAATAAGTATCCTGATATTTCCTGGAAATATTACCTAGAATTCAATTTCATCCAATGAACATACAAATCATATTCATCCCAACTCTCTTTTTCTTTTCTTAGTGATATGTATCAGTACTCTGCTTCCTTTCTAATCTTAGCCACTGCACTTTACATGCTGGGTGGATAGATGGTGTTAATGAGGTCTATTTTCAATTTATGCACCACTTTGGCAGACCACTTTACATAGTTTCTCAGTATCCTAATAAACTATAATCCAGAAATGATTATTTATTCCAGTTTTTAATTTTTTTACTCTTACTGACTACAAGATTCTAGAACATGTAAAATAATAAGAACAAAATTTAACATAACAATCTTTAGTTAGTCGAAGTCACACATTGTCTGTTACTTGTTTCTTCAGCTGAGGAATTGCCATTAGCTTAGACAGTGGAGATGTCTTGGTATTTCAGTCTGCAATTTATCCCATATAACAATTAACTTTTTTTTGTTCCCACATGGGTGCTCCCATAGTGGGGAGTTTCTTAATCATGCTAATTTAGTTATGCTTACTTTCCTACAGATGTCAGCAAGTGACATGTGATTAGCATCAGTTGGCAAGTAAGGTAGTGAAGGGTGATTACAGCACTCATTTAGGCTTCAGATTCTTTTATGAGCTAAAAATACCTTTACACTCTGGACTCATAGCTTAAAGTTCCTCCCGGAGAACTTGTCCCTTGTATCTTCCTATCATAAAATACATTGACCCGAGTTTGAACTCATGACTCTCGGAACAAGAGGCAAGGAATATAAACCCTGGACAACTGAGGCTGATGTACAGCAATATATATAGATGTTATAACTATATTTTTGACATTTAACAATGAAGGTAAATATGATATGAAAAGAAAAATGAATGCTTGAGTCGGGATTTGAACCCGAGTCTCTAAACTCGGAGCGTTTAGCGCTCTAACGACCTGAGCTACCCAAGTATTCCAACACAAACATACATTTTTCTTATATATGTAGTATTCTCAATTCACACAAGAAGTAGCAGAAATTCGTTCCAACTGACATCTAGTGGCTAACATAACAGTTAAGCAAATTTTTAAAGAGAATATTTACTTTATAGCAGTAACACTTGTATATTTAGATGTTATAACTATATTTTTGACATTTGGCAATTGAGAATACTACATATATAAGAAAAATGTATGTTTGTGTTGTAATACTTGGGTAGCTCAGGTCGTTACAACGCTAAACGTACAGAGTTTAGAGACTCAGGTTCAAATCCTGACTCGAGCATTCATTTTTCTTTTCTTATATATATATATATGCAAAGAACAGCTACATGTAAAACAAATGACTGGATATAATAGGGAGTTTATTTGTTATATATTTATTTTTCATTTGAATTTACATAGTTGTAATCTAGTATAGTTCAGTTATTAATTTGATCGTACAGTAATTTAGCAAAATATAAATAAGGAGTCTTATAGTAACTTGTGTGCCTACCTGCACAAGAGTGGAGTGAGATTACATTATAGCAATCTTTTTATCCCTTCCAGGGCCAGAAAGGCAAGTCACGGACTATAACTTAATTGTAAGAGCAATGAAACAATCAGAAATCAGAAAAATGTATTTTTTTTAATTAGCCTCAAAGAGTCTGCCATGGTTGATCATGTCTGTCTTCTGACTGTTGGCTCTGGTTTCACAACTTATTGAGGTTGGAAATTTTAATTTAAAAATGTTTAGTCTCAGTTCTAAGATGGATGGTAGTGTAACTATTCTAATTGCTGCATCTGCAATCCATGTACTTAGAAGGTATATGTGAGGCAGCACCTGATCCTCTTTGACAGGAGTAAGCCAACATTCACCCTCCATTTTCTTCACTATCATTCCCATACAATATACACACTTATACAGTCATCCTAAGCTGAATGCAGGCCAATACAAATCACCTGTTTAAAATGGTCCTTTGAAATGCACAAAAACTTAAAATAGATCACATTAATGCTATCTATCCAGTGAGTGTGGAGCATGAAGCACAAGCACAATGATTTGGCATTAGACAAACACACATACAGTGCCTCAAAGAATGAATATATTAATTTGAGGCAATCTGTAAATGGGAAAGTCAAGAAATAACTATAGCATCATGATACATAAAAACAGAAATAACCATAGCATCATGATACATAAAAAACAGAAATGGAAGACAATTAAAGCACAGTTAAAGAAGCCAATTTACTAGGAGAGCAATATTTACAAAATATTTAGTAAAAGTCATAAAGAATTGGTATGTTTAAATTAGCAAATTTAATTTTTCCATTGTTTTCGTTAAAAAAATAGTACAGAACACAAATAATACTTTTGTTTACTACATAAAAAAATCATAAATAAAACTATATAAGCACACAAAACATGTAAAGCATAAGAAGTTATAAAGTAAGCAGAGGGTAAGTGCATATAGTTCATTTACTTTGTAACAAGAAAGACTATGAAAATTGTTACCAATAACTGGAAATCTGGAAATGTCTGTGCAAATTTTAGCCATTTTGCAAATTAGCCATTTTTCATAAATATATTTAAAGAAGTTTTAATTTGCCTGCACACAATAAGTGAAAGATGAGAGAGTAGATGGAAAAACGAAAGTTTCAATAACAAAAATGCATTGTAAAGCAAATCATGCATTCATACTATTTACATATTCACATATTTACAGAAAAAAACATTAATACAGTAAAGTTTCAACAATTCAAATTAAATGTGATAAAAATTCCTTAGGCTTGGGAAAATCAGATTATACCAAACTTCTAATTATTTTTAAGCATTTGAGACAAATTCGAAATAAAAGATTCCAATGCAAGATTTAAAATCAATACCTGATCTACCTTGAAAATCTGCTCTTGCCTTATACAGATTAGTTACCAGTCATGACTGTCTCGGAAATCGCTCTCATTAAATTAATTTAATGGCTTTGCTAAATATTTGTTGTGTAGAAAAGAAGACAACATGGATATGGAACATCTGAAAACCTGTGAATCTGTTGAAAGTTTTACATATCTATACCGTATCTAAATATTGGGAAGGAAGAAGAAAAATAACTATATTGTTAATCCTGAGCACACCATTTAAAGATTTTCTGTGTATGGTTAATTTTTGAGTTTGAAGAAGTAAGCATTGACGTGAAAAATTAACAAGACCTATTTTAAAGTACTGGTATAAGTGTAGGTACATGGCACACAGTAGTGGTATAAGTGTAGGTACATGGCACACAGTACTGGTATAAGTGTAGGTACATGGCACACAGTATGTTAAATTATTGAAGTCCAACTACATAATATTGTAAATATCTATAGCATAAGCTGGAACAAACAGATATGAGCTCTGCAACTATAGATGACATCATGCATAAACAACATCTTCATTTCCAGCACTAAATCTAAACTACGGAACAAAACGAATATGTATTGAGAAATGAAAGAGAAGATGACTAGCATCAGTTTCTGCTATTGAATAAACAAATCTAGTAAATAGTAGCTGGGTTTTCATTAAGGAAACTTTACTGTATCTGTTTATAATAATTATTTGATAAGCAGAGTTTGGAAACTGGGACTTGCATTGGCTGAGGTAAATAAAATGTCAATGTAACTTTACAGTGCCAGTTGTATCTTTAACAAAGTAGTCACACAGAGAGTTATAAAGAAATGCTCTATTTGACAAAATAAATAAAAAAATATATGTTAATTGAATGAGGACAGACCAATTCTAACATGAGATTGGAACAGACCTTAAGGTTTTATCCTTGATGCTGATGATGAATGTTTGAAAATCCATATTTTGATTAGCAAATATATGTTATTGTGGAGGAAAGAACAATGATATATTTCCTTTGAAAAGAGATTCTCTAATTTGTAAGTTTTGTCTTATAAAATATACTCGTAAAAATCTCCATTAAAAAAAAAAAGAACAACATATCTCCAAATACCATATTTTCTCACATAATGGTTGCTCCTGCATAATCGATGCCCTCACATAATGAATGCACTTTTGCATTAAAAAATTTTAAATTTCCATATAATAGTTGTATCTCATTTTTAACAAAAAATCTTTTAATAATATCTGAAATTGTAAGCTTGGATGGCTGCTTATGTTAAGTTCAATGCATGCATTGTGATTGGTTCTTATTAACACACAAGTGTCAATTAATTAACATCTGCAATAGAGAGTTACGTTGATAAACTTGTGTTTGTACAATGGATAAGAACCAACCAATATATTCAAGTTATACAGCGAGTTTTAAGCTGAAAGTTATCAAATTTACAGAACATGGCAACAGAGCTGCTGGATGAGAATTTACAATGTGTGTAAGGGTGGAAACAAAAAACAAAAAAAAACCTAACAAATCATGAAAATCATTTTAAGGTTGAAATTGTGGGAGGTATCCTGAAATTGAAAATAAACTACTGAAATATGTAATGGAATAATGGAATCAAAGTGTCACAAGAAATGATGCAATACAAAGTATGTCAAATGACAACTAGTATGAGCATCAGTGAATTTAAAGCAAGTATGAGGTTGGGGCCTTTGGAGAAGGAAAGGTGTTTTGCTTGAACACACACTTCAGTCTGCTGATGGAAACCACAAACTATTAATAGAAAATCGTTAATTTCCATAAATTCATAACAAATATGAGATAGAATAAAATTATTTGTCACAAATAGGAAGTGTGGAACAGATACCAATCTTTTTTGATATACCGATCAACACAGTAATCTCTAAGAAAGGAGAATGTAGTGTACTGATATACACATCTGGTTGCAAGAAAATGTTAACAGTGACAGTGGATGGAAGGAAACTGTCACCATCTGTCATTTTGTAAATTAAATTACCTTTTAGGCATATTCACATCAGAGTCCAATTGAATGAATTGGGTGAAGCATTACAGTGGTGCAACATCTTGGTAACCTTGCGACAGTTCATTTAGGTGACGACACAAACAAACTTATCCCTGGTATGATCTTACTTCAGCCTTTGGATGTGTGTGAACAAATCATTGAAATATTAAACGAGCAAATTATACTGAGCGTGGAAGACAGGTGATGAGATGATGCAAAAGGGAAGACCATCGATTAAAGTGATTTGCGAGTCAATAACACACAATATGATGACATAAATCACAGAAAGTTACTTGTAGATCGGCACATCAAATGTTATTGATGGAACAGAAAAAAATATTTATTTTATGGGATGAGGATGAAGAGAGAGGTGTAACAGTAATGCTGACGTGAATTGAGTAAAGCTAGTGTTATACCTATTAATATATGATAGCAAAAAAGTGTCGTCTTCAATATATTATTTTCTGTTTTTCATCTCTTTATGCAATTGCTAACTACTCATCATCATATGTGGTATGTAAATTAGTCATTGTTACTCTCAATTACAAAGAAATAAACATTATCTCAGTTAAAGCATAAATTCATTATTAATCTCGTTATGTGGGATCATTTTCAAGACATAAGGAGATTAAAATGTTGACTTAATAAATTTATGCTATGACTGAGATAACATTTATTTCTCTGTAATTATGAATATTAATTACTCTCAGTGAAAAATATTTAAAAAAAGTATAATATACACTGTCAATTGTTAGCTGGCACATCTTACAATTTATTTTCATTAAAATATTTTCCTTGGATGAAGGATGAATCCTAGTTTTTTTTTATTATAAAGTCTAAAAAAAAGTGCATCTATTACGTGAGTAAATATGTATTCCTCCATAAAATCATTTACCTGCATTTCAAAATATTTGTATTTTCAAGCTTTAAGATATATGTGATGAGAAAAGAAATTTTGCTCAATTAAAAAGCAATTTTCAATCAAAGAAGTTAGTATTGAAAATATTAAATCTTTGAATGTGCGTAGTTATATATTGCAATAAAGTTTAAAGACAAGTTCCGGTATATTAAATTTAGTTTATTGCTCATTATTATCTTATCTTTTATTTTAATCTACAATGTTAAAAACATTGAATTCATATCCATGTGGCAAGGTTTATGTTCAAATAGGACTTCTTTGTACTTATCGATATTTGGCTGTAATTTGAAAAGTACTGAGAAATTATTGGTAGGTAATTTTCCTGTTTAAATTTGAATGGTTCTTACTTGACAACCAGTGAACAATTTCTCAATATTGTGGTATAGTTAGAATGAAAGCAAAATCCTCTCTTTTAATTCTGCACACTAATTAAGTGTCCTTACTATATTAATATTGTGTTCCAGCTAGAAAAAAAAAACTTTTTTAGTATTTTCATGCTGGAATGAGTGTTTGCTGACATTTGAAGACATGTAGAAGCCCCAACTTCCAATTTTTAATGATAACATTCCACAATATAAAGAAATGAGATACTGTACTACTTACCACATTGGTACTGTTCGGGACAGCATTGCCCAGGCTGGGGAGGCAAAGCTGTGCAGTTCTTGCCCTCTCTCTCCAATGGTGTGCCACATTCCTGCAGAGCACACATGATGTCACCTCGCATACAGTAGCAATGTTCACATGGGTTTGATGATTCAATTCTAGCACCATCACCATACATTTCGTCATTATATCTGCAGTCTAAAGGACCTGGCATTGTTGTTGTCAGTAAAACACCTGGAGTTGGTCGCACTGTAGTTTCAGGAAGCTGTGGATATTCTGTTGATTCATAATAATCTACAAAAAAATTATGAAGACTGTATTTTAAAATGTGTATAACTTTCTATTTCCTTTATATTGGGTAAAAGAAGATCTTGGCTAGAGATCAATATGATGGATTACAGTTCAGAAATTCTAACTAAACACACAAAGCAGCTTGTTCTCTTTATACTATGTGAATTATCTACTAACTTAAAAAAACAATTATTACTTATATTAATTTTCTTCTTTTGGCTGTAGAGTATATCATTATCATATATTTGTTGATGAAATAAAGAAATATTGAAAGAAATAAACTGGTTTATCTATTGCATTATATATTCATGTTCTAATGAATTTAATTTTTAATGATAATTGATAAAATGGTGGTAATTATGAAACGTTTCATGATAATAAAAATTTTGCCAGCATTATCTTTGCTGACTGAGGAAGATAGAAAAACATATTTAATCGGGATAGTTTACTACATTATTTGGAACTGCAAGTCTCCACTTGCTTGGTAAAATAATCTTTCTACATTTTATCATAGATGACGTTATAAAAATAAATTAACTAACAAGTTCAGATGGCCATGATATTTATTAAACATGTTAAATTTACTTTTTTTTTATTTATTTACAAGTGAAGAATTTACAAATTTCTTCATTTATTTTATATCATGCAGAAGTTCTATCTGTATAAAATAAATCCATGCCAAGACTGCTCCATAGAACCAAGGCTAACTGAATTGGTTGTTGTCACTGACAAGTATAAGACAGTAGATTGAGTCACATGGTTAGTGTGGGCAATCTCTCAAGACTTAATTTAATATCAGTTTTCTAAACCATATTTCTCACTTCTCACACTCATTAACAACTCAATTGTCCTATGGCAAGTGACACAATTCTAGACACAAAGAAAAATGTCTATGGTATAGCCAAGAATTGAACCCAGGAATCTGATATGCTAGACAGATATTACTCCGTAGATAACATTCAAACATCACTGGGGCAAGGGCCTCCTACCTCACAGAATTAAAGCTTCCTTTTCATATTGAGTTTTTAATTTTTCACATTTTACTTTCTCCTCTTGATTTATTTACTTAGATCTAACTAACTCACTGGAACTATTGAATTCATAGGTTCATGGCCATGCAGACACACGTCTCTATCTTGAGATGTATTCAAATCATCCCATGTATAATCACTTCCCTCAAATCATAGTTAACTGGGCATTTTCTCTCTGGTTTCCCTACAAAAATTTTCCATGCCCCTCTTTCATTCTCCATTTGTGCAACATGTATGAGACTTAACTGTTCTTATTATATCTGGTTCCTATAAAGATTATGTAGCTCACTGTTATACTTAGATCTAAAATAAATTATTATTTTTCACTTGACTTTATACATTCAGAATGTTACAAAGCTGTGAACTTACCACAGTCATATCTGACAGGACAGCACACTCCAGGCTGAAATACAGGACGACAACCTTCCACCTGCAATGTGCACTCTTGCATAACACATGCCGTCTTGTTGCGGATGCAGTAGCAGAGTTCACATGGCTTGCTGGGATTTCCAGGCACCTGAACATCACAAATTACAAAGTTTGTCAACGTTCAAAGCGTCTACATACCATTACCTTAATATTTGTATCAGCAGCAGATAAATTATATGAGCTGTGCATATACATTAACAGTTCACGTGGTAAAAGAAATAACTTCAGACAATAATCTCTAAATGAATCACTTTTTGCACCTAACCTGTATACTCATACATCAGAATTTTTTTTTGCATTTGATCAGTATTGATTATTTACAGTCACAGGTTGAAGAATGTTAATTATTGTAATTTTACTTCATTTGTTTAAGATTCAGTCTGAGAGACAAAACAAGTTATGTTTCATTTTTTTTAGTTTTGTAAAATAATATTGATGTAAATTGTGTTAAGATTCATCACAATTAATATTGTCAATAAGTGTATCAAGTACTTTAGTTATTGTAAACCTAGTCCTGTAATCCACTGCTGGCGAAGTTATTGACATACTATGTCGCATCACCCTCCATTCTCTGCTGTGTGGTTGATAATTGCAGGATAATCGGGGTTGGTCTTCAGAATGGCCACTAATGCTTTACCATATGCACCATTCATAATATTATAATGGAATTCTCAAGAATAGAGAAGTGGAAGGTCAAACTTGAAGAAGAACTATGCAAGTTGAAATTTCAGGGATAAGAAAATCTTGGAAAGAAGTAAAAAAGAAAGTACTGAATTGGATCTGTTGGAGAACTTTGTGGACAGGGGTTCACAATCTGGGGGATCCGCCCAACTGAATAGGCATTGGAGAATTTCACAGAAGCCATGGTGAGTAATGAAAAATATACTTGAATTTGTTGTTAACCAATCTAATTCTAACTAATAAAATTTTGGGAATTTATATATTAAATTTGGGAATTTTTAACATTATGAGGTTCAATTCATAAGAATTTAATATTTATAGAAAAGACACACATACTGACAACTACATAAAATCTTCAGGTTTTAATCATTTGTCACATAAACATGCAATTTTCAATAGTCTATTACACAGATTGATAAATATTCCACTTAATGTAGAACACTTTGACAAGGAATATAATCATATTGTACATGTTGCTAAAATAAATGGTTTCGATGAAGACATGATAACGAATAAATTAAAGAAATTTAAACAACAAAAAAGGTTACAGGAATACACCACCTTACGGGTCGCATGT
This sequence comes from Diploptera punctata, assembly GCA_030220185.1. Taxonomy (NCBI): domain Eukaryota; kingdom Metazoa; phylum Arthropoda; class Insecta; order Blattodea; family Blaberidae; genus Diploptera; species Diploptera punctata. Next base: position 336,081 of record JASPKZ010006439.1, on the reverse strand, counting down.
TTGGACGCATTAGACAGTAAAATGCCTTCTCTGCTGAGCAAGTTGTATGCTAATACGATTTTGCTTACTCAGAAATCTGTTCATGCGATAATAATTGGTTAAATTTGTAAGCTACCTGCGGAGGTAGCTTAAATGAGCAACTCAAATTAAAATCCCGAAGGGAACCGACGGGAACCGATGGTAATCGATGTACTTTGCTGCTTTATCCAACATTTATCCAAGATGTCGGACCTTGAAGACTTCGATCATGTTTTCGGTATACACGGAGAAGAGGAATTTGATAGAGTCTACCAAAGAATTCAACTGGAAGAACAGGAGAATCGGTGTAATATTGCGTGTCGCAGACGTGTTTGTATACGGTATTATTTGCGGGATGCAAGCATAAATGCATTCCTCTATAGCAGGCGAAAATAACGGAAGTGGTTTTATCGCTGAGAATTCTGGGTAATTCGTTGCCAATATTACGAAAACGTCGACTCTTGTGCATGACCGATAAGTCGGCCGTTAATTCGTTCTCAGCAATTGCTCACGGTGAATCAGCTCACTAGTGATTGGAAGTAATTTGAGTAGAGAGTAATGTTCTAACATACGACCCTACAACATGATTCCAAGAAAGATGTAAAATTCAAGAAATTTACTTACCATCCTGAAGTTCATAATAAGTTTCAAAAAATTTTCAGAAAATTTAATATAACATTGGCTCCAATTAACAAATTCAGCCTGGGTAATCTTCTGTTAACTAATAATAAATTTAACATCCCAGACAACAAAAACTCTGGAATTTATCAAATTTATTGCAAAGATTGCAACAGGATATATATAGGAAAAACCAAAAGGAATTTGAAAACTCATAAAAAAAGAACACTTCAGAAACATAAAGAATGGAGAAATTGAAAAATCAGCTATAGCAGCACATAGTTTATTAGAGCATCATAGGATTGAAAAAGAAGCAAAACTTTTGAAACATCTATCTAAACCTTTAGATTTAACAGTTTGGGAAAAAAAATATATATTCAAAAATACCATACTAGAACCATGAACTTCGAAATTCCAGATGAACCGAGCTTGATTACAAAGTTCTTAAAAAATACAACAGATGGCAGTTTTGAAAATGATTCATTAAAAAGAACACCAGATGGCAGTTAGAAAATAATTCCTTAAAAAGAACATCAGATGGCAGTTTGGATAATTATCAACAAAAGAAAAAATTGACAATCATGAATACAGCTGACGATGGTGACAAGGAGTCGCCGATACTGCAGTGCTGTGTTTAAAGGAACATAGAAGTATGAGGTAAGAAATAATCACGATTTATTTAATTCTTATAAGTTTGGGAATTATTAATCAAGTTATGAAACCATCCCTTGTACAAAAATACACCAGATTACGTTTATATAACACTTTGGCTAGACCAGTGTTAACCTATGGTAGTGAAGCATGGCTTGTGAGATTCATGCGCAGAACAGCGGGTTACACCAGATGGGATCGGAAAAGTAACACTGATATCTTAAAAGAATTGAAGACTACACCAATTTTGGAATATATTAAACAGTACCAACTAAATTGGAAACACCATCTAGAAAGAATGAGTTCAAATCAGATCCCCAAAGCTGTTTATAATTATATACCAAGAGGACGAAGATCACTGGGCCGTCCTATGAAACGCTGGAGGGAAAATTTTCTATAGGATCGTAACAGGGCTTGGCCTAATACTTGGAAGGAAGAAGAAGAAGAAGAAGTTAACCAATCAGAAAAAAAGTTGTGACAAACATAAACATCTTGTTGAAGATTTTTGATTGAGCTATTTTCAAGTTGCTTTGAAACTGCAAGGTTGTTGGTGTAGTTTTCATCAACTGTGAGTCTGGGTTTTCTATGCTGGCTTACATCAAATCCAAATACTGAATATGGCTGGATGTTGAAGGTGATCTATATTGTCTCAGTTGGAACCAAACATTCCAAGCCAATTACTCAATCTAATTATAAGTTATTATTATTGCTATTGTTATTATTATTATTACTACTACTACTATTTTTCTTTTCTTTCCCTTGTCAACTTTATACTGTGTAAGCCTGTATCATTAATTGACATGTAGATAATTCATAATATTGTTATTATATATATAATTTATTCCTGGTGAAGTGGAATAGAATACCTTACTGTCTTAATTCCATCAGGTAAAATAAATAAATAAACATTCAGAAACTTGTGAAAGAAGACTGTGTACTTAAGAAATAAAACTAAATGTTGTAACTTGAAACTGTAACTACAGTGAGAGGTGGAATTACTTTCAATTAATTAAAATGTTTTATCAACAAAACAAATGATATCTGTAATAATTAAAACATTTGTAAACTTTAAATGCTTTAATTATTTTAGAATCAAAAATCTTCTTTGAGTTAGATTTACTAATCGTAATAGAACTTTCACTAAATCATTAGACCTAGAGGGAGGGAGCATGGACTAATTTATGGACAAAAAGGAGGGCACAGACCCAAAAAGGTTGAGAGCCTCTCTGTGCTAAGAGGTTAAGAAGAATATGATGTTATACACAAATTAGTAAACAAAGTTACTTAAGAAAGTCGTGATTGAGTTATACTATAAACAAGGAGGACATAACAAGAAGATGATAACATCAAGGTAATCTTGAAAAATAACAATATTAATTTCTAAGGACCAATTTAGGGTGAGGGGATTTTAATAATGTTTGTCTCACCTGTGCACCATCAGTGTAAAATGTAGCATCTATAGTACAACCATAGTTGTCTGGATGACCTACTGCAGGTGGATCCAGTAGGGGTGGGAGGTGTCATTGCAGTAGTTGAGCTTGTGATCAGCTGAACAGGTACTGAAATTACATATCATGTCATCTAATTAATTAAAAATATACCCCATAGTGTTATTTCCTATATAGTTTAACATATCTCACAACCATGTATGTTAAATATAATGTGCCTCAAATACACTCTTTGAAATATTGTACCTCAGTAATTAAATTCAGTTTTTGTACCAGTAGTTAAACTAAAAAACCATGTAGCCTGCCTTGTATTATTTTCTTATACCTTACATAACTAAAGATATCTCTAACCCAGTTTAACAAATTGTTATATTGTTTAGCACAGAACATAACAAAAATTCTGTTTCATCTCCTTTTTCTTTGCCTGCCTCTTAATGCCAATAGGCGTAGAGTTCACCTCGAAACACACATTTGCTCCATCGGCTTCATCCCTGCATTGACATGTGTTAATTTAAAAGTGTGTTATACACCTTGGTAAATTAACATCCTCCTTCTCTTGTGTTAAATGTTTAATACATTGTTACAGGTTGGAAAATTACTGTCATAAATCATGTATCTGAAACAGATTTGCCTCATTGATATAATATTATACTTTTTTAAAAAACTAAGCTACTATTTTTGTTATACTGCATTTGATAGAAATAATTTATAATGCTGTTATCACGAGGTAAATACTCAACATCAGATGTCAGTACCAACATATATTTTGATTTTCTGTTAGCTCAGGTGGTAGTGCATATGCCTCTTGATCTATAGACCTGAGTTTGAAACCGGGAGAGTGGGTTTTTTTTTTAAATCTCAAGCCATCTACAATGTCATAAGTATTATTTATAATTGCTAAATTAAAGCATCAACAACTTAATTTTATTCCATGATAGAAAATATTGTTGTATTGTTTCATGGGAATATTAAGCCTAGAGGTGTGTTGTGCTTTTCAAAAAGAGTACTGAATCATTGTCGTCCCTTACATCTACAAGACACGCATATACTCATATCTCTTCTATACAAAATACATCATAATACAAAATGCATAAATTGAGGACAGACTAGATCTGCCACATGCAGGATCTGAGGCAAGCAGATGTGTGGAATCAAAATTAACTTGATAAAGACATCTCATATTGTGCAAATTCATCTCAATATTGAGAAACATGAAAAAGAAATTGGGCTGGCATTACCTTCATCTGCTCTTGTTGTTATTTATTTAAAAAAATTCATTTCAGAGTGTCCTAAACTCCCAACAAAGGAGCCACCGCCATGTGAATTCTTTAAGTTTGTGGTACCCGCAAGATTTAGTAAGATATTAATTACCTTTTAGCACAAAATGATTGGTGAAACAAAAATATTATAACAGATTAAAATGATAGCATATTGTTAACATGCAAGATGTTACTTGGATAAACTGGCACATAATGTTCCATAATTTTACTAATTCATTTTAAATAATAACAGCCAAGAGTGTGCTGTCACTGTCGTGTGGAAGCATTAGATAGAGAGTCACATGGTCAGCCTGATTCAGTTCTCAACCTTACACATTTCATTACTCCTCATAACAAGTAACTACTCAGTTGTCCTCACAAGGTTGAATAAACTCCAAAACAATAACATATTTGTGACTGTTCCCTTCAGATTTATCAAATTATCATAAGTAATGCCACGAGTGATTTCCAAATTATCAATAAATTCACGACTCACCAAGTGAGGAGTGAATTTATCTACAGAATTTGGAAAACAAGAGTGGCATTTGTTAGGACTATTTAACGAATAAAATTAAGCTCTTTACTCACAATTCATTATTTAACTATAGTTATTTTAAAATATTTATATATTTAATGTAAACGGCGATGTTTGAAAACAAATGAGAAATGATTGGTATGCTTCATTTGCTTCTTTTGTTCATCACTGCAACCGGATCATAATATCATATATTATTTATTGCCATTGATCGCAATGTTGTAAGAATGCACCCTGGTGGACAAATTTATAACCAATGTTATAGGTATTAATTAATTTGATGTCCTATGATGTAAATATGTCAATTATGTTTTTCTGCAACGTCATTTCCTGGAAAATAATTTGTTTAAGAAATTGCAAACAGTGGTTTTTTTTGTGGTATAATAAATTGTTACAAATGTTCTTATATGATCTCTCGTATGCGCTAAGTGTTGACATTCATGCACTATATATACAATCTGGTAGCCATATTTCCTAGAGAGTTGGTCACTGCAAAATAATGCCATGACCTATTCAGAATGTTAAAAAGGAGGTGCTTTCTTTATTATGATAAACTTTAGTTGGTACATTCTAGGCGAAACACGACTCTGATTGGTTGTAAATAAAAAATTATTGAAATATGATTGGTCATTGACTCCCATTTGGGGCGTGAGTTAAATAGTCATCACAAATATATTCAATAACAGGATACACACCGAATAATCAGTAAGAAGAAAAAAAAGTTGATGTATGATTTAAGTTATACATCTTGTTTGCATGTTGTTCGATACCATGTCTTAGGTTATGGGTCCCTCCATATGGCAAGCATTACAGTTAATTAGTTTACACTCCTGTTCTGTTTTTAATCCCTGATTTATAGGCCTGTATTTACACATGGACCAATATGCAAAATTATTTTCTTGCTACAAATTACAATGTTAACTAATATTTTCTATGTTAATAATACAACTATTTAATATGAATATAATATTTTTTGTATACTGTATATCCAAGCAACAATAATTAACTAAATGACAGTAATTTAAAACTAATACCCTAGAGTTATTTAAGTTCAGAATCCACATTTATTTTAACTTGTAACTTTCTTATTATTATTATGATGGAGGGTCAAATTCCTTTAAGGAAAATGCAGGTTTGGGATATTACAGTTAAATAATTTAACACAATACATACATATTCCTCAGGCCAGTGATCACATTCTACAACATTAATTTGTCTTTTCTTAAAATTATGGTAGGTGTTCATTTGCACTACAATCCCCTTTTCTTCCAAATAAGCATACATTTCACCACTTACAATTAAAAGAAAGAAAAAAGTGCAATATCCTGTACAACTGTATAAATATAAGCTGATATTTACCTTCTGGGCATGTGATGACAGGACAGCATTGTTCTGGTTTCTTCTCGATGGTACAGTCCTGTCCAATAGCCTTGGTGAATGGTGGACACACCCTTAGATAACACATGAGTATGTGGTTATGACAGGTACAGTTGAGGCATGGTTCACTAGTAATAATTCTGTCCCCCTCGTTGTAATGTTGGTAGTTATAGTAACATCCATCTGTTTCTGTAACAACATAACCTCACTTCATTTTCATGTACTAAAAATTAAAAAAATTATATATTGAATGCTATAGGCTATTATTTCCTGTTTTCTCTCAGAATAAGAATAATGTTTCGTTTATTGGAGAAAAAATACAAAGATTCACTTAATTAGGTCTAATAAGGCATTTGAATCAAGTTTAACATAGGCCTACTCATTTCCTGTTAAAAATAAATTTATTTTTTGTTAATATTTTCATAAAACAAAACCATTAAAATAAATTGCATAATTTAAAAATGAGATTCACAATTAATTTAATTTAATTTATTTTTAATCAGCGATTATTTGTTATAGCTTTAACAGCAATAGCCATATCATGACTTTGAACATTTGAAATGTGATTTATACGAGACATTTTTATGTTCTCAGAAATTAGAAAGCTAAAATCCATTGATCCTGATCTGAGTTTGAGATCTTTTAAATGTTATATTTTTCCATTAATATATGTATTACAGACCATATATCCAGGATTTTTGCATATATACCAGTAGGCTATATTCTAATGGGTAACTAATGTTTTTCTTCCAGTATACAATACTGACATTGCCAATTCAAATCCAATTCCATAATTTTTGATGACTAAAAAAATCACTAGGAAGTCCTGAATAATTAAATAGCATGAACATATTGTTAACAGAATTAAACAAAACAGATTTTTAAAATGGTAACGAACTGTAAAGCAACAGAAAATAAAATAAGATGACCAAAATCAAGATGGAAAGATTAATTGAATCAACAATAATGAATGGATTCAACGTGCCTCAGGCTTAATATTGTAGCGATTAATATGATAGGAGACATATAAACTAAGATACAACTCTAATATGCATGGATCTGAAACTAAAATGTTCGAAATATATTAAATTGTTATTAAAATTAAATAAATATATAAATAATGAAAATAGAATATATTACTAATATCGCTATAAAATATGTATGTGGAAAAGTATAAATATATCCAGGTAAAAATTTCACCTACATTTGTCTAGAATAAAATACTGTAAAACGCTACCTGCTATACAAATAACAAATAATAGAATAAAGAGGTATTGTCAGAACTCTACCTGCTACACAAGTTATAAATAATGTAGGAACACAAAAAGGGTATGGTCAAAAGAAGATAACTAATTCCAATTAACAAATAACAAATATTCATTTTTTAAGAAAAGGTGACATTAGTTATCTATTAAAATATTAAACATCTATTGACATAGTTCTTAGAAACCAACTAACGTTACTAAGCAATTCCAAGAAATGAGGATAAAGAATTTACTACCTGGCTAGTACAGACAGCAAAAGACATTCATTCACCTTTAGAAAAGATAATCTCTTAATATTGACAGTTTACAAAGAAACTGAAACACATTTATCTATTAAATATCAAAGAACCAATTAACCCAGTTCTTAGAAACGTTAGACATACTAGTAAATAAGATTATTGTAATATATATATATTCAATTGTATGGAGTGGATTTGGTAGAAATGGAAAGAGCCACCGCCTTTATGAGCGAGAACTTATATCAAAATACCCTCACTCATTCTCAGTGACTCTGTGTTCAGTGTTGGAACATCGTAGACCTGCAGACCGCGATCTCCGATTCAGTTTAAATATTAGATTCGTCCAAGAAATAGTTAAATTTAAAGTTATAGTCCGTTAAGCATTTGGACTTTGACGTGGATCTCTAAGTATTTCATCGACTCCACTCTTAGATAAAACTTTTAACTGTATTAACAAAAGTGTATTTCTCCGTAAATAGAGAGTTTCTTGGATTCGTTAAAATTGAGTGCACATTTGTACGTTGTTCTTTTGCTTATAAAGAGTTCATAACCCTGAGATCTCTTGCCTACCATTGAGCCCCGCACCAATATATTATTCTTAACGCAAGAGAAGAAGAATATGAAGATATTACATCATTAATTTTTTAAAAAGGAAATTTAGTGGAAATGTAGGTCAAATAAACATCCCTTTGGAGTGGAGGGCAGAGTCCGCTACATGTAGGCCTACTTTCCACTCAGAAGGATTGCCGATTCCCGTCGTTTAAATAAATATTAATCTTAAGCCTGTGTGTGTTCCTTGTCTTGTACAATTTATACTATAAATCATATATCCAAGGAGACCGCAATTGTGTTCCTGCCTAATGTGTGGTTTGCATGTCCCTATTAGAGCGGATTGGCTTATCCCATGGGTTGTAAGTCCTACAAAAATGAGTGAACATAAAAGGAATGAAATAAAAAATAGGGAGAGAGAGAGTGTACATTGAATCCATGTAATAAGAGATACAAAGCCTGCTGTTAATAAGAGATACAAAGCCTGCTGTTAATAAGAGATACAAAGCCTGCTGTTATTCAGCAAAAGGTCGTAGATGCGAAATATTACATATTCAAAATAACATACAATAAAATAAATAATTCGTACTGTTAATCAAGCATTTATGATGGCCATGAAAATATCTTAGCATGCACCAGGCAACAGTTTTAGACGTTCTTGTAACAATAGGAGAACAAATGAAATACTTATTTCATAGTGCATTGAAGAGTATGTAATGTATCTGTTCAGATATAAGGAATAATAAAATGAAGCAAGATCTTCCTGCACATCATATTCTACTCACATACTGAGTGGTTTTTCAAGCTCCAAACAATATTTGATTACGTAAGAAAATCAGATATAGAATACAAACAGAGTATTTAACATTTTTGCCAAGATCATAAAGTTGAAGGTCATAACAGCTTTTAAATTAATCTAAAATCTGATAATATTAAATACTAACACACAGATCAGTGTCTACTACATTAAAATTGCCTTTCAAGCTGTCACTTTCAACGAAAACTGATAGAAACGTTTATTGTACCCACATCTTAATGACTACTTCGCCTCAAACGGCGACTGATCAACGCCGCAGCACTTACACTACTTGTCTGCCTTCTGTGTAGGCCGTTTTATCTAAACATATCTTGCAGGCGTTCTCGCATTTTTCTTCAATTTCAAATGCGTGCGATTACAAGAATAGTGTTCAATTATTGCATAATTATTGCTATTGCCTAATTTGACCTCTGTACTGTTTGTCCTACAACAGTGTTTTATACCGACCCTAATATGACTCGAATAATATAATTATTTATTTCAGGTTTTAACTCAATTAAATATAAATTAAATTATTTATCCACAAATATAAGATACACGTTTTAGTAATAATAATAATAATAATAATAATAATAATAATAATAATAATAATAATAATAATAATAATAATAATAATAATAATAATAAATAATAATACTAATATTGTCAGCCGCGGTGGTCTAGAGGTTATGTTCTTTTTCTCTAGTCCCGAGAGTCGCGGATTCAAATCCAGTCTGGATCGATGGATTTTTAGGATGGAAAAATCCAAGGGACAAGTCCTCCGGGAGGGAGTCGTGGGTCCCGAGTCTGAAGAATTTTCAGGCTTGTAGAAAAACCGCAAACCTGAATAAAAAGGCCTCTGTGCAAAATTTAACCGACCTTTATCCATCCAAACAAAACCATAATTGCCTATTAGATGTCTCATTGAGACGATATGCTAACCACATGTCACTTGTTGACATATGTAAGTATATAAGCGTAACTAAATTAGCTTATTAATAAACTCCCGCTAGGGAGCACCCGTGTCCCCACGCAGGACGTATGAGGTATATATATATATATATATATATATATATATATATATTACAATATTAATAATACTACCTATAATACTAAAAATATTATTATTATTATTATTATTTACATTATGAAGACAGCTCTAAAAAGTCTATGTCCTATTGAATTTATATGCTACTAATGGCTAGCAGATGACAGTACAAAAAGTCACGTGGTTATAACGATGCAGTCCTTCAACCTAATTTTCATTTTCATTTTTTTAACAGAATTATAATAATAAATAACGAATTATTATTTATTTGAAAATTAACGTTTCCAGACAATCCATCTGTAGGTAATGATTCACATAACTAATTAGAAAAAATGCACCTGAGAGGGATTTGAACCCAGTATCTCCAACTTTACCGTTTTGTTGCTTACGCGTACCTCACGGAGCAAGCACAAATTACCCTCTCTTTAATCCCCGAGTCCCCTGTAAGTAGTAAACTTGTGTTCACAAGACTTGATGGAAGTGCTTCTACTGTTAGAAAACGCTATGATGGGATTTCGCTGAAAAATCAGCTAATTACAAACCTTATATGGAATATATGTCAAGTATTATTATTATTATTATTATTATTATTATTATTATTATTATTATTATTATTATTATTATTATTTCTAGAACAATGTGTTTTCCTAAAAACTTTACTTGAGAATAAAGTTCTTAAGAAACTTTTTGGACCAAAGAGAGGTATACTTTTCTCTAGAACATGAGAACCTTGATTCCAGGAAATAGTTTGGTCCTCGCTCCATCTTTTTTTAGCTCTAAATTCCAATGAACAAAAGGCAACCCTTTTGTAATCCCTTAAATACCGATGGACAAAAGGGACACACTTCTAGAAACAGCACAATGTCATTGTTAACTCGGGAGGGTTCTTCTTGTCATTGATGCCATGAGCCAGTGGTGTGAGGCGAGGGTCCTCATATTTTGAAATATACTGTAAATAGACAGGTGGATGGAGAAGACCACTTAACATGAGCTACATTATCTTTATGAGAAATCAGATGTAATAAGAATAGTTAAGTCTCGAGGACTACGATGGGAAAGATGTGGTGGAAATGAAAGAGAGGCAAAACTTCTTGTTGGAAAACCAGAGTGAAAGCGTCTAGTAGATTAGGTCAAGAATGAAATAGGAGAATAGGGAGGTGAATTATACAGCGAATAATTTGAAAACTAACTCAGGATAGGGATGTACGGAAAGCATATGTCTGCGCGGCCATGAACCTGAGGGTCTGATAGTACCGGTAAGTCAGTTAGTTAAATGGGACAGAATAGTTACCATAATTAACGCAACAGACCCGTTAAATTTCACAAAACGAATTTCATGGTAAGATCTGTTTATGTTTAATTGGAAAACCAATTCTAATATAAAATGTTCTATTTCGTGTATTTTGTATACATTTTTTAAGATAGGGACAGCTTGTCATATAATGGTAGCTGATTACACGCGCCTGTTTAAAATTCTATTGCTAACCTCCATTCTTCTATTTTTCCGTACTCATTCCTCGAAGTACGAGTATCTTTCCAAGTTCTGACTATTCCCTGTACCCCTATTAGTTTGGTCTTCGTCTCTTCCTTCTTTCCATAGGTTTCCATTCATAAATAATCTTCGGTGATCTTGCCATCATACATCCATTATTATTATTATTATTATTATTATTATTATTATTATTATTATTATTATTATTATTATTATTATTATTATTATTATTATTATTCGAACAGACAAGAATGGAAAAATGTGTTGAAACAAATGTGTAGTTAACTGTGAACATGGGTACCGGAAAAATGTATATTCATTGTAAAAGCCGGAATAAAAAAAATATTATTATTATTATATTATTATTATTATTATTATTATTAAGAGGGTCGGCTACCAAAATGTGTTTGGAATATAAACCTGAGGGAAGGTGAAGCAGAGGAAGACCTAAAACCTCGTGGAGTCAGGGAATATATTTTATACATGAAGGAGAAACATCTACAACGAGGAGATTGGATGGACCGACAAAATTGGTTATTAGGAATCGAACGATGTCAAGGACATTATCAACCGATGATCTATGTATTATTATTATTATTATTATTATTATTATTATTATTATTATTATTATTATTATTATTATTATTATTACCGCTTAATTTAAAAGCAGAACTATTGATAATAGAAATATACTTTCTTAGACTTTCTTCAAAACAATAAAAACGGAGAGAATGGGGCATATGTAGATTGGGCAACTAATGAAGAAGGAAGATTAAATTTTAGACCACATTGTATACAAAAATGTGTGTTATGGACACATGAAAAAAATATTTCAAGCACGTTCTGGAATACCAACGAGCAGAAGAAAATAAAATCGACCAAGTCACTCCTGGATACAACAGAAAGAGCGGGGGCAATATGATTGAGAAAATACAGATTATTGGAGGAAAAAATTGTATAATTTTGAGTACAGTAAATGTATACGTACATTGTAAATCTATAACATTATTATTATTATATTATTATTATTATTATTATTATTATTATTATTATTATTATTATTATTACCTACGCTAAGGTCAGTAATAATGAAAGTCATAGTTTTTTTAAATATAAATATATAATGATACTTATTAAATTCCATGAGAATATTGATGGAATACTTTACTCAGAGGTATTTTTAAAAAGCTTAAATGAACATTTCTTCGTATTATCCATATTTAAAATTATCTAAAATTAGTGAGTGAAGTAATTTGAAGTCATTACAAAGTAACACTTGATTTTATTTTGGTGGTGATGTCATATCTCATTCTGAAGGTCACAGAAAGGTGATAATGGCTCATGGGGAGATATATAATAGCAAGTTTTGGAAACAAGCTGCGGGTTATAATTGCAATGTGATTTAATGCCAAGGTCACAACTCACCGAGAAATACTATTACTTCACAGCACGCGCTTTGAATCACATCATGACGCAACTAAATATCTACGTCATATGTATGACGATAACGAACGAGTTTATTTGCATTATAAAGCAGAGTTTTTTACCAATGAGATATCATGTATTTATTTTAAACCATTGTTCAATCATAGAACGTAATACCATTAATTTCAATAATTCTTGGATAAATTATTGATATGGAATTCATGATAAAAAGGTCATACTTGTAAAGACAAAAAATATTGGTAAAACATTGGTGGAATCTATTGCAATGTATTGGAAGTGAGGTATGGACAATCAATAAGTACTATAAGAACAGACTAATAGATCTAGAAATGAATTATTTACGCAGAAGTGCCAAAAAGTCAAAATTAGAACATGTCACAAATGAGGAAATTAGAAACATAATGGAAGCAGAAGAAAGCATAATTGAAAGAACTGAGGAGAAGGAATTAAAGTGGTGAGGACAGTTTTAAGAATGGAAGATGAGCTATGGTCGAAGCAACTATATCAATGGCAACCGACCACAAAGAAGAAAAGAAGGAGACCAAAGTTAACATGGAAGGAAAACATGAGGATAGTAATGCAAGCAAGAGGGCTAAGCATTGAAGATGCCCAAGATCTAAGGCTTCGGAGGTCTGGCACGGGAAGATGGCAGCAGCTGTAAAAACCCGATGATAGAAGATACATTCTTGGATAAAAACATATAGGCCTATACTGGCTCAGATGTTAGCGTTTAAATGTAATATTATCACATTTATAATATGGACAGAAGGGACACAGAAACAAACAAAGAAATATTGAAATGGATACCTCCTGTAAAAGGGAAACATGGTAGACCAAAGCCAACGTGGATAAAGGGAATTCAAGACAATATGAAGAAGATAAATATGACAGAAGCAGACACGCAAAACCGGGAAGTGTGGAAGAAAATAATTGTATATTTTGATTGAGGATACCTGTGTAAATAACAGAAACAATCCTGAAAAAAATTTGAGTAGGCCTATCTGGTAAGCTTGTCATAGGTTTTCTGTAGTTGTTCACTTGTAATACTATTGTGAAATGGGTGTTGGTAACGAAATTCCAATCAAACATTTGCCTTGACTAATGATGGAAACCAGACTAGCCGGTGAGGTTCAGAATTTGAACTTGGGATCCCCCAGATAGTCCTCTGGCAACTGCTTTGTAAAGCAACATTTAGTTAATTCCGAAGGAATGAAGCTATTGAGGTTGTTCTCATGAAAATATTTTAATTTTTTTTTTTAGATCTTCACCAATCCTATCTAGTAGACACCAACAATTACACATATGTCCGTTAACGCTCTAGCGGCCGCAATTTTTGTTTCTTCGAAATCAAACTTGGTATATAGCGGTTAATTAAAATAAGTAAGGTTGAGTTCGTTAACCAGCAATATCATACCATTAGGTATATAGGAGTTCACCTGAAATAAACATTTAAAATCACTATAGCGATCGCAATTTTCGATTTTTCGCAACTAAACTCAGTATATTCTATGAAAATAAATCGAGGAATGTATTCTCCAAAATTCAGCGAAATCCGACCATTGAAAGTGCAGGTCTACCTGAAATCTGAAATTAAAAATTGGCCTTAGCTAATGCCATTCACAATTTAATTAACTCTTAAATTAGCGATGTGTCATATAATATACAGTAGTTTAATATATTTAATATTTTAATAAAGTAATGGAAAAATGAAACTGTAATATTATTTAAAGTTAAATTATACAACAATATGCAGGGTGTTCACAAAGTCCTGCTATCAAAACAATGTAACTTACCTCGTAAACTATTTGAGAAAGAGACATGCGGATTTTCGCAATGTATTCTACATCTCTCAAAGTTTTGTTTACATTTGTTGCAGATTGTGATTGAAACGACAGTGATGACACCACAGGAAAATACCCAATGTGTATGGTGATAGCTGAGTCTGGTGAATCACCAGTAGATCCAAATGTTATGGCGGTTAACATGTCTAGCTACAAACAAATTTGCTTCATCAGAAACATCAACCTCAGCAAGTACTCATTGTCTTCGTCGATTGCATTCAGCATGGAATCAGCAAATGCAGTACGCCGAGGGAAGTCAGTTGGCAGCGACGCTTGCGTAATTTGCAACCGCTTATGAAGAACTTTCTGAATGGTTGATTTTGATAAATGTAGTTCCCGTGAAGCACGACGAACCGAGTTTTGAGGTCTGAGTTGAAATGCAAGTTGCACATTGTCGATAGTTTCTTGGCTCACACCTGGTCGTCCACTCCGTGGCAAGTCCGTTACACTGCCAGTCGCTAGAAATTTCTCGGCTCATCTAATTATGCCAGCGGAAATTTCGCTGAACAATTACTGGTGATTTACCAGACTCAGCATACCACCATACACATTGGGTGTTTTCCTGTGGTGTCGCCAATGTCGTTTAAATCACAATCTGCAACAAATGTAAACAAAACTTTGAGAGATGTAGAATACGTTGCAAAAAACCGCATGTCTCTATCTCAAATAGTTTACGAGCTAAGTTACATTGTTTTGGTAGCAGAACTTTGTGGACACACTGTAAAATACGTAGGTAACAACTTACGGTTATGTAGATTTATTTTCACAGCAGTGCGACATTTTTAAATAAGGTGGTATCAGAAATTTGAGTTTATTCAATTTGACAAAATAAATATGTATTTCTTAAAGTAGCAGAGCGGGATATGAATTCGACTTGCTGGTGAAGTAGGCTCTACTCATGGAACATTATACAAATATTAGCTGTGCTGTTTTCGACTCACATTCAATTAAATCGTGTAATTAACTTTTCACGTTCATTAGCAATTTCTAACCTTTCTTAACATCTATTTTAATGATAGTGATCGAACCTGCGACCTTCTGCTTAATTAGAATTGTTACCAATGAGTTATCGAGATCTGTAATAACGATATTTAAATTAGAGAAAACGTAATCGTTTATGAGACAGTAATTAAATAGCAAACTGTATGTTTAATAAGAAGAAAGGTCAGTACACTGTACATACACATATCATACTCGCACGCACATGGCAAGGTAGGCACTTGTTTTCCCAGCACGCACGTCTAGGGTCGTGAACTGTGGACCCTTCCGCCCTCGCTTGTAATTTGCTGTCTGAAACAACGGTACACTGCCCGATAACAGATTTATTGTGTCTTCTTCCGTGTGCTTTTAATATTTGTACAGAATGTTTCAAAATTCGGCGACAAGAGAGCATTTAATTTCATGGCAGCGTTTATTTCGCGTTGTGTATTTTAAATTTCCTAAAAATAACTAAAAGTTCTGTAAGTTTAGTTTCTACGTATGAAATAAACTATTCTATTGTTGAAAACACACAAAAATGATTAAAAGTTAATTTATATATGTGTTTGGCTGACATAATCACAGTCACAAATTTATCCAACTTTACCCTATTTACTATTATTTTTATTTTAATGCCAGCCTATATTATATATATATATATATATATATATATATATATATATAAGAAAGTTTAACTTGGGTTTTCCGCGTCATGGATTCAAGATCGGCCTCTGCCCACTGATTCCGACGTTTCGGCATGATCCCACATTATCAAAGAATAATAATTATATGACCATTTCTTGATAATGACATGTGGGATCGTGTCGAAACGTCGGAATCAGTGGCCAGAGGTCGACCTTGAATCCATGACGCGGAAAACCCAAGAAAACTTTCTTAATCATACTTATATCCGCGAAAATCTACAATATGACACACACACACACACACACACACACACACATATATATATATATATATATATATATATATCCATATCCATCCATAGTAATTCTGCCCGAAGGCAGGTCCTTCACTGCAACCATAGCATTTTCATGCTATGATTGCAGCTTTACTAGGGAATTGTGTAGGTGTGGTAGCTTCCCGTTGCTTTCCACACCGGTGAAGGATAATGATGATAATGATAATGGTAAGGATGATAATGATAAGGATGATGGCCATATGATTTCGGGGACCGTTTGGGCCTTAAAGTTTTCCTGACATTTGTCTTACAGGTGAGGAAAAACCCCGATAAAAACCTCATCCAGAAAAACTGCCCCGACCGGGGATCGAACCCGGGCCCGCTGCGTGACAAGGCAGCACGCTACCTCGACACCACAGCGGTATATATATATATATATATCAAATTCAATTTATCTGAAATTATTATAACTTCATCATCATCATCATCATCACTCACGGATTAAGCCCATTTGGCTTGTTCCGGTCTCATAGATTCTCATTCAAAAGTTGGATCCATCTCTTCTTCGGCCTACCAACATTCCTGCGTCCTTTTGGTTTGTATTCCAGTATAATTTTGGGAATGCGATCATCTTCCATTCTTTGAACATGTTTATTTCCAGTTTTTTCTAGATTCTTTTATTCTATCTAAGAGTTTAAAGATATTTGGCTCATTTCTAATATCTTCACTTCTTCTCTTATCTAGAAGTTTGCAACCAGCAACACTTCTCAGAAATCTCATTTCAGCTGCTTCTATGATCTTCTCTTCTCTTTTAGTTAAAACCCAAAATTACTACCATTCAATAGTAAGGGGACTGTCACTACTTTATAAAATTTTAGTTTTGTTTCTTTTCTTGTGCTTTCAAATATCCTTTTGATTATTCCACATATATAATTAAATGTATTAAGTTTGTTAAATAGATCTTCATTTTTAAAATAGGAGATTTCATAACCCAGGTATTTAAAATGGTTCACTTGTTCAATGGGTTTCCCCTCCAGAATTATTTTAGCTCTTACTGTATCTGATCCCTTAAAAGCTAGGATTTTCGTTTTACTTATTGATATTTTGAAATTATATTTCTGTATAATGTTATTTAACTGAAAGAGCGATTTCTGTAGACCATCTTCTGAACTAGATATTAGAACTTGGTCGTCTGCAAAAAGTAAGGTATCTAACATCTTATTTCTTATTTTGAAATGTGTTAATTAACACACACATCCAACCTACTCGTTGTGAAATCTGTCAACTAGAGCAATCCGATGACAAGTTTGTGGTAACCAACTCCTTTGGCGTCACAGATCGTCGAAGAG
This sequence comes from Diploptera punctata, assembly GCA_030220185.1. Classification (NCBI taxonomy): domain Eukaryota; kingdom Metazoa; phylum Arthropoda; class Insecta; order Blattodea; family Blaberidae; genus Diploptera; species Diploptera punctata. Next base: position 318,253 of record JASPKZ010006439.1, on the reverse strand, counting down.
ACGAGAGACGGAGGTTTTGTCTAACTGCCACCCTGGAGCGTCACTAAAAGAGCCGGTCTAGAAGTTATAACCTATGCTTGGGGTAACAAGAGTAAAGTCCCTACGGCTAAGGGCGGATGGGGCAACCCTAGCGACGGAAGTGAATACATCACAAGACATATTGTCAGGCCTTAAGATAGCAGCCCTACCAGATGAATTGCTCCTGGAGACATTGGTAGCGTTTTAGGACTACTCTATCACTTCAAAGTTTAAAATGAAACCGTCAAATGGACCATTTTACGACAATATTGTAAAGAATAAGGACAAATGAAAGGGTATAACGGACAGAATGAATGTTACGTCATGGAATGTAAGAGGGTTTTTTTACAAAGGAAAATTAAATAATACAAATAGTGGAAGGAAAAGTATTACATAGCCTATTTAAAAAAACTTAGAGGGACAACAGATATTAATGCTATAACTATATTATGGAGCGAAGTATAACAGAATAAAAGAGCAAGAGTAGTGAAATAACAATTGTCATAAATTTAAAAATAATAAAAAAATCTGATAAAAGAGTTGTACGTTTGTAAATTATAATGAAAATACCACTAGGGAACATTACTATTAAAGGGATAAATGCTCCAGAAGAAGGCAGATATATTGACACCAATGCTTATTATTCTGCTCTCCAACGCTAATAACAATATTACATAACAGTTACAGGAGATTTTAATGCCCGTGTAGAAGCACGACCTATTCCTGGGATTGTTGGAACATATGGAGAACAAACGCTTAATAAGAATGGTAAAAAAATGGAATTTTCAGCAAATAACGAATTAAAAATAGTGAATATTTTCTTTCGTAAAAATATATTAATAAGTACACAAGGTAGCTAGAGGCACACGATCATAGATTGGTAACAAGAAATCAGCACCCTGCTTCCCGGATGTGCATGACCATTATATTATGGCAAATTATCTTAATTGCTCCATTGAAGAAAATGAGACAAAGACACGATTTCGGTGATGATGAGGTAATTATTGCCGAGACAGAAGAGCTTCAGTATGTATGAACTAAATAAAATGTCAAAGGAAAATAATTGAAAAATATCAACAGAGAAAACCCAAGTCATGATTTTTAAGGGTAAAGATCCAATTAGATCTAAAATTGTAATATATGACGTAACACTGAAGCAAATTTCACATTTTAACTACCTTGAAAATCACATTTCTTATGACAACGATAAACACGTGCAAATAAAAATTTCCCGTTTTCAAAGTGTGTGTGGAACAATTAGTAGAACGTTAAGAAACAAAGCTGAAAGTATACCAAATTAAAAGTTTATGAAATAATGGTTGTGCAATGATTATTGTATGGAAGTGATTGTTAGAGATGAAAGCAGAATAAATTCATCAGAAATGCAATTTTTTAAGAGGAGTAAGGTATGTTCAGTAAGACGACATTAGAAATGAAGAATTGTAAATTACATCCCTTCTAAATGAAGTTAAAACTTATTGAAGAAAATGGATTCAATATCTAGATAGAAAGTAAGGGAGCTGAATACTAAAAACAGCCTGGAAATATGCAACTGTAAGGAAGAGTTCCCTAATAGATGATGGAATCAAGAACCGGAAGAGGCTAGAAGTTCATGATGATATATTTTAACAATTATTGTGCTTGTTTGTGTGCTCTTAACATTTGATAGTCTATTGTATATATAAGTAAAACTGAAATTGCACAACTTTAGTTATTAGGAAATTTGAAATGCTTAACGCGAAATAAACACTATTGTGAAATGAAAGCAATTCTTCTCGCCGAATTTTGAAATATCCTGTAGAAAAATGTGTGTGTGTGTGTGTTAGGTATCTTAAACCATTCACTCAGAAATAATTTTTAAAATAATACTTGAAAAATCGATATGTTGGTACAGTTTTCTCGGAAAAAATGAGGAACGGGTATGATAGGACACTTTACTAACTATTTGATAAAGCTACATTTTTTTAATGAAAATTGGCTTTCAAAATCCATATTTTCTTCATTAGCTTAAATATAGGCCTACATATTTAAACATGTATAAAGTTAAGATAAAATTTTAACCTGCATTCAAAATATTGCAAGTGCAACAATAAAACCGCTGTGGCAGATTTTTTATTATAACGAATATTTAGAATTAAAATTCCACTTTAATATTTCTTACAGGATCCACCGCTGAGGTCTCGAGGTAGCGTCACACAGCGGGCCAGGGTTCGATTCCGGTCGGGACAGGCTCCTCGGTGAGGTTTTTTCGGGTTTTTTCCTCACCTGTAAGACAAATGTCAGGAAGCGTAGGGCTCAACGGTCCCTGAAAATCATCCGGACATCATCATCATCCTTATCATTATCATCATCATCATCCTTCACCGGTGTGGAAAACGACGGGAAGCTACTACACCTATAATTCCCTAGTAAAGCTGCAAAGCATAGCATAAAAATGCTATGATTGCAGTGAAAGACCTGCCTTCAGGCGGAATTACTATGGATGAATTTATTATAGGAGATAAGAAAACTGTACAGGTACGCGATGACCAAATTAATGTTTTTATAGATTAAATCCAACCAAATGGTTTAAGATATTTTAGGATGTTCAGGCGACGTGTTATAACGGAGGTCATATTGAAAGCCTGTTGTTAGACTGTGGTCCATTTCTCTTCTGAGAGTATTGAGGTACTCAGAAGATAACAGTAATATTTACTCTAACAAAAAATTGTTATGATGTCGCGAAATTAGAAACAGATAATTATATTTTTTTACTCCTCTTCGCAGCACTCTTCCATTAAGAGGATCCGTAATAACCTAAATCGCTATTGTTAAAATACTGATTATTAATGGTATCCTAAATAGTCACTAAAAACGTTACCAAAATTTATATAGACTTGTGTTAATTACTTGACTATATAAAACTGAGCAATGTTAAATATAATTATTTCTGTATTTAAAGCTTCAGTCATTAATTTAAATTCTAAGATAGTGCCGGTGAGTTAATGGTAATCAATAATATGTAGACATACGGGAACAGAAAATGTTTACGAATTGAAGCATGGACATTGCAGTATTCAAGTTTCATTTTACATATTTTTACATATTTTAGTGAATATTACATATATCATACAATACTACATAAAAGTAAATGTTTTTGCATTTTTAGCTAATTTTTCTTTTCATTTTGTTTCCTCTTCCTCTACAACTATATTTGTTTACTTAGGAATATTCCACAATACAGCGTTTCTCCTTCAACCCAATGTGATTTGTCGCCAGAGATTCCTGTCTAAAGCATCTTCTCCCCTTCTTACCTCAAATATCTAGCTTCCATGCTTCTCTTCACTCCATCCATCAACCGTTCTCTAGGCCTGCCTCTTCCATTTCTTCCATTAGCTTTCCAATTAAGGATCTTCTTTGGTATTCCCTCTTCTTCCATTCTTAATGAGGTGTCCATACCATTTCAAACGTTTTTCTTCTATTTTTCTTAATATATATGTATATATGTATATATATATATATATATATATATATTTTCCAACTTGCATAATTTCCATTATTGTGCTGTTTCTGATTTTATCCCTTCTTTAAATTCTTGTTGATCGCCTCCAAAAATCCATTTCTACTGCTAATAGCTTGTTGGCTTCTTTTCTACTTACTGTCCAGTATTCGGACCCTTACAACTACCTACATACATAATTATATTTTTATCCGCTTCGTTATTAATGAAATAAAATGAATATTGTTGAAGCTGTGACATATTATTCGATATAGCTGGTACTCAATGTCATTTCAAAGTATCTGGCGATATAATTAATCGTGCCTTTCAGTTAAAGAAACGCGATTTCCACTTCACTACTTCGGAGTCCTTGAGGTCACTCACTTCCTATTTCTATCCATTATAGATATATCACAATTATTTTATACCGCCGCGCCTACCGGTCCAGTTAAACTGCCTTGTTTAGCATTGTCAAGACTGCACATGCGTTCTGTTATAATTAATGAATTGTTTATTATTTAGTTTTCTCTCAGAAGCCATCTAAGTTCATCTATTCAAAGTATGTAAATAATAAAAAAACGACAAATGTTAATAATAAATCGTGGTGTCAGACAAGGGTGTTCTTTATCACCTCCTCTTTTTTAATTTATATATTATATAGACGAATTTATATTAAAGTGGCAGATTAATTTAAATAAGCATTTTAAAATAAAATAATAAATTGTTTGATACAATATTATTTGCCTGTGATCAAGTAGAGATTTCCAGTTCAGAAGATGATCTACAAGGAACTATTTTTAACTTGAAAAAAAAAATGCCAATTATAATTCAAAAGTTTCAAAGAATAAAACTAAAATGTTACCATTTAAAGAACAAGATACCTTAAGAGCAAAAATAGTAATTGATGATAAAATTTTAGAGCAAGTGAATAGTTTTAAATATCTAGGTTTCAATTGATCGTATGTTAAAATTGAAGATATTAATGATAAAATATATAAATTTAATCTAATGTGTGACACTATTAAAAGAACCCTTAAAACTCAAGAAAAAAAATTTATAAAGTAATGGCTGTTTCTGTATTGAAGTAATGGATCAAATTTTTGGACGATCACTAAAAGACAAGAACAAAGATTGGAAGCAAGTGAAATAAGATTTTGTTAAGAAATATAGTAGGATATACTCTGCTGGATAAGAAAAAAAAATGAACATATAAGAAAGGAACTAAATAGATTCAAACTTACAGATCGAATAATTAAATATAGGAACACCTGGAAAGAACATGTTGATAGAATGTTAGAAGAAAGATTTCCAAAATGATTACCGAATTATAAACCGCACAGAAGAAGAAATGTAGGACCCCCACACAGAAGATCGTTTGAACAATTTTAACAATTCTAGCTTTCATGAAACCGGAACGAGCCAACAGGCTTAATCCCTGGAAGATAAAGAAAGAAAAGCCATCTAGTTTGTATCGTAGGCCAGAGAAGCTTATTGTTAACTGTAACTTGTGATTCAAGAATGGCGCCAATAGGATCTTCACTTGCCGAAAAATTAAAAACATGGATTACAATGGAATACATGTTAAGTACTGATGGTAAAATTGTAATGTGCCAAGTGTATGAAAAAAGTAGGCTGTTCAGTGAAGTCGCAATTAGAACAATATATTATACAACAGGAACAAACTATGTCATTCTTCTAGAAATGACGCAAATGGAACATGAGCCTAAGTTCCAGGCAGTAGTTGATAGAAACTCCGGCTATCCTACTTTCCTCAGTACACACAAGATACAGATAACCATCTCCGGTGGACATATCTCCAGGGAAAATGGCTTTATTGAAGTATAGCCCTGTGGCATCTTGCGATGTAGAACGATCGTTTTCTCCATACAAGAACATTTTATCCGACAGACGTGTACCATTTACTCCGGAAAACATGGAGAAGTATCTGATCGTGGATTGTGCTATGAAATAAACAGTTTGTGCCACTTTGTTTCTTCCGATTCCGATTGAGGGTCTTTCCACTTTTCAGCGGTTGCCCTTTTACCAGCCGGCTGCTGGCCCTTCACATCCACATGTGTCAATCACAGAGGTAGATGATCAACAGCCAGTGTAGGGGTGACATGTGGTTAGCATGTCGAGTCCCCCCAGCCGTTATAGCTGGTTCCTCAACCTGGAGCCGCTACTTATTGTAGCTACCCAATTGCCTCACGATGCTGGGTGGGCACCGGTCCCATACTGGCCGAAATACCATGAGAAAATTTCTTCCCCCATGGAGACTCGAACCAGCGCAAGTCCCGTAGCTCTGCGCCAAGGCTTCCTACCTTAACCGCTCGGCTACGGCGCGGGACCACTTTGTTTCTTAATTTCTTTAATAGTTTATAAGGAAATGTTTCTAGAATATTTCATGTTTATTAATTTAAGCATGTTGTCCAGGACAATTAGGGGCCGCTTGTATTAGGCTCAACAATTCAAATATTCAGAAGATATTAAAATTAAAAAGTGGAGTTTCTGCAGTGCTTAAAATACTAAACTATGGTTAACAATTTGATAAATAACCACTCCAGAGCAAAACACATTACACGGAGGATCACTTGCGAGCTAATATTCATGTATTACATATTTTTTGATGTTACATATTTAATTACATATTTTACTTTATTTTGCTACATGTTTATCTAGATATTTCTCAGTTTGATACCACATAAAATTCGGGCTCTAGTAATGAGATGTAAACAGCACTTGCCTTTACAGTTCGTCAAAACATACAAAACCAGGCTGATTGAACGTAGCAAAACACTGGCGCGGGGAGAGGAGCTCGTGCTGCTCGGCCGGCCGCTTGATTTTGTCCTCTACGTTTAGCAGTGGGGAACAAACAGGCATTTCATGAAATATCCTCACCTTAATTATAAGTGAATGGTCAATTGATTTGCAAGAAATCTTATGTACAATTTAACTCAGAAAATTATTATTATGCATGGATGACGTAAGAAGAGGTATGAGGGAGATAGATCTGGAAGAATTGGAATGGGAAGAAGGAGAAATAAGACAAAAATTTAAAAAGCTTTGTGCACAGGAAGATGTATTACATTGTAAACCTATTTATAAATAAATAAATAATAATAATACTAATAATTATTATCTTCATTATTATTATTATTATTATTATTATTATTATTATTATTATTATTATTATTATTATTATTAAATATTGAATTTCGGAGCCCACGTCCTGAAAATACAACAAGAATTGTTTGTTAGTAAAAACAGCAATATTTACTTATTTATGCCATACCATTCACTTGGTCTCCCTTTACGTGCCACAAGCCACGCCCTGTAGGGAGAGGGACCGCACACAGGACATGGAGGGCCTCTCCGAGAAAACACAACATTAATATGAAACACACATTCATACTGAAAAAAGACGAATATGATAATTATGATTACGGTAGCCAGATGGTGTTCGGAGACCGTTTGGGCCTTAAAGTTTCCTAGCATTTACCTTACAGTGAGGAAACATCACCCGGGAAACTTGTGGTTCGAACCGGAGCCCGATGTGTGATAAGGCAGCACGGTACCTCGAGGCCATAGTGGTAAGAAAAAAAATGATAATCTTAGTCAAATTTATAGCTTTCGTAAATGATTTTGTTGCCTGGTAGAAAATGTAAAGAGGCGTCTAAGTAGCATTTTGACGTTATGGATACAGAACATTCCGAATCCTTCAAACCAGAGATCGGCAGCCAGTGGCACAGGACAGTTCAATGTACAGTAACTCTATCGATATTGAAATTTAAATCGACTCGTGACACAGCAATTGCCCATCTAGGATGCATTTAACTACTTCACAATTCAATTTGGAATATTTAAGACACTATAATTTTACAAATAGAAAACATTCTGAACAACTAATATATGTAAACAGTGCACTTAAAATGCTTCAGTATGTCCTGAATTTCAGTGTGATAACGGTAAGGGACAATGACCTGGTCATTATACAAGTAACCCATATTAAAAAAAATGATAAGTTTGGCCGCTTTAAGATGTCAGTTACTGTCATATTTTGTTGTATACAGGAAGCTGCGTATACCTAACGTGTCTAGACACTTTTTTTTTGTGGAAATTGACAGACTTTTTGGTTTAATTTAATTTTGAGGCGATTTAATATATTTCATCATATCCCGACCAGAACCGTTGTGTATAAACCAGCCAGCTAAGTAGTCTATACAAATTATTTTGTGTAGGCGCATGATCATATGTTTTAAATTCGTGAATATTTATATTGTTGAAATACGAAATGATTGTGGAGAATCAAGAAAATCTGCAATCTGGTTCATTTGAACTCACGATATCCCGAATACGAGTAAACATTACTCTCTGAAATTCTCGTTCATTATAACTAATTTAATTTTAATTATACTCGTATTATAAGCTGATGGCAATAACTAGTACAAATTAAATTCAAATATTTACTTTGATAACTCAGGAGGGGGAAAAAAATCCCAGTAAGTTCGGTCGGGACCGAATTTGAATTCATGGCCTTCCTAACACGATTCTTAAATGCTACCTATGATTCGATTCGTTCGATTTAACTGATTTCAATGTAATTATATTACGAAATGACGAATGACGATGAATGAAATGTCCGTTGTAATGAAATTCTAGTAATATCTTTAAAACTCGTGATAAAATCTCAGTAAAGTTCATCGGCTCCCGGATTTGAACCCAACATTTTTTGAATATATGGCTCAACGCTACTCTCTGGAGCCAACTCGCTCAGATAGATTTTCTTGTAAAGCCGTCAGTCAGTGATATTTAATTTTAATGACGAAATCGGAAGCAGAGTGGCGAATTAGATGGTAGCTGGAGGTCGTTGGACCATCTTCACCCTGGCGGCCGGTCATCAGGAGACAATTCAAGTGTTGTATCCGGTGCTAGGGCAATAATCTCTACTCGTGAGAAAAATAACTGGACTCAACATTTCGTTTCTTAAAAAAAAAGTGTTATGACATTTATCCGCTATATCTCTAGCTACCATCTGAGGACCTGACAACTAATTCTACTTATTTTTAGTGAGTCAGAATATTTCATCCGCTTTAACACATATCTTGAGAATGTCTTTCTGGTCTATTATTAGGATCCAGTGTCCTAGTGGTTACCACTAGTTCCGAGATTCTCCAGCGAGTGACTTTTTAAGGAATACAAATCTTGAATATTCAATATTATCTTCGAAAATAAAGCCAATCTGTGGATCTTTATAGTGTAGATGCAATCCAGTGTCCTAGTGGTTACCACTAGTTCCGAGATTCTCCAGCGAGTGACTTTTTAAGGAATACAAATCTTGAATATTCAATATTATCTTCGAAAATAAAGCCAATCTGTGGATCTTTATAGTGTAGATGCAAGCTTCAAGTAAACCTCTGAGTAAAATCTGTCAACCTTTTTTTTCTAATATCTAAAAAACCATAGAATAGTTTCGTGGAATAAAGTAACCCTATTAGATTACTGATATTATCTTTTAAAAACGAAACTATAACAAAAATTGGTGATTATTATTATTATTATTATTATTACTATTATTATTATTATTATTATTATTATTATTATTATTATTATTATTATTATTTATAAGCAGATAGCAGTAATGTTAATCGTAGAACCAAACGCATTAGATGTTAAAATGGCGATAGAAAAATTGAAGCTGTATAAAGCATAAGGTTCAGATGAGATCCCAGCAGAATTGATAAAATCAAGTGGAGAAAAATTGATGGCCAAGATACGCCAGTTGCTTAATATGATTTGGGATAAAGAAGGTCTTCCAGATGAATGGAAAGAATCGATTATCATACCAATTTATAATAAAGGATATAAAACTGATTGCAACAACTATAGGGGCATCGCATTACTTTCAACTTCGTACAAAATTCTAACAAATATATTAGTAAGCAGACTTACTCCTTATATTGATGAGATTCTAGGAGATCATCAATGTGGATTTAGAAGAAACAGGTCTACAACAAATCAGATTTTTAGTTTAAGACAGATTTTAGAAAAGAAATGGGAATATAATGGTATTGTACTTCAAACTAGGCATACGACTTCAATTTAGCATGGGATTCAGTTAAGAGGGAGTAGTTATATAGTATCCTGCTGGAGTTCGGAATTCCTAAATAGTTAGTTAGATTTATACGAATGTGTCTAAATGGCACAAAGAGTAGGGTGCGTGTAGGCAAACAGTTTCCGGATACTTTTGAAATCCACAATGGGTTGAAGCAAGGAGATGCACTATCTCCTCTACTATTTAATTTTGTACTAGAGCATGCCATCAAATCTTTAGAGGATGAAGAAGGCCTACAACTCAATGGTATTAATAAGCTGTTAGTTTATGCTGATGGTGTAGTACTATTGGGCGATAGCGAGGAGATACTAAAGACCAACACGCACACACTATTGAGTAACACTAAGAAATTAGGACTGGAATATTGAATATCAATAAAACTAAATATATGGTCACATGTAGAAATACATTATATAATGGAAATTGACAGCTAATGACAAATGAGAGAAATTTTTAGGAAGTGGCTGAATTCAAATACCTAGGAACAACAATCACAAACAGGAATGAGATGCACAAAGAAATTAAACATAGGCTCAATTCTGGAAATGCACGCTATTATGCATTACAGAGACTCTGGACGTCTCAAACTCCTTTCAAAAAAACGTTAAACTGAAAATATATAAAAACTATTATTCTACCAGTTATATTATATGGATGCAAAACATGGACTCTTACTTTAAGGGAGGAAAGGAGATTACGAGAATTTGAGAATAAAGTTCTTAGGAAAATGTTTGGACCTAAGAGAGATGAACAGACAAGTGAATGGAGAAGACTACATAACAATGAACTACATGGCGTTTATAGGAAGCCAGATATATAATAAGAACAGTTAAGTCTCATAGACTGCGATGGGCAGGGCATGTGACACGAATGGGGAATGAAAGACGTGCATGGAAGCTTCTTCTAAGAAAAATAGAGAGAAAACGCCCAGTTGGTAGACCAAGAATGAGGTGGGAGAATAACATTAACTATGATTTGTGGGAAGTAGATTATACAGGGGATGATTGGAAATCATTGGGTCAGGATAGGGATATATGGAGAGCTTATATCCGCGCGGCCATGAACCTACGGGTTCTATAGTGCTAGTGAGTTAGTTATTATTTATACATTTTATTTTAAAAATGTGGAAATTAAATAAGTTAAAACTTAATTCGGAAGTCGACCCTTGATAATTGTAATTGAAATATCTTAAATAGCAGATTCTGAACATATCTCACATAAATAAAAATTACAAAATTAAAATTTAGTTACGAATAAAATTATTTTAAACATGGCTCAAATAATAATAATAATAATAATAATAATAATAATAATAATAATAATAATAATAATATATTAATATTATTCCTAATGAAACAATAAGGTAAGAATTCAAAATTTTTAACTTAAATGGAAAAATGCAAAGTTATAAACAAAAATGGCATGAACATATTTTCAAGAATGGGCTCTTTGATGCTAATAAAACAAACACTGTTGTACCAGCCTCAAGGCTACAGAGATGTGGGACGTCCCAGAAGACGATGGGAAGATGAATTCTGAGAGCGGAACAGTCCAGGGCCTACCATGAAGATGATGATGATAATAGTAATAAAAATAAAAATAAAATAATAATATTAATATTAATAATAATAATAATAATAATAATAATAATAATAATAATAATGAAATTAAAGAAAAATAAGGAAATAACATTTTAAGATGTTCACATTGTCTTCAGTCCTGTGTGTTATAACGCAGCGCTTGCTATAGTGAATATTAGACCGCGGAATCTCGTACTTTTATTTTCTGAGGTGCATACAACTGGATAGTAGGCCCTATTTTGAATAATGAGATAGAAAATAACAGGCTTATATTTGTAAGAATATTTTATTGCGAAATATATTACCTCTTGTGTTATTACTCAGAACATTTTGTGTGTTTAAATATATTTTGTGTGTAGTGAGTGTCCTTGTATAATGTTATGATAAAATGAGTTCTGGTAATGAAATTCAAACTCGGCATTTCAACTTGCGATTGAAAATAAATAAATAAAGAAAAAAAAACAGAAAAAAAAAAGGATTTGAATCCGGGAACTCCCGAATATAAGCACAAAATGCTACCGCCTCGCCTGAATAAACTTGCTTGATTTTATTTCAACGTTTTGAGTTGAACATAAAATGTTGCTTTCTTTTGTTTTCGCTATTGAAAGTGAGTTACGGAAAGTGAAGGCGTAATTGTTTAATTACTCTCTCACACACGCATACAACTTACCAGAGTAATAGTCCAGTTGAGTTTCCTGTTGTTCCAGATGTCGGTCGTCCTGTTCGTAAACCGGCGCTGCAATGCAAACAAAATATTATTAGCTATTATCCCAATCAATAAATGTCACATTAATAAAACGGTAAAGACTACCCTCCAACAAGAATGTAACCCCATGTGACCTGCTCGCTTTTCATTGGTTATGGAGACCGACGTACGTTGTAGCAACGCGTTTTAAGGTCGAACATGATCATAAAGCCCATGGTCTATCGAATAATAATAATAATAATAATAATAATAATAATAATAATAATAATAATAATAATAATAATAATAATAATAATAATAATAATAATAATAATAATAATAATACATTATTGATTCTTTATACTCAGCAATAAGCCAACTACTTAATGAGTTTGGAAAGATTACATAAGTAACTAAAGATATTGCATTCGCTTAAAACCTTAAAATACCTTATTCGAGGGAGCTTGTTTAAGACTTTTTGTGACCATTTTGTGTTGAAATTAATAATTAATTTTACCAGTAAACGGAGTCAAAACAAATCTGATAGAATAAAAAAAATCACAGAAAATATATTATAGGAATGAGATAAGAAAATTAGACAAATATATTAGGATGGAGGATAAGAACTGTATTTAAAAAGAATCTTGTTGACTTCATCTTGAAACAGATCAGACAACCTAAGGCAAAAAAAAATAAAAAAAAATATATATATATATATATTCTCATAACTAATTTTAATGAGCTCAAAGGGAAGAAATATTAAACTTTTCGTTAAAAAATAAAATAGTTGATATCCCATTCCATTAACTTACTTTAACCTCTAACCTTATAGGTATTATTTATATCCCACACGCAATCCGGGCCTTATAATGACACGCAAGAACTGTCGGTAGCGAGAACTTAAACTATGGATCACACACTTTTTTTACTACACAAGGACATGGAGGGCCTTCCTGAATGAGTGATCAGCTCAATATCAAGGTCTTCTTCTAGACAACACAAAATTAAGACGAAACACACCATTCACACTAAACATGGCGAATGTGATAATGATGTTTATGATGGATATTCGGGAACCGTTTGGGCCTTAAAAGTTTTCTGACATTTGTCTTAAAGGTGAGGAAAAAAACTACCACCCAGTAAACTTGTCCCGACCGGGTAGGACGTAGCAGCACTACCCCGAGACCACAAATAGCTGACACTCACTGGCACCATCGAACCCGTAGGTTCATGGCCGCGCGGACATAAGCTCTCCATACATCCCTATCCTGAGCTAATGCTTTCCAATCATTCCCTGTATAATCTACTTCCCACAAATCATAGTTAATGTTGTTCTCCCACCTCATTCTTGGTCTACAAACTGGGCGTTTACCTTCTGGCTTTCCTACAAGAAGTCTCCATTCACGTCTTTCATTGCCCATACGCGCAACATGCCCTGCCCATCGCAGTTTACGAGACTTAACTGTTCTTATTACATCTGGCCTCCTATAAAGACCATGTAGTTCATTGTTATGTAGTCTTCTCCATTCACCTGTCTGTTCATCTCTCTTTGGTCCAAAAATTTGCCTAAGAACCTTATTCTCAAATACTCGTAATCTCCTTTCCCCTTAAAGTAAGAGTCCATGTTTCGCACCCATATAATATAACTGGTAGAATAATAGTTTTATATATTTTCAGCTTAACGTTTTTTGAAAGGAGTTGGGACATCAAAAGCCTCTGCAATGCATAATAGCACGCATTTCCAGAATTGAGCCTATGTTTAATTTCTTTGTGCATCTCATTCCTATTTGTGATTATTGTTCCTAGGTATTTGAATTCAGCCACTTCCTCAAAATTTCCCTCATTTGTCATTAGCTGTCCATTTCCATTATATACTGAATTTCTACGTGTGGACAAATAGCTGATATAATAACAAAAAAAACTACTTTCTTTCCATTAATTAAATAATCACTAAATTAAAATATATAATAAAAGGATCATAAATCATAAAAATAATCAATTTTAGGCTAATTTTATAAATGCTATCTATTTTATAACCTTGTATTTTTAAGACACGGAATCGAAGCGTAGGCTAAATGGCTTACTAAGTGACATTCCCATCATATCTTTATTACCGCTTATCACGGGTTAATCCAGCAGTTCAAATCCAATGGCTACGAATTTTGACAGAGTTTGGTTTTTATAGCTGAGTGTTTTGTGGAAACTGCATCTTGTCCGAAATTCCTTTTCGACTTCGATCAGAATCGTATTCCTAAACAACCATGACTTAGATTATTAAAATATGAAACATTAAATTATTTTTTAACATGGTCCTCATAAAGACCAAAACCAGTAGATATAAATCAAAGCGTATAAATGCTTTATAAGAGCTGTGACGAGGACAAAGAAAATTACTGAATGAAGATAAAAGCGTGCGCATACAAGTTCACATGATAACTTCCTGCTGCAACAATATAAGTGTGGGATCATAACTGTTACGCACTTTCACGTGTAACTGTTCTTCATTTGTTTCCGACAGGAAATTCCCTATGAACCATCTCGTATCATGTAAATGTGGAGAGAAAGGGAACTGAATTTATCACAGAAGTGGTAGCATTTATTTATTAATTTGTTTAAAGTAATCCTACTACAGGTCTTTGGAGGCCACTAGGGTAGTAGCAGGTTAAGGCTTCCAACTTTTTAGACAATCCACCCGGGTTGTCAGCCCTACGTGACGACAGCCTCCACCCTCAGACACACATTTGATACTCATTTCCGTTAGATGTTGAGTCGACGCCAAGGCCGTCAAAGATTTTAAGTAAGTTTAAAAATCCTGGCATTACCTTCCGCTTTGTAGCATACTGTCTTAACCAGCTATGTTACGGTGTTCCCCAGTTTATTTATTTAGTCTAGAGAAGTTAAACCTAATGTCGCCTTCTCTTCTGTAAAATATTCTACCATGACAAACATATGTTACATTAAATAATAGTAATGTATTAAATTAATTATGTATATTATTTAAATGAGTAATAATAATAATAATAATAATAATAATAATAATAATAATAATAATAATAATAATAATAATAATAATAATAATAATATCTAAGCCCTCGTTTCATACCGCTCCATGATTCACAGGAGAGGATTTCGTTAGCCCTGCAATTTTACACACATGGCTAATTCTCGACAGATTTGTCCAAGTCGCGGGGCTGGACATAATTTAGTAGCTAAGTTCTATCGGGAACCTGGTGTCTCAGGTATATTGAAACCTCCCTGCACTGAGATATTTGCGAACACTCTGAACGGACCTAGTATTAATACATGAATCTTGATTTGGAGAATGGATGAGGCATCCGCCATAAACAGGAAACAAATTTGGAGGCCCATCTCCAGGGATACAAGGACATCAGTAAGGCAACTGGTTATGGTAGTACACAAAATAATAGTTGTGGATGTTCTAAGAAGGCAACCCCCCCCCCATTAAAATACCCAACGTAGTGTTGGTAACACTACTTGCAGATTTTTTTTTCATGTTTAACAGCGAGCTGAATTAACACGTGTCAAGAACAAACTGTTATCTGGAATGTTAGAAGCCCTAATAATAAAGGAGAATTACTTAATGTTAAAAGGCACAAAGGAATTAAATTATTATACAATGGTTTACAGTGGAGTCCTTCTGACCAAACACGCTCAATGTGGTGTTGGAATTTACTAAGAAACAAATGGAGAAAAAAATATTGCTTTGTAAATAAGAGAATAATAACTTGCAAATTTATTTAAAATTTATAGGGGACACTTAACAGTAAATTTGATATGTATTTCCCCTGGAAAGAAGAATTAATTAAGACCAAATTATTTTATCACGAATTGCGTAATTTGATAAAAAAATAAGAAAATTTGTTTAGTACGTGGCGACATAAATTGAAGGCTACATAATAAACCTATACCAGGATTTGTAGGAACATTTGGAGTAGAACATTTAAATCATAATAGTGAGGAACCTAAGCAGTTTGCATAGTACAAAAAACTGAAAATAATTATACCTTTTTTAGGAAAAAATAAATATATACATTTAAGTAAGTCAATCATTAACTTTATCAGTGCAAATAAAAAAAAAATAATATATACAAGTTCAAGGAGGAAGTGACATCATCTCTCATAATTATCTAGTCATCAGAAATATTATAGGCCTATAGATAGAGAAAGTTTAAATAAAATATATACAAATCTCGACAGAGTGTAGGCCTATAAGAATATATCAGGTATTTAAGATGATTACAACAATATCCAATGACCGGTGAAGGATGATGATGATAATGATAAGGATGATATGATGGTCGGATGATTTTCGGGGACCGTTGGGCCGTAAGCTTCCTGACATTTGTCTTAGAGGTGACGAAAAACCCCGAAAAAAACCTCACCTAGGAGCCTATCCCGACCGGGAATCGAACCCGGGCCCGCTGCGTGACAAGGCAGCACGCAACTTCGAGACCACAGCAGCGGACCTAGGAAACCTAAGATTATAAAATTATAAAAGGTGTATATATTAAATTACAAAATTCAACCAAATTAATGGAGTAATCAAACATCGCTTTGTCAAACAGATGTTGATAGAAACAAATTAATTACGTATACATAACATAATTTTAAAACCTGCACTTCTCTATGGCAACGAAACAAAAGTGATACACAGATAATAGAAGCGCACAAACCAGGTTCCTGAGATAATTACTAGGTTTCAAAGACATTCAGAGATCAGGATTAACTTAAAAAAAAAAGACAAAGATAACATAAAATTGTACCAGAAAAAGAAATGGTTCCATCAGTAAAAAGACACCAAATCGCTCCCCAAATTAGTTTTAAAATGCAAATCTAGATAGAAGAGAGACTTGGATTGACCACTGAAAGATCACTGAAAGCCACAAACGGTCCCAGAAGATCTAAACCGATATAAAATTCATAATGATGATTATGACTGCCATAAATCACTCTGGCATAAACATACGAGCTCTCAATTAAACGGTAGAAGAAAGATCACATCCCGGCAGATGGTGTGAGTATTGTCGGCAATGTCTCATGCAAGTCACAGGTTCTTCCCCCATCCCCAAGGCATTATGATTCATACAGGGGAGAAAAATCACCTTTTATCTATAGGGTTTGTCCAAAAAATATAAACACACACATAACACTGTTTGTTTTGTTTCTTAGGTTAAATAAATAAATCCATGGCACAAAACTTCGATGAGCCAACTGGTCGCTGCCACTGGCTAGCAGATGATAACAGCAAATTATGGTTAGAGTAATTTTAGTTTAATTTTTAACAATCGGATTTCGCTATTTCTCATATCAAATACTTCTCAGTTTATACTAGAAATTTCTATGATACAGTTGGAAATCGAACATGGACCCATGGAGTACGAGTCAAATATAAGTTAACTGTTACACAATGATTAGTTATGCTGTGAGGTTAATTGTGACGCAAAGAAACTTTGCCAGATATATAAGGGTATCCACCCACATCCTGTTATATAGGATGAATGGTATTTATCTTCCGCATTAAACATTGAAAATGAAGATGATGGCAGTAATAATAATAATAATAATAATAATAATAATAATAATAATAATAATAATAATAATGTCTATAATCCAAAAAATGGATCATGACTTTTTCCACAAGTAACCTTTCATTCCATTGTATCTTTTGTCTTCCTTATTCAGTTACTTGTAAATTATTAATTTTTTTAATCACATTCTCAAATATTGTATACAATGTTAATTTTGATGATCATAATGGATTATAAATATCCCCCTCTGCATTCTTGTATAATCTACTCTTGGCTCCATACTTTCACGTTTTATTGGAGAAACCAATTGCATAATTTTCTTAAAAACTATTTGTTAGGATTAATCGAACATTGTTGAGTTGTTTAAGAATTACCCTATAGAATATAAGATGGGGAGAGATACAATGCAGCATCCTCGGCAGATTCAGGATATCCGAGTACTTTTGGGGGAGCACAAATGCACCAATATCATGCGATTCAACCGCCCCTGAGCTCTGCATTATATAATAATTCTCAGCCTTGCTGAACATTTATCCATGAATGGCAGAAGTCCATTCATTTGTAATACTCTATTCTGCGAAACTAAAAATATGCTTCCGCAAATTATGAATGATTTTTTTCATGATTTTCTATAGAAATTGTCAAGAACAGGATATAGAAAATGTGAGAAAAAAACAAGTATTGTTCTGAATAAAGTTCCATTGTTCGCAGAAATATTGCACCTTGTTTGGACATTTTATTATTTTCTAGCGTAACCTGAGGACAAATTAATTTAAATGTTTAGTTCTGCAAGTATTCAGACATTGCCTACTACACAAGAAGGCTGTTCTTATTTCCAGGAAAGTTTCCGGTGTTCATTTGATAGAAGATTGAGTTGAGCCTGTCAACAACAAGAAAAGCCAAATTTCTACTCATCAGTTGCATGATATCATCTGCACATCTTACCGACTGTACTATCCAGCCACAATTTTCTTATTAATTTCATTATGATGTATGGACATTTTAACATGAAAGTCGTGTCACGTCTAAATATTCATGTCTCTTGTTTGTTTTATGTTTTAATGATAATCTGAAATAGTGATTACGTTTACAGTAATAGATCCTGGTAATTCAAGCATTTTTATTAGGCCTATAAATGAATAAAGGGCACTCCGTAGCATAGTTGGTTAAGGTAATACGCTATAAGCCGGAAGATCGAGGACTTGAGTCCTAGTGGGGTCAGTATTTTTAAAGTGACCTAAATCTTCTGGCTGCAACATGGCCCTGAGGTCAATTGCCTCTAACTGAAATGAGTATTAGGCGCTTGTTCTGGGGATAAAGGCGGCCGTCATGAAGGGATAAGAACCCTGCTGACATCTCGTGTCAATTGTCTAAAAATGTGGGAGCCTTAACCTCCTACTACCTGGGAACACTTTATCCTTTTATAAATAAATAAATACATTTTATTGGGAAGATTATTACAATACATTCTAATTGTAAGGGCTTATTGTAATGATTATATTTTATTCAATATTTTATTAACATTTATGGCTTACATATAATACTAACCATAAAGAATGTAAGCCTAATGGAGAAGGCCGGTGGAGAGGGCGCGGTTTCTTATTTGTGTTATTGTAAGATTCTGGATTTTTTTTTTGGTGGTATACAGTTGGTCGTGTTTGGTTCATATGTCTTGTTGCGTGGACTTATTTGTTTTCCATAGAGTTTTGCTATTTTCATCTCTATCTTGATATAAAACTGTTGTATGATTCATTGTAGTGAAATATTCAAACCCAGCTTTTGTCGTGAAGAATGGGGGGGAGGGGCAAATAAATTTGATCAGCCTTGGTGGAATGGTTTGAACCAGGACCTCTCAAATTTTAATCTCCATCTGTACTGTTTAAGGCAACTGGCTTGAATTGTTTAATATAAATTAAAACGAAAGTGAAAACCCACAAGACCATTCATTTCATGCCGCCAAGAGCACGCCTATAAAATGTGCAATAATCACAGCTACGTAAATCAGGGCTACTGGCATACTGTTTCCGTATGCACAACCATACTGAAAACTGTGCACCGTGAAATATAATGGTAAGGAAACCACACAGCTCATCAGATTACAGAATGATTTAGAATTTAGTTTCAGCTCCGTGACGCTGATGTAATTCATAGTCAACAACATTATCACATTCTTCAAGTGACGCGTATATTGTTTTAACCCCATCTGTTAACATCTCTTGACATTTTAACAGCAATGATTAGGCAATGCCTTTAAGAAAATCATCAGTGCTGGCAAAAGGATAAGTAAAATTCCGATGGAAAATAGGTCTTGAATCGATTTTTTATATAATTATATTTGTATTTTTTGTTTATGTATTTTTTAGAAATAAATTTAGTGTTTGAAAAAAATAGATAAGTATATATTTTATGATAATTTTTTCATGTTTTATAATTTAACGTGGCTTGTCACTGGAATCCGTGTTGTATATTTATGCTAGTTGAGTGAAAGAAGGTTTTATGGTCTTATATTTACCAGAATAAGTGCAACGTTATATCATTATTGTTTTATTATTACTATTTAATTTTAACGTATTAAATTTATTTTCCATTTAGGCTACTTATTTTTAATACGAATAACCCCTTCAAAGAACTATGTACTAAATTTCTAAACGTTTGTTATGCAAATATTGTATTATTAGTGATATATACTAGCGACACATCGTGTACAGGTCATGAAGTAAAATGTTAAGTACGTGATGTATCAGTCCTTTTCAACTAAAATGCATTTCTGTATAAAAATTTCGTCAAGTAGTTAAAACCATGTGCGTTTTCAGAAACATGTTCCATCTTCGGCATGTTATTTAGTAGGCCTATAAGTACCTCAACTAATATGAATTTCAGTTTAAATTTTCGTCAATGTAGGTTTTTAGAAACATATTCTATCTTCGGCAGTTCATTTGGTAATGAGGCCTACTAAATAACATGCCGAAGATGGAACATGTTTCTGAAAGGCCTACATGGTTTTAACTACTTGACGAAGTTTTTGAAACAGAAATTCATCTTAGTTGAGGATGACTTATATATCACGTACTTATTTTAATATTTTAAAATACCTATAAATTGTAAGCCTATTTGGAACGTTTGAAAGGAAGTATTTCTTGACCGGCACATGATTTCGATAATAACGGGTAAAAAGGTGTTGAGATTGATCTTCATTCGGTAAAAGTATCTTCAGCTAGATTTAATACAGTTAATTACTTCTCCGGTAAAACAAAATAATTTCAGTAAACTTATTGTCATATTGTAGTTCCAGGACACAATCTAGTCACTTAACCCGTATTCGCCTTGTTTACTGTGAATGTATCTTGTATCTTGAAAGCCCATGTTTCCCTTAACAGAGATTTAGGCGCTCTCCCCCTACAGGGAAGAATTTGAACCGTACTAATTTAGTTACATTTGTTTTCGTATAGATGTTAGCGTTCCGCCTCATACTGACATCTAGGAAACCAAGGTAGTACTAGGAGGGGAAAATTCGGTAAATTTTGCTTAGAGGCCTTTTCATTCAGGCTTAAGGATCTTTTACGAGCCTGAAAATCTTCAGACTCGGGACCCACGGCTTAAAGTCCCTCCCGGAGGACTTGCTCCTTGGATTTTTCCATCCTAAAAAAATCAATCGACCCCGGCCGGGTTTGAACCCGCGACTCTCGGGACGAGAGTTATGAATGAATATTGTTTTGTCTTGAATATTCGTGTTTTCTCGGAAATGATCTATGTATTCCTTGTAAGGTTAAAAGTATCCGATCCAAGAGTTCACACATTCACTCGCGAGATGTCTGTAAGCTCTGGAAGGCGTGCGGAGACGAGAGTTTAAATTAAGCAAGAAAATAAAATGAAAAAAAAAGTGTAAAGATACAGATAGGAGTGAGATTTTTAAAAATGGGCAGTCATGTGATAAGGATGAAATATAACAGGGTTCATACTGAGATGGAGTGCGAAGTGAATTATCTGTAGAATGAAATAGGAGATCTCTTTTTGAAGCAGACTGTGTCATGTTAACCACAAACCGAGTCATCGAACTGAGGTAGTAAGTTTAATTGTCGAGTTAATGAGCTTATCGAGTGGGCTGATTTAATGTTCCTTTATTACAACACGCAAAAAGCACCTCCGGCCATTTTTACAGACAAATGCTAAAATTAATTCAAACTCTCTCTGTAATACCATTTTACGATAAACCTATCTCATATTATAACTTACTTCAAGAAGCAAATGTTCTTATTACAATAAAATCATTACAACAGACCACATTCAAACATAGATAATAAAATAACTATCTTCTGAGACATACAGTTGTTTATGATCACTCAAATTGTCATTGTAACAAAATATTTTCTAATATCCTTTAGACCACTTCCGCATTTTCTATGAAGCATCCGCGCTAACCCACACTCCAATACAATATTAGTTCCATATAATTTATTAACTTCGTGTTTATTATTTAGTAAGTAAATATATCAATATTTTAGAGATTCACAACAAGCCCAATACATGGATTCTAAAATGGTTATATTTTAGAGATCAGAGGTCTTTCGGTACTTTAAAATAATTATGTAACATTACAAACCTGACTATAGTATATTCCGATATTAGCGTTGGAGCAATTCTCCTTATAGTTTTCGGTACTCAGTGGAAGTAGGCCTACGTTAGAAAAGTAACTGACAACTCACGTACTTTTGTTGATGGACTAAAATTGTTTATATGAATATTCATATCTGTGGTTGGGATTACTCTGAGCCTTTTAATGTATTGTAACAGTATTATATAATATGGTCTTCATTTTTATACTCTCCATTATATAAAAATAAAATAAAAACTGTGAAAACTTCATGCCACGTGGTTTAAAGATAAAGGGAAAATAACATAGGCTATCAATTAATTTCGACGAGGTTTTAAAATTTAATTAGATTTACAACAAATATATTTGGAAGTAGCTTGAATTCAGAAATTTCAAATAGGCCTACAAATTTCTTAGTAGAAATAATTCAAATATCTTGTATATTTTAGGTGCGGGTGGCATAGATCATGTGAAAGTATCTAAAGGAGGTTAGATTAAGAAAGAGAAAATATGTTTTGGGACACAAATACAGTATTCTCGAAAATATTTTTTCACAGAAGTGTATCCATACATTACTTTATAGAGCTTTGGCCTAATTTTTCACACAATACATAGATGTTGATTATAATAATAATAATAATAATAATAATAAATAATAATAATAATAATAATAGTCAGATAGAAGAACTTAGTTTATTTTTTTATTTTTCGATAAAATGTTTAAATATGTCTGCAATGTTAAGCTAAAAACGTCGCAATAATCGTGCGCAATTTTATAAATTTCACTCTATAGTAATGTTTCTTTCTTTTACTTAGTTTAACCTCTCCTACTGGTATGTCCTGGACACGACCTGACAGGAGACATGTCCACACACGGACCCTCCCCGGATGAGTGATCAGTTTAACGCCTCCGAGGCAATATGAACGTTTAAGACAAAACACACCACCATTCACTTATATATTTATACTTAATATGGCTAATATGACATAGATGATTGTAATGGCCAATGGTCTTCGGGGACAATTTGGGCCATAGTAATTCTGCCCGAAGGCAGGTCTTTGACTGCAATCATAGCATTTTCGTGCTATGCTTTGCAGCTTTACTAGGAAATTGTAGGTGTGGTAGCTTCCCGTTGCTTTCCACACCGGTGAAGGATGATGATGATAATGATAAGGATGATGGTGGCCATATGATTTCGGGGACCGTTTGAGCCTTAAAGTTTTCCTGAGATTTGTCTTACAGGTGAGGAAAAACCCCGATAAGAACCCCACCCAGAAAAACTGCCCCAACCGGGGATAATATATATCATCCAGGAAACTTGTCCCGATCGGAGATCGAACTAGGGTCCGGTACGAACAATAGTAACTACATAGAAATAAACACGTGTTAAAGTGAAAATGTGCTGGAGTCAGTCTTCTTGTGTAATATTCAGATAAATCAATTAAAATCCACGTATCGCAAGTCGTCTATGTTTAGAAATAATTATTTTCATTTTTTTGTTAAACAGCGTGTACATCTGTGTGCTTGTCCCTCAGCAAAATATTCATGAAGAAGAATTTTATGTGTTCTGTGGTGCCTCAACGTGTTCGCCAAGTGTTTATCCTTGAGGAACTTCGTCTCATTAGCATCAAATTCAAGCCTTAAATTCGGATGGTCGTCTATTGTAGAAGAAAAATATGTAATTGGTTACATCAAAATTAAACTATGAATTTGTAAGCTGAAAATGCAACTTTGTTCTTAAATCACTGAATTACTTTTTTTTATTGACTGATACAGAAACTCAACATATATTTGGAAAATTTTAAAATTAATAAATTAATGTATGTTCTCACTGTATTCATTTTAACAGTATAAACTAGTAAAAAGGTTACGCTAACTCTGCCCAAGTTCGTTGGAGGAAAATCCATTCTTCGGTGGTCGAATCCGTGTCACAGAGTCTGTGGGATTTTCCAATGTGGAATTCCTTGAGCAAAGTACCCAATGAGAGCCAGAAATATGCGACGTAAACGCACTAAAAACAAATTGGCTAAATTAACAAGGTTTAATGTAATTGCTTGTAGCCTACTTTTTGTTTACCTTGTGTTTTCCTACAATTTTAAAAATTACTGTGTTTAGCACTTTTACGATTGTGTGGTGTCAAGTCATTTAATTATTTCCAGTGGTTACCATATTTTAAAATTTAAATAATTATACTCTACTGTTAGGTCTATATTTAGAAGCCTGTAATTCTTTTCACACGATAATAGCGCTGAGGTTTTGGTTGGATGATACTGCCCATACATTTCCTGACTACTGGGGAGGTGCGTTTTATTGTCTGGTCTCAAGGCGAAAATGCCCGATCCGGTTATTAAGATCAGATACAAATGTTTTAGATAAGAAAATAATGAGATGTACTGTCCTTCACGGGGGTTACACAAAATAAATGGTGCAAACCTTCGGCATGAGAACGAACTCTGGCCTTTCTGCTCAGAGCTCCGAGACCACATCTTATAATTATCATAGAAATCAATGGAAATTATATTCTACATACATTCGCAGCAAACCATTAGAGAAGTAAAGTGACGAGCCGCAACTATTTTCACATAAAAATACAACCTTCTAGGCCTCAGGGATATTTAAAGACCTCTTGACATAAAGAATCCATGGAAGACGACCCGAAAAAAAAGGCACACACATTAAACCTAGAAGTATTTTTTAATTTTTATTGATAAAAAATTAACATAGGCCTATTTATATCATTGGTCAATATTAAATCTACAATGCTTTCTAACGTAAATTACTTTTTATAATTTAGAGATACATATTCATATTAAATTTAACTTATAATATTTGTTACCTCACTCACTGGAACTATCGAACCCGTAGGTTCACGACCGCGCGGATCCTATACCGAGCCAAATTTTCTAATCGTTTCCTGTATAATTTACCTTCCTCAAATTACGATTAATGTTATTCTCTCACCTCATTCTTGACTTACCTAGAAGGTACTTTCCCTCTGGTTTTCGTACAAAAGAATTTCCTTGTCCCTCTTTAATTCCCGATTTGTGCTATGTTTTATCCATCGCAGTCTACGAGACATAATTATTCAAAAAACAAAATTGAAGAAAATCTATAAACTAGAAAGTTATAAATTGAAAATAGGCTATTCCGATATCAGGCAGCGGAAATATGTATTTTCCTTTATTCGATCGTGTTCACATTTGCCCTGGGTCTCATACAGCCCTAGATCGTGTTCACATTTGTCCTGGGTCTCATACAGCCCTAGATCGTGTTCACATTTGTCCTGGGTCTCATACAGCCCTAGATCGTGTTCACATTTGTCCTGGGTCTCATACAGCCCTAGATCGTGTTCACATTTGTCCTGGGTCTCATACAGCCCTAGATCGTGTTCACATTTGCCCTGGGTCTCATACAACCCTACTTTAAAATTAATACTGGAAGTAAAACAGATCGAATTCAACACCATATCATCTTCTCATGTTGTTGTGGTTAAAAATGTGAGAATTCTTGCGTCCACATCTATCATTGGCTTGTTAAGGCTGGCTATCTGTAACTGCCACGGATCTAACTTGGACATTTGTATGCTTCATTAAATGTAATATCTTTTCTTTGAAAATATGAAGTAAAAGTATTCATAATCACATTTGTTTCATATATGTATATAAATTCATAGTTACGAATAATAAATTGGGACTAATGTGGTTGCTGTTATTGGCTAGCATATTACAGTCATGTGGTTAGCGAGACTAATTTATATGATTAATTTATTATTTATACAATACAACAGGTTTCGTTCAAAATACGATTACGTACAACAATAAAATAAAATAAATATATTATAATCAAAATATTCACGTATTTTATAATACGTTTTTTATTTGTATAATCGCCTCACTATGATAGTTGCCCGTTTATATAAAAGCGGGTGCCGCGCGACAATGATTAACATACGGAATTATTATAGTGGCGGTAGTCGGCATCTTTGTATTTAATTATATATACAGCTGCGGGGAAACAAAGGGAGCCGCTGGACAAGGCGATAATAACTGTACTGTAAAACTCGTTCAATGACATTTGAGTTCATTAATATAATTTGTTTGCATTTATTTAAAGGTGTGATATATTTATAGATTGTGTTTATTTACACTACTACTGTAGAACAAGAATTACAATTACTTTATAAAAAAACAGTCAAATTGCACGTCACGAACCCCAGATTGGGAACATGGCTGCAGACATTCTTGTATACTGGTCACTGCCATTAACAGACAAAATTGCCTTCTCTTTTCTCACTAGCAGAGTACAACGGTATGAAAAGAATACTTGGCAATCGCCCCGGAAGAATAGTCAGTCAATCATCGCATCACAGCATAACGGAGGCGATTCCGTTACGGTATTAATTCCCAATAGCTGAATTACTAAATGGACGTCGTTTAAAGAAGGGCCGCTACAGTAGCTAGCACAAAGAAGGGCCCGCTACAGTAGCTAGCACAAAGAAGGGCCCGCTACAGTAGCTAGCACAAAGAAGGGCCCGCTACAGTAGCTAGCACAATGGGGGGTATTTATAAAAAGAAAAACATAGGAAGAAAAAAATGTATAACAAAGGAAAGAATAATAATAGCAAAGTACTTAGAACTACTTTGCCGATCCTCTCCTTGGCGAACTAACGAATCGATAATTTAAAAAGTATTACTAAAACACAGGATTTGTTACGAGATCGGCGGAACAACTTTTAAATGATTATTTGTAGTTTATATCCTATGATTATAACATAAATGTATAGATATTAAGGCCAAATTATCAATGTTTAAATATATATTTTTGTTGGTATTTAAGCTTCCGACAAGTGAACATAAGCTACGTATCCAGTTATGGATCACGGCCTTATAGACGGAAATCTTCTAACATGACTTCCGGGTGTCAAAACCTGTATTCTACAATTTATTTTTCTTAATATTATTCCTGTATTAAAACAAGTCAACTCCATAAACAAAATTAAAAAAAACAGTTCACAAGATTTTAAGGCGAGCAGATACAGATTTTGAGAGAAAATGGTTTTTTTACATGTCTACGATTTCTTTAGATTATCAGGTAAGTCTGTAAACAGTGTATTTAACAAAATTTTTGTAATATTTTGAGTAGGTACAATCGATTGATTTATAAATGTTTTTTTATGCATAAAATGACATTTCATTCTTAAAACAAACTAAAACAACTGCATAAACACATTGTTTTAGAAGATTATTCTCGAGATTTTAAGTGATTTTGAGGCAAAACATACTGATTTATAAATATTTATTTGGTTTTTTTAGTCTATCTCGAAATGAAACCTCGAGACGCCGATCCTTCTATAAAGTGGTGCATAGAAGCATGCAGTGAGCTCCCGACGGGCCTTCCAGAATCAATAAATCAGCGGCAATTATTTCCGTCATACAATCATAATCATTTTAAAACACGGGAATTGGCAATATACATTTTTTTAATGTTGCTTTCAGGATGAATGACGTCGTAACCTACCCATAACTTTTTTTTCTGAGCCCAAAAAGTCAAGCTCAGAAACAAAGCATATAGCTAAGTCTAAATCTTTATGTTTGGTGCGCTCTACATTCTATAATTAAAATCTACATACACTTTGAATTAGTCGTTAATTAAATACCATACTTGAAGTGGACATGGAAAGAAACAGGTGAGTCACTTTTATGCCGAAATGTGAGTTTGAGGTGTCGTTAGAGTTATCATGGAAAGCGCTATAATTTAGAAATGTGAAGAGTAAAATGTAATATATTTATTTGTCCACAAAGTTTGGCATTCTGGTAAAGAAAGTGTAAGCACGTTTTCTAGGTTTAAAAAAATAGGCTATATTTTCTTGAATTTTGCCTTCAGTTATAGACATACAGCAATTCGTGTTTCTTAGGTCTTATACAATGTTAATAATCACATCAGTATTTTGTTCATCGCCATGGGGTGGTCGCTTCAGAGTTCTCTTGGCAGACACGGTTCGATTCCTAGCGTAGTACGAAATTTTAAATATTCGCTTAGGGTTGAGCGTGTCCATTGTTTTATGCTATATTCGATAGTGGGTGATATGTATGTATAATGCCATTCCTTCTCCTTGCCTATAGAGTATCAGCTTACAAATCGCATGGGGGTGCATTTTCTATAAAAGGAGAAAAGGTAAAATAGTAAAAAAAAAATATATATATATATATTTTAATGTATCGATTTCTATTACGTAAATTAATTTGTTATATATTTGCTTAGGGATATTCAGAATGCGCTATATTTCTATTGTTAAAATAAAGCTCTTTTTTTATTCTTGACGTAGAAATTACTCTCCTTTTACAAATAATTACTATAAGACGTTATTACATAACTGCATTTGATATGTATTTGCTTAAGCATATCTGGATTGGAATACTAAAGCGTGCGAGTTTTAATTTAAACAGAGGGGTGAGTCCGAACGTCATCTGAGCAATCAGCTCTTTAACAGGTGTCAAATGCTAAGAGCTATGGGTGTACTTGTAAGCAAGGGCCGCTTTGTTCAGATGATCGCCTCTTTCCAAGCAGATAGTTGTGCAGATACTTGTCATCAGGATATATAATTTTCACTGGCCACTTACAAAATCCTTTGAACTGAATAAAAATGTTTATCTTATTTTCTCATTAATTATATTCATAAAGTCCACCGCTGTAGTCTCGAGGTAGCGTGCTGCATTGTCACGCAGCGGGCCCGGGTTCGATTCCCGGTCGGGACAGGCTCCTGGTGAGGTTTTTTCTCGGGGTTTTCCTCACATGTAAGACAAATGTCAGGAAGCTAAGGGCCCAACGGTCCCCTAAAATCATCCTTATCATCATCATCCTTCACCGGTGTGGAAAGCAACAGGAAGCGTCTACACCTATAATTCCCTAGTAAAGCTGCAAAGCATAGCATGAAAATGATATGATTGCAGTAAAAGACCTGCCCTCGGACAGAATTACTATGGATTGATGGAAATGTATTTTCTATCAATTGTTGCATTTTCAGCATATTTGATGTAAATTCAATAACAATTATTTCAAGATAGAAATCATTGCATTAAAATGTACACAATTGTACCTAATTGTTAAATAAGTTCAAATACTTTCAGTAAATAAACACATGCAGTGTTTTAAACGTTTGTGATACATATCCTAGAAATGTATTTCAATTTAGAGTCGTCTATTTCATCATTAAAATTATTTCTGACAGATGAAACCTTGATTTGAATCCATGATTTAACTACCTCACGATAAGGTAGAACATCCGTTTATGTGTTATTAAGTTATTGTTAGGCCTGCAGGCTCAACTCAACTCTACACGAAAACTGATTTAAAATTCTATTTGTGTTAAAAAGAAAAAAATACAAAAAATGCAGTGTTTTGTCTGGAGACATGTTTATGCTTATCTGTGCAGAATCGCAGTACAACGCTCGCCGTGCACAATAAATATGATAAAAAGCGAGGACAGAATAAAACAGCTCATATCGACTGCATTTTACCACGACTCCCATAAACATTGCTCTTCGCATTACACTATCGTCCAAATAACCATCGCAGTCCAGCCTTTTTTAATACAGAGAGCTATGTTACAATATTTATGAATTTTGGCACAATATTGTAGCCTATTAGACAATATGGGTTTGGGTTTTAAGATACTAATATGGCAACCGTATTTTTAGTTCATTATATTACCCATCATTTCTTTACGGAATGAATGAGATGAGATAGCTTACTCTGTGGTGATATGTTATCTGTAACGGTGTTGCTGGTTCGACACACGTGACTCATACCGCCACTTATTTGGGCTGGGCTCAAGACCTCGAGGAAGAGCTACAACCCTTCTTTTGCCCCTATTCTGACCTAAGTTGACACAGGTTCGGAGCCATGAGGAAAATATATGACCGTGTCCCTTTCCATCGCCACAACATATTTAAACACCTATGGTTTATTAAGTCAGGCTATTTTTTTTACCTAACGTGAGATTTGGTTAAAGGTGATATAAATTGAATGAAGTTACATGATGGGGGGAGGAGTGGTTGCATTAGTTGCTTTCAGTGCAGTACAGCATATAAATAAATTTGTTCGAGAAGGGTTAGCACTTGCTAGTGGAGTATAGACTGCGGAAACTGGTGTACGTACCATTTTTCTTCTAGTTAGGTAAACTAAGATTCGTAGAGTTATGAACTATAGAGTTAAAGTTAAGGTATTCATATAAGTCGGGTATTTGAAATAACCTTAGATTCTGTCGCATTGCAATTAATTACAGCGCTGCGGGAACATGGCGCTTGGAACGGAAAAATATCTATTTATAGACGAGCAGTCTCATTAATTACTACTGGCAGGTTATAAGCTCCTGTTTCCTGAAGGTAGACAGCTTTTCAGGGCACTTATTTCCCCTCTCCTACTTTCATTTTTTAAATATTTTATTTAAGAATTTCAATAACAATGTCTCCGACAGACGATGGTATCAAACTCTTAAATATAACTTAACAAATCTTTGTGTGAGATAATAACCCGCGACCTCAAATTGAATACAATTTACATTATTTAATTCTAGACAATGTTATAGACATAGAATACATTTTATAATATCCAATAATGGGATCAACATAACTTTCTAATATGAAGTGATTGCCATCTCTGTTTCAGAAATTGTATTTATATTTGGTCTATTTTTATATTCGTTATCTTATTTAACCAATTGCTGATGATTAACTGGTTTTAGCGCAAGACAAATTTGATATGGAATTCATAATAAAAAGGTTGAAAAACACATATGAATCATGGGGTCTCACAGTAAATTTACAAAAAAAACAATATTTGGCAATGAAAGAGATAATTTAATATTGGAAGAAGAAATTCAAATAAAGCAATTGAAAAAAACTAAATATTTGGGAATAATTATGGTTAACATTGAAGGTATAGGCAAAGAGAACATACAGCATAGAATTGAATTAAGTAGCAAAATAATATAATCGTTCAATTCCATATGGTGGGATAAGCATATTTGGAAAGACACAACAAATATATTGATAAAACATTGGTGGGATCTGTTGCAATGTATGGAAGTGAGGTATGGGCAATCAATAAGTACTACAAGAATAGACTAATAGCTCTAGAAATGGATTATTTACGCAGAAGTGCCAGAACATGTCACAAGTAAGGAAATTAGAAACATAATGGAAGCAGAAGAAAACATAATTGAAAGAATTGAGGAGAAGGAATTAAAGTGGTTAGGATATGTTTTAAATATGGAAGATAAGCGATGGCCGAAGCAACTGTATCGATAGCAACCGAGCAGAAAGAAGAAAAAGAGGGAGACCAAAGTTAACATGTAAGGAAAACATGAATATAGTAATGCAAGCTAGAGGGCTAAACATTGAAGATGCCCAAGATCGTAGACTTTGGAGGTTTTGTTGGTACGGGAAGACGGCAGCAGCTGTAAAAACCCGAAGATAGACAGATTAATTTAACCAATACCATAGTTTCTATTTCTGATCAAAAACCATCGCTGTGCGGAAATTAATGAGAATATATGTATTATATAATAATAATAATTATATATTATATATTATTATTATCATCATCATTATTATTTATTGACCCCTTCTACAGTGTAATGATTAAGCATCCCAGGGGCGTGAATTCGATTTCCGGCTGTACTATAGATGTTTTGTCATTTGATATGCAATGACAGCAATCACTTCAGTCGGCCTTTACTCTTTGGAGGTGGTCATGCTACGGTTATCATCATTGTTATTATTTTATATATTTTATACATTTATACATTTTATTATATGAGTCCGAAACCTGGACAGTAAGTAGAAAACAAGACAAGAAGCTGTTAGCAGTAGAAATGGATTTTTGGAGGCGATCGACAAGAATTTCAAGAAGGGATAAAATCAGAAACAGCACAATAAGGGAAATTATGCAAGTTGAAAAAAAATAGGAAAATTAGAAGAAAAACGTTTGAAATGGTATGGACACCTCATAAGAATGTAAAAAGAGAGAATACCAAAGAAGATACTTAATTGGAAAGCTAATGGAAGAAGTGGAAGAGGCAGGCCTAGAGAACGATTGATGGATGGAGTCAAGAGAAGTATGGAAGCTAGAGATGAGGGAAGAAGATGCTTTAGACAGGAACCTATGGCGACAAATCACTTTGGGTTGAAGGAGAAACACTGTATTGTGGAATATTCCTAAAATTATTATTATTATTATTATTATTATTATTATTATTATTATTATTTTGCTCACCGCTGTGGTCTAGGGGTAGTGTCGCTGCCTCGTATGCAGCGGGCCCGGGTTCGAGCCCCGGTCGGGACAAGTTTTCTGGATGATAGTTTTTTTGGGGTTTTTCCTCACCTGTAAGACAAATGTTAGGAAACTTTAAGACCCGAACATCATCTGCCCATCATATTCGCCACATTTAGTTTGTGTGTGAATGGAGTGTTTCGGCTTGATATTGAGTTGTCTCGGAGGAGGTCCTCCATGTCCTTGTGTGGTCAAAAATGTTTGTGTAATCAATAGCTAAAATCCCTCTCTCGACAGATAGGCCCGGGTGGCACTTGAAAGTTCATTTGAAGGCGAGATATTAATGGAATTATCATTATTTGTTGCTCCACCTTCTGCAGTAAATTAGTCTCAGGATGAAGTTTAAGCTCCAGAAAGAATTTTCTTATTAAATATATGTTTTTGTACCCTGAGGTTTGTTACTGTGTGGTTGTTGCATAGTGGGCGTACCACCAGAGGCCGAGTTGGACTTCTTCCACACGATTGTGGGTCAAAAGTTGAAGCAAAAAGACACACGTGTATGTGATGTAATCCAACACGTGGAATCTTTGAATATGTATGAAGAAAAAAAAGAATTTGCAGCTATAAAAAACACTACCTCTCCTTCCAGGCCTCTAAAATTCCAGAAAACATTCCAAAAGCATTACAAAGTGCACTTACTTCTTCCTTCATTCCTGGTCGTGTTAAACAAGCATTCTTGCTTTTGGCCATGTTATTTTCAGACGTGAATTACCATCAGTTTTGTACACTAAAGTAATGTAACTTTCTTTCCCGCGCCTGCGTGTGGCGGCAACTGAATTATTCAGTTGGAATTAATTTTTATAAATTTACACTCGGAACACGTTCAACGAAGAATCAAAATGCTCAAGCGTAGCATGTACGTACTAATATATCATCTTTCACATTTGCCAATGATTTATTTTTGGATATTCTTTTTATCAGTAACTAGACACTAAGTTCATTTAGAAAAAAAAAACTTTCCGAATAGATGAAATGCTTAAAGCGGACACTTAAGAAATCCAATAAACAAAAAAAAAAATGGAAAACTCCTGTGGTGCAAAGGATCGAAAAAAATAAGTGTAAATAAAAATAGGGGGGAAAAAAAGAACGAGACTTACTACACCATTTGAGTATTCTAACTTATTAAACTAACGAACTCACTGGCAATAAATTATGGCTACGCGGACATAACCTCTTCATACATACTTATCCCAATGTTAATGTTTTCCAATCATTCCCTGTATATTATACTGTCTCATCTCATTTTGTCCGCTTTTTGCTATAAGAAGTCTCTCTTTTATTCCCTATTTGTGTCACATTTCCTGCCCATCACACTGTTTTTTGGAGTGTGATTTCCCATAAATAAATAAATTAATAACCACAAAAGAAAATAAACTAATTAACAATACGATTATTTTTATAAAACCGAATTGTTGCATTAAAAAATAGCGTTTAGAGAGTTCTCCGTTTCAAATTTCGGTTACGTCAATCAGGGTTCACCAATTTTCTAGTTTTCCTCACTCGCCGAGGAAGATGCTGGATTGAATTTTTATCAACGCAATTCATTTCATTATTGTTCTAAATAATTAAATTAATTTAATAAATACTTGATTATGAATCCACATATCATAGGCTCGATATTACCTAATCCGTTCAAGGGTAGGAATTATGCGTAAATAAAAAAATAGATTTAAAGTTTTCAATATTTCTACGATAAACACCTGAGAATAATTTATTTTCAGTGTAAGCTTTTATAAACAGTGTATCTTATATTAAAGGCATTCCTTTTGAATTTTCATGACGATAACAATATGCCATCGCTAATGTCAAAACAAATCCATGTAATGTGTTTCAAAGTTACAACCAGTCACTCTCTTAAAATGTAAGTATAATCTGAAAATATATCACTCCATCCATAGTAATTCTGCCCGAGGGCAGGTCTTTCACTGCAATCATAGCTTTTTCATGCTATGCTTGCAGCTT
Organism: Diploptera punctata; assembly: GCA_030220185.1. NCBI lineage: Eukaryota > Metazoa > Arthropoda > Insecta > Blattodea > Blaberidae > Diploptera > Diploptera punctata. The sequence continues at coordinate 283,945 of JASPKZ010006439.1, read as the reverse complement.
TACCAGGCAATTGTAGGTGTGGTAGCTTCCCATTGCTTTCCACACCGGTGAAGCAAGATGATGATGGCCATATGATTTCGGGGACCGTTTGGGCCTGATATTTGTCTTACAGGAAGTTTTCCTGATATTTGTCTTACAGGTGAGGAAAAACCCCGATAAAAACCTCAACCAGAAAAACTGCCCCGACGGGGATCGAACCCGGGCCCGCTGCGTGACAAGGCAGCACGCTACCTCGAGATCACAGCGGTGGACACAATACCACTAAAGTCGAAAAATAGAACGTATTGAATGGATGTGGTATAAGGAAGTAAAGTGGACCGAACAAGAAAATTTACACATTTCATACTGCATTTCATATGTTAACTACTAGTTTTATCTCAAGACTTTGACACTCTCTACGCCTATATTTGTGTAATGTTTAATATATAATATACACATAATTATAATATATGCTATTTAAGATTATATATATATATATATATATTAATTTCAAATTTTACAATATCTTAAGCGAGAGATGGAATCAAATAAAAAAAAGTTAGATTTTGCGAATGATTTCGGATAGGCGTTACTAATGAATGAATGTGTCCCATGAAGGGCTGGGGCCTCCTACAAGAGGGATGAGCTCAAATTTCTTGTGGTTCATGTGGGAAGCAACTCCACTGTTCTAAGTCTACTCTTGTAATTTAAAGTATGTTTTCATGTTGGCAATATTGTGCAGATTGTGATTGTTTTGGCCTTTTAATGTGCACTTTTTGTGTTCTTTCTCACAACTTATGAATTGATTCTACTTGTACTGTAAGCAGTTTAGATTTACTTATATTTAGCAGTCAGTGTTTACACTTTTTTTGTGTTGCGCACTGCCTCCTTGCGGGCGGTGCGGTGGTGGACCATTGGGCTCCTAGTTCTTGCTTGAAATCGTCTGTCCATCTGCGTCTGGCAAAAATACTCGTTACTAATGACTAATTATATTAAATTACTGGTAGAGAGTCTATCAATGCAATGTTTCACGTAGCAGAGGTTTGCATGAGCAAGGCCCATCAGCTCTCTCTTTTAATTATGTGTTTGCGTATTTGTATTCTTACTCACTTAACTTCTAGAAACACTTTTACTCCAGCAAATATGCCACCGGCAACATTCCTGAATAACCGGGTACCCTACACTAAATATGTGTTAATAGTGCATTGTGTGTTTGTGAATTGAGACTTTAATTGCTAAAATATCGAATTTTAAGACCTAAAAGAAGAAATTAGGTTCTCTAAAACCATGTTTAGGCTTTTATAGGCCTCTAAAACAGCCATATAAAGTTATATATTTTTAGAGAAAAAATAAGAACACGCAACATGGTTAGGCCATTTATATCTCAATTTAAAATACGTAACGTAACGACACATTGATGTGGTTAATATATTATACTTTTTTATTATAAACACACTTCTACAATTACAATACAATTAAATATTCTCAGACTAGTAAAATCCTGTTAAAAGGGAAAACCCTGCGTTAAATGTCACTAGAAATTAAAAAAATCACCTTTAAAATAAAATATCTGTTTAAATTATTTTTACCTAATAACATAACAGATGGACATATCAATATATTGAATTACGACTTGATTAGGTTCTAAAAAAAAAAAAGGAAATGATGTTACTTTGCCCTCGCAATCTTTCAAGTACCGGACTGTCAAATTTATATCAATCTTTGGTAAGGTACAAACAAACATGTAGAATAAAACTGATATTTTGAAAACATTGAGAAAGAACATAATCGATTCGGACCTAAAAATTCGAGTGTTCTTTATGAAAAAACATACCTAAGAGTGTTAGGTCTGCATGCCTAAGAGCCTTTAAGACATAACACTAAACTAGCTGTGGTTTTCAGTCACGCATGGCTTGTTGCATCAACAATGGTCAAAAATGAGATGTTTTTTTCTCAAATTGACTTTAGTCTAATGTTTGACTGTCGTAAGCGTTTCAATAAGAAAAGTCAGCGGGAAGTGATTACCAATCAATTTTGGCTACGTCTCCTTTCCTATGTGCAGTATATAACTAGTTATGTTTAAGTTGGCAGCATTAATTAAAGAGCCACCAGTGATTTAGCAGGAAATGTTAAGGCTCCCATCTTTACAAGGAATCGATACGATTTCAACCGTGTTGCCAACCTTGCGTTTGTTGTGTATGGACTTTACCAACCACTCTAAGGTGTGCCCATAATTAAAATATGATAAATGAGACAAAATTAATGTTATTAAAATAAAATAGTAATATGTATGATTAATTATTTAATGATACTAAATATTTATTTTATTAGTAAATTCCGAAGGTTGTTCTCGTAAAGACTTTTTGTACAATTTTTACAGATCTTCACCATACACATGTCTTAACGCTCTAGCGGCTGCAATTTTTGTTGTAACATTTCCTGCTAAATAACTGATAGCAACCAATCACAATGTTATTTACACAGTGACGTTTGATATATCCTATAAAAAACGTTAATAAAATACAAAATAATAAGGAATAAAAGCTATATTAAAATAATTACCTGTTCGGGAAAACATTAAATAATTTGATATTGGAATGCATTTAAATATTCAGTAATACAATTTATTTAAAATACATAAAATTAATATTTGTTGTGATAAGTTATCTTACTGTAGCCATGCGTTAGTATAAAGCACAGAATGGCGAGATTTCAATTTGCTAAAATGCATCAAAACATGAATCAATAATTTTGGAATCAGGTCATCTGGTCTGATGAGACTTAAAATAAACTGGTATGGCGAAAAGCAAATGAAGCCGACAAAAATAAAAATACTATTCTAAGCAATAAGCGTGGAGACGAATCCATAACGATATGGGGCTGCATGACAGCATATGGTGTGGGAACATTAAATGTATTAACGGAACATGGACCAATAGGTTTACCTCGGCATTCTCAAGCAACATTTGAAACAAATTGCAACTCTAATGGGAATGTCGTGCAACCTCATATTTCAGCAAGATCGGAACTCAAAGCATAACAGCTGATATTAATAGAAGATTAGTCCTCTGGAATGTGCCTAAACAGCCAACTCAATCTCCCGATTTAAACCTCAAAGATCACAGGATACCCAAACAAATGTTAAGATATCAACCTGCAGGAACAAGAAGACTAGGACGTCCACTCAAAAGACTTCTGGATGGTGTTTCTCTTGAGGCCGAAACAGGTCGTGAATGTATTATGATGATGATGAATACTTGTGGTCCATTCTTAAATCAAGAGTCTTTAAGATGAAAGTTTCATTAATAGAAGAATTTAAAAATATAGTTGTACAATAATAGAGTGAAATTAAGTCACAAACTTGCCAAAACTTCACCAATTGAACGAACAGTACATTGATGTAAAACCATGTTTAAAGCAATCTCATACTGAACTATTGGGAATATTTATAAGTTTACATTTATTTGTTATTATAATTATTTTTTACATTTCTATACAAACAAGAATGTAACAATAAATGTAATTTTTTTAATTGATGTAAATAACATTTATCAAAAAGCATATAGTTTTTAAATGTTTTCTATGTTTAATAGTTGTGTAAGAATTACTACACACTAGATTTTATAAGAAATAAACAATGTTTCTAATGTAATTAAAATAATATTCATATAATACCTATGTGCACATACAAAACTGTTACTGACTGAACGTGGGACCGGACCAGTACATTGCATCGTAAATCCTATTTAAAAAGAGGAAGAAAAAGAGAGGATAAAAATAATGAAAAATAGGAGACAGAGAGATATATAAAGGGAGGTAAATAATGACAATCGTTATCAAGTTTGAGGAAGTGGCTGAATTCAAATACCAGGAACGATAATCAAAATAGGAATGAGATGCACAAAGAAATAAAACAGGCTCAATTCTGGAAATGCATGCTATTATGTATTACAGAGACTCCTGACGTCCCAACTCCTTCCAAAAAAACGTTAAACTGAAAATATGTAAAACTATTATTCTACCAGTTATATTATATGGATGCGAAACATGGGAGGAAAGGAGATTACAAGTATTTGAGAATAAAGTACTTAGGAAAATTTTTGGACCAGTGAGAGATGAACAGACAAGTGAATGGAGAAGACTACTAACAGTGAATTACATGGTCTTTATAGGAAGCCAGATATAATAAGAACAGTCAAGTCTCTTAGACTGCGATGGGCAGGACATGTTGCACGAATGGGGAATGAAAGACGTGCATGGAAGTTTCTTGTAGGAAAACCAGAGGGAAAACGCCCAGTTGGTAGACCCAAGAATGAGGTGGGAGAGAATAACATTAACTATGATTTGAAGGAAGTAGATTATACAGGGGATGATTGGAAAACATTAGCTCAGGATAGGGATGTATGGAGAACTTATGTCCACGCGGCCATGAACCTACGGGTTTAATAGTGCCAGAGAGTTAGTTGGTTGGTTAATCGCTATCAAGTAAAGAGAGGATTAGAATGAGGCGGAATATAGTAATTAACAGAAATTTCAAATTACATGATTATATATAATAATTGATTGTCGCCATTAAATAAAATAAGAAAGCTGATCAAACATTTGTAGAATCTAATCAACCTGGCAAACAACAATAATTAGAGAGAGCCATGAAGCAAAATAAGATGAGAGTTAAAACAGAAGACAATTGTTAATAAAACGAAGAAACACACGAGGTATTGTGGAAGGTAAGAGAAGTGTTAATGACACTGACCCCACAAGTTCAATGGGAATTACAACCTTGTACTCGTTCCAACTGGTTCTGCCTCTAAATTACATCATAATTCAAAACAAATCACACTTAGCAGTCATTTTTTTTACTCCTCCTTCTCATTAAAATATAATTTGTCTAGCTTTGGTCTCTAAGACAAACGCCTAAAACTTTCAAACGTTAATTTATTTGCTCGAAAAAATTTGTATTAAACAAAGATAACCCTTATGAAATAATATATATATATATATATATATATATATATATATATATATATATATATATATTCGGTTTAAAATAGTTTTATTGTTTAAAAAATGATGGATATATTTATGTAATAAAAATAATATTTAGTGATGTTTAATTGTTGATTAAAGTTGTTGAAATAGAGCATAAACTCGTTTATTGATTGTGGTAAATATGAGAACGCAGCTATATTTCCAGAATTCATGTTGATGTAATAATAACAGAAGCAGCAATATTTCATTGAACGTCGCTCTTTAAAATTCAAATAATAATTAATGTCGTCATTCGCAGTTGGTATGAAAGGATTGACAATTTTAGTTCAAATGTTTCCTCATTTCCAGTTTAGGTTCTTTTACGTGTTACAAATTAAAACGTGGGGTTATAATTATCTGTGTAATTTATCCCTTTGTGAAGTAGATGAGAGGACCTGAAGATCTCAACAAAAATAAATAAAATAAATGTGTTTTTCTATTGCCACCCACTTCATTTTTCATGCCTCGGGTTGCGCACTATGAGCAAGATTACAATGTTGTCTATTTTCAATTTATTCGCCGCTTCGGCAGACCATTTCACGTAGATGGTGTGTACTAGTATTGTGTACAGAGCAGAGTGTAGTACAAGTGTTTGTGTTGTGCGAGATATGAGAAGGGAGGAGCTGAACTCCAGTGCCGAGACAAAGACTTACTCCTCTCGAAAAATACCAATCAGTAATTAATGCAAGTATCTGGTGCACAGACTAGCATTAAAAATTGTACACTACCGCCCCTTCTAATCCCAATATTGAAAACATAATTAAAATTTCAATCCGGGTATCTAACCCAGAATCGTTAGTCAGCAGTCAGGCTTGTGCTAGCGCAACGGATACAGATAAAATAAGAAATTATATATTAATATTTTATAAATTGTTATTGTTATTGTCGCCGCGCCTCAAGTCAATGGATTTTTAGGATGGAAAAATCCAAGGGACAAGTCCTCCGGGAGGGACTTTAATCCCGCGGGTACCGAATCCGAAGATTTTCTGGCTCGTAAAAGAAGTCTGAATAAAAATGCCTCTGAGCAAAATTTAACTGATCTTCCTCTAGCCAAGTAATACTTTAGTTTCCTATTAGATGTCTCCTCATTGCGATGCCACTAGCTGACATCTATAGGGAAATATGCACTACTAAATTAGTCTGGTTAACAATCTTCCCACTAGGGAAGCACCATCATAAATAGGGATCAATTATCAGTCATAATAGTAATATTATTAATAAAAAAATAATAACAATAATATTTTATTATTATTTTAGGATGGAAAAATCCGTTAATACTATTATTATTGTTATTATTATTATTATTATTATTATTATTATTATTATTATTATTATTATTATTATTATTATTATTATTATTATTATTATTATTAGGTGTCTGAGAATGAGGGAAGTGAAACTATAATTATTGGAGTATCTTCCCATGCCATATTATGACTTGCAAGCCCTTTAAAATGGTAAATTACGTCCATCTGATCTTCTTGTTTTACACTTCACAATGCTGCCATCTGTTGGTCAGATAAGTTGTATCTGCTAGAAGGTTAGAATCAAATTACGAAAAAAAAAACCGGAAAACAATTACATGAGTATCTTGGGCACGGGGCCCACATATTTGCATCCGAATTACCTTCTTATTCGGCCAGACATTCTCCTAGTCTGATGCATATAAATAACACAACAGGAACAAAAGAAGGAAATCGTTGGTGCATAACAAATTGTCTCTTTACATCATTCTTCCAGGCAACGCTTAACATTACAATTAATGGTTTTATGATAACCGAACAGTGTTTTTTATACTCGCAGCTGCAAATGACGGATTAAATGGAGAACGAAGATAAAAACACGGTGGTAATAAAATAAGGAAAAATGTAAGAACATAATTCCAATAACTAATGCATGTATAATGTAGACTATAAAATCATCCATCATTATACTTATAAACGAACATCTATGTAATTTACGCTTCTATTATATCTGGATATTTCGATAGGAAGTGAAGTAAGTAATAAAATTAACTATCGGTCATTGAATTCAATGTTTCGATTCTTTCTATTTTTACTTATTTATTTACAGGTTTAACAACTCCATATACTCAAAATGCTCTTAACTAAACATGGAGATAAACAAATGGAACAATTATTTACTACGTTTTATTAATATGCTCTACCGAAGTGGTACGTAAATTGAAAATGGACCACATTAACGTTATCTATCCGCTCAAAGCGGAACCCGAAGCACGTATAGAGGTATTAACATACCCACACATTTTATTACAAAAAACTGAAATCAACTCATTTAACTGTTTCGTTCATTTATCTCCATTTTTTACTTATACCATTATACCATTCTGCCGCAATACTTCCATGATACAATAGTTCAACAAATTGAGTTTTAGCCTCTAATAAGCAAAATTGAAAAAAAAAATCAACATTTATTTATCTTTGCATTAATTTATTATGAGAAAAAATAATAGACATTCAATAGTAGAGTATATAAGATATCCATCCATCCATAGTAATTCTGCCTGGGGGCAGGTCCTTCACTGCAATCATAGTTTTTTCATGCTATACTTGCAGCGTTACTATGGAATTGCAGGTGTGGTAGCTTCCCGTTGCTTTCCACACCGGTGAAGGATGACGATGATGATAATGATAAGGGTAATGATGGTGATGATGGCCATATGATTTCGGGGACCGTTTGGGCCTTAAAGTTTTCCTGAACGTTTGTCTTACGGGCGAGGAAAAAACCCCGATAATCTCACCCAGAAAAACTGCCCCGACCGGGGATCGAACCCGGGCCCGCTGCGTGACAAGGCAGCACTCTACCTCGAGACCACAGCGGTGGACTATAAGATATAAGCATGGTATGGGCATGTACGACGAATGCAAGAAGAAAGGTTACCCAGAAAAACATTGGAATGGTGTCCCCTGGAAGAAGAAGGAAGGAAGACCTCGAAACTCGTGGATGCAAGAACGAGAACAAGAGGCCTGGAGGACATGGAGTGGATGGATAGAGACGAGTGGAGAAGAAAAATAAAACTTTAGGGACAGAAAGATGTGTAAACATTAAGATTCTGTATATAAATGCATTAATGTATTATGCTAGGAATATGACTCCGCCGTGCTAGCTAATATGGTAGCATCACTGCTTCCTAATTAAAGGGCCTGAGTATGATACCTGACGAGGTTTGAAATTTTAATGTTGTAAAATTCTCAATCTCTCGGCTAGGTGGAGTGGTGGTGTCGAATTGTTAATCCCTAGATTATTACATTAACTATGATGAGGGAGACGAATTTTACACGGGATGGTTGTAAATCATAGCTCAGCATAGAGAGGACTCGATAGTACCAGGCTGTGCACCAGATACCTACATTACATTTTGAACTTATCCGCAATATGTTACTGTTGATAGCGATTCGTCCGACAAAAGTAAGAGCGGTGTCGCCAGAATGGAGATTACATAGGCCACATTCTTAGGAAAACCCTGACTCTAGAAAGACGTGCCCTTGATTGGAGGCGGAAGCAAACTGTCTACGTTGAGATGAGGAGGATAGGAAAATCCTGGAATGAAGTTCAAGCTGATGCCAGTAATCACCTCTTACTGATGACATATGCTACTAAATGGAGCATTATGATAATGCAGATCGTAAGTATGAATTCATTAGAGATATAACCAACTAGCTCACTGGCACTATCGAACCCACAGGTTCATGGCCGAGCGGACATAAGCTCTCCATATATCCCTATCCTGAGCAAATGTTTTCCAATAATTCTCTGTATAATCTACTTCCCTCAAATCAAGGTAAATGTTATTCTCCCACCTCATTCTTGGTCTACCATCTGGGCGTTTTCCTCTGGTTTTCCTTCAAGAAGCTTCCATGCACGTCTTTCATTCTCCATTCGTGCACATGTCCTCCCATCGCAGTCTACGAGACTTAACTGTTCTCATTATATCTGGTTTCCTATAAAGACCATGTAGTTTCCTTAGGGATATAAATGATTACAAATATACAGTTTTCTAGGAAAATAAATATATTTGTGAAATCATTCATTCATTATTTTTCACACAGTAAATCTACATATATTATACATTGTTTGGATTTTTCGATATAATACAGCTCCTTGCGTAGTCTTAATGTAGTGGGGACACGGGAGTTTCTTAATCGTGCTAATTTAATTATGCTACAGATGTCAACGAGGTACATGTGATTAGCACTTCGTCTCAGTGAGACATCTACCAGGCAACTAAGGTATTGCGCGGCTGGATGAAGGTCTGTTAAATTTTGAGCAGATGCATTTTATTGAGGCTTGCGGGCTTTTTACGAACCTAAAGATCCTAAGATTCGCGACCCGTGGTTGAAAGCTCCTCCCAAAGGACTTGTCGCTTAGATTCTTACATTCTAAAAATGCATCGACCGTGGCCGGGTTTGAACCCGCGTCCCGCGGGTGAAGCATAGCATTAATAAATCATGTTTACTTCCCTATATCCATTTCACTTTTATTCATGCTAAAACTGAGCAAGAAATCCAAACATTCGAATTTAAATATCACGTCTCTTATGTTGTTTTTTGTTGAAAGCCCATGTTTTCCCTTTACAGAGATTTAGGCGCTTTCCCCCTACAGGGAAGAATTTGAACCATACTAATTTAGTTACACTTGTTTTCGTATAGATGTCATTTTGAGTGGTCCGTGGTCAGCGTTCCGCCTCATACTGACATCTAGGAAACCAAGGTAGTACTAGGAAGGGAAAATTCGGTAAATTTTGCTTAGAGGCTTTTTCATTCAGGCATAAGGATTTTTTACGAGCCTGAAAATCTTGACACTCGGGACCCGCGCGTTAAAATCAGATCTCTGTCCAGGATAAGCATAAAACAAACCACTTACCGTATAAACACGTGTACATTTTTTTTTTGTTGAGAAAGCAGCACATTTGAAACAAACGCCTCTAAGATATATAATTTCTATTATATCTACTCCGTCAAACTCAATTCTTATTTAATATTTCGTGATCGGCCGACATCCTTGTCTTTCGTAGACTTCCATAAATATAAGGGCTTCATTTCATCTCATCCCTCAACCTGACCCTGATTTTGATATGAATTGAAGATATCATTATTACTATAATATCTGCGCACTTTTATTACTTCCAGGTTGAATACGGAAGGCCTACTATATCTTGGAGCTGGTTCGAGTTCCTATGGGGTACAAATTTTCAGTGTATTGAGACCGGTACTCACTCAGCATCGTGAGGAATTTGGGTAGCTAGTCAACAAGTTGTAGTTGAGAAAACTAGCTACATGGAGCCGGGGACTCAACATAGGCCTAATGTTGAACCATTAAAAAAAGAGAGATTTCGATGTCATCTGTTGCATTGGCTCATCAAGTAAGTCTACGCACACTTTTAGCGCCAAATATTTAAATATAGTCTTATTATTAAATGAAAATATAAACGCCATCATCCTATCGGATTCTAAGTTTTGCAACAATCGGCTGTGAAACCAGATCTTCATAAATGGTAATATAATTTTGGATCATGCAGCTAAGACCAAATGTTCCCGCTCTTAGATTGTTGACGCATAACTATCAAACAAGGAAAATAACTTGCAATGTCCAGTAGCCTATTGTTAGTTTGGCGCTACAATAAATAATGAAGTTAAACTTTAAACATCTTTCTAGAAACTTAGATAATGGCGCATAGCCTGTTAATGCATAACGCCGATCAATTGTGATGAAGACACATGTGGATGTGAGGCCAGCAGCTGGTTGGTAGATCTGTCGCGCTTTGGAGTTTTTTTTTTTGTATACAGAAGAATCGGTTTTGACTAGGGTCTAACCCAAAATTCTAAGATCCAGAGATGAATGCGGTAACATTTATCATAAATGGAATCTAGTTTCCCTGGGAAACATGTAAACGGGTGATATGTTAAGCTTGTAGTGGGTATACATTGCCTTTCTCACCCTGCTTATCAACAATATAAATACCCCCTCCCCGTTAAAGTAATAAGAAAGGTCACGGCGTCCCGGGGGATGAATGTGCATACATTTCACGGTGCATTACGAGGGATGAGAGAAGCATAATAACAAATTATATACCAAGGGTTCTGCCGTCACATGCTCACGTATTCTCACTTTCTGTTCCAAACCTTCCCACGTGTAACCTGTGAAACTAGATTTATACAGTGTGTTGTACGCTTAAGTATAGATTGGTCCTGCACCATATCCATAATATTTTAAGGAATTCAAAATACCCTTTATCGCTGGTTTCAAACACTACGTACTTATAAAATGCATGGGTTAACAATATATTTTTAAAACAATACAATTTTCTATCTGTTGTGGCAGTCTTCCTCAACAAATTACATTTGTATAAAATATTCAGCTAGTCCTTTTGGAACCGGCTCTATTTTCAAAGCTGTTCATTGGGTACTGGTTGTGTTTAACGAATATATTGTATAGTGGGTTGATCTGATAGGGCGTGTTCTCGTTCAGCATGTTATCGTTTCTTGTTTGCTTCATAATTTATATTTCTTCTAAGATGTTTATTTTCCGGTTATTATTTTCTCTATGCATTATTGAGAGGGTGTTTTCTATTGTGTTGAACTGGTGACCTGTGTTTGTAACATGCTTAGCGAAACTTGATATACCTCCATTATTTATCAAATTAATGAAATGCTCGTTATATAACAAGCATTTCAGTAAACATCTTAGAAGAAATATAAATTATGAAGCAAACAATAAATGATAATCTGCTGAACGAGAACACACCCTACCAGATCAACCCACTCTACAATATATTAGGTAAACACAACCAGCATCCAATGAACAGCTTTGAAAATGGAACCGGTTCTGAAAGGCCTAGCTGAATATTTTATACAAATATAATTTGTTGAGGACGACTGCCACAACAGGTACAAATTTTGTTTTAAATATTTAACAATAACCTCAACGGCGTAAAATGTTTCTTAAAGTATTTATCAGTATATGTTTTTAATTGGTGGATTGCTCATTAGTAACGCTTTGATTATAATTTAACACTGGGATCTTATTGTGTTATGTTCAGAGGGTCGCAGGTTCAAACCAGGCCGGGTTCGATGGATTTTTAGGATAGAAAATCCAAGGGACAAGTCTTTCAGGAGGGATTTCAAGTCATGGTGCCTGAACCTGAACATTTTGGGACTAGTAAAAGAACTTCAAGCTTAAATTAGTCCCTCTGAACAAAATTTAAACGATTTTTCCCATCCAAGAAATGTCTTAGTTGCCTACTAGACGTCTCATTGAGGCGATGAGCTGACCACATGTCACTCAATGAAATATGTAGGGAAATAAGCATACTTAAAGTACGTTTGGTCAAACAATTTCCGCTAGGAGAGCACACATGTCCCCATGAGTGACGTATGGGTTATGGTCACATTTACTGTGTTGTACCACTGTACATTTTGCTGAATTTGGAAGATAATGTTATAATATAAATACAATAGTACCTGTCAAGGATCAACTAAACTTCCCCAACAAATATGATATAATTTATTCTCTACATCAACAGAAAATACCTTTATTTATCATTAAATATAAATGACAATGCGCCGGACCCTAGTCGTCCAAGGCATCATGACTTGGCGCAAAGCTACGATAATGCATGCTGAATAGAGGTAGTTGGAAAAATACATTTTCTGAAGGAATTTTGGCCAGTATGGGACCAGTGCCTATTCAACACCTCAATGGAATTGGGCAGCTGCAATAAGTAGAGGGAGCTCCAGGTGGAGAAACCCAGCTGTAAGGATTGAGGGGCCGACATGCTTATCATATGCCACTCCCTTAACCGCTCACCTCTGCAATTGGCACATGTGGATGTGAGGTCAGGCGCCAGTTGGTAGATCGAATAACACTCTACGCCTGTCACGCTAAGAAAGTTTTTTTTTCGGATATATTTAAAAATGCTTTCGAATAGTGATTGTTATCTCTCCACAGCCTAGTGATGATTCTCTACTTCAAATAAGAATTAACAAAACCTCGTAAACAAACTGCCCGAATCACATGAATATTTGTCATAAACATGATTATTTATGTTTACTTTTTTATTTTGTTCCTATTTATACAGCAGTCACTAACTATGATGGCCTTCGTGGCTGTTTTAATGTATGTATATACCCCATACACCCCGCGTGGGAACACGGGTGCTTCCTAGCGGCATTTCTTAAGGAAGGAATTTAGTTACGGAAATTTACCTATGGATGTCAACAGTGGCATGTGGTTAGCACACCGCCACAAAGAGACATCTAGTACGTAACTAACGTATTATTTGGATGAGTGAAGGTAGGTTAAATTTTGCACAAATACCTTTTTTATTCAGGCTTTCGGTTCTTGTTCGAACCTGAAATTTTTCAGAGTTGGGACCTACCGCTTAAAGACCCTCCCGGAGGACTTGTCCATTGGATGTTTCCATCCTAAAAACCCATCGAGCCCGGCCGGTTTAAACTCGTGACCCTCGAGACTAGAGGCAAAGAACATAACCACGACCACCGTGGCCGACTGCTATTTTTATAGGTTATGAATTTAGAATATGAAGTTCGGAGTTCACTCTTGTCCTAGAAACAGTCTGCTTAACAATACTGATCTCCGTGGGCACTCTTAAACCCAACAAGAAGATAATATGACATTAGAATATTTCAATTTACATATCCTAACTCGTGGCCTTTTATCAAACTATAATGATCTCGTACCAATATTGTGATTCAGAAATTTTAAAAATAGGCAATATACAGAAATAGCTAGATTTTAGATTTTTTTGAGGTTGTAATGGTTTTATTACGAATGAATCACCCTATATAATGGACAATGACATGCTGCATTAGGATATAGTAGCAACATTCCTGAGAATGTTGATAGGCTAACTGACCTGCCTCAAGGAGAGATCTGGTCTACAACAGACAGATGGAGCAACAATAAGGTCCATGACCTCGTATACAACCGGATCTCATTTCCTTGACAAAAATAACCTCCACACATTCACCTTGTAAAGTTCTGCACATGGTGAGGCATATGGTGGCAGAAACCAAAGAATTCCACCTTACAGGAATTAAATAATAACAATCTACAATAAAATTAATGTGACACGATGATAGATCAGATGGTCCAAATCCGACTGAGCTGGTTAATGTTACTGGATATCAGATGACAGTGCAGGGTTGCATTTGATTGGAATGTGACAACACTTCAAACTTAGCTTGTTTTCTTAACCGGATTTCGGGTTTCTCATATCATGTACATACGAACTTTGTTGAGACCTTGTGCTCAAAGGAAAATTCACATGACATAGCCGGGAATTGAATTAGGATTCAATGGATATCAATCACATACCAACGGTTACATCACAAACACGTAAGCATACAAGTGTAAATATGCTCTTTGAGTAAAGCTAAGTGATATTATTAAACTATGTCAATTAACATCTCAATTTAATTGCGATTAGATTCAAAGCTGGAACTGAAAATGCTACCAATTTTGTTCCATGGCTTCTGTTACGTTCTACAATCTATGATAAATGGTACACAAGTTACTTCCCCTCATCTACGCCCTGAAAAGTGCATCGATCCCGGAAGGGTTCTAATTGCAAGTTCGGAATCAAATGCAAGCATAGTAGTAATTAAAACACTGAAGAAAAACTGAGTGTTTGCTTCCCATGCAATATTTTTAACTTTGTAGAAATTTAAAATTTGACAGGAGCTTAGTTACGACTATTTAACTCATGTCCCAATGACCAATCACATTTCAATGACATTTGATTTACAACCAATCACAGTCGTTCTTCACCTCGATTTTATCACTTTCATGTTATCGAGTGGCTCCCAGATTGTATATATAGTGCACGAATGTAACCGTATTCTGCTTGCGAGATATAGCAGAAAAACATTCGTAGCAATTGATTATACCATGAAAAAAAAAAAGAAACTACTGTTTGCACTTCCTTAAACTTATTATTTGATGTATAAACGTTGCAGAAAAATATAATTGACATATTCACATCATAGACATCAGAAATTAATTAATAACCTGTAATGATATGTTTAATTTTTTGTCCACTAGGGTGCATTCTTACAATATTGCGATTCTATTTGGCAATAAATATGATCTGGTTGCAGTGATGAACAAATTAAACATAACGTTTCTCATTTTCCAAATATCGCCGTTTACATAATATATAAATATTAAAAAAAACTATATTTAAATAATGATTTGTGAGTAAAAAGCTTAATTTTATTCGTTAAATAGTCATAACAAATGCCACCCTTGATTTTTAAATTCTCTAGATAAATTCACCCCTCACTTGGTGAGTCGTGAATTTGGAGGTCACCCGTGGCATTACTTACGATAATTAGGTTGTACGTAATTTTGTTAACTAACTGATTCTTGTAATATAACGCGCAAAACCACCTGTACAGAAGCGCGGAATGCAAAGAGATGCAAGTAAAAGATTAGAGAAGTAACTTCTGGTCTTGATGTATGTCTGTCTGTCAGATGAAGTGATTTGTGTACATTTTAATGTGAATTAGACACGTCATTACATCGGTTCATTGATTCTTTGCTGTGCTTAGCTTTGATAATATAATAGCACTTCGCCACTACCAACTTGACGAACGAACAAAATGCGTAATTCTCATTGACGTTTCAATAATTATGTTCTTCGAGTTTTCCCATTCAACAATATTACTGTGCTCGGTTGTCATTATGTTGCAAAATTTAACTTGTCTAGAAGCCTCTGGTAATCTTGTTGTATTCTGAAGAATTTGCAGGGTGTTTGTTAAGGAAGTCACTTGTAATGAACAAGGGTATGTTAAGACATTTTTTTTTTTGATAATTGTGAAACTTCTGTCTTTCGGCAAACTAGATTCGAAATGCATTCATCCAAATAAGTATCTTTTGCAATATAGGCTAAAATTAGGAATTAGTATTAAATTTTGATGAAATAAGACTTTGTGTTTTTTTAATTATCTAAAAAGTCACTATTTCTCGTGTAAATATACACAAACTACGAATGATGAATCAAATTCCAATTTGGGAATCTTAGTTTTTTTTTTAACTCTGTATTATTAGACTATTTTAAGGAATGTAAAAATTCATCGGATCATTGCTCCTAATTCATTAACTAAAATATATTAAATTAATTATTAATTAATATATTTAGATTTACGAAAATGGGCCAGATCGGTTTAGGTATACAAAACATAAAAAAATAAATTCTGAAAAAAAAGGCCTATTAAAGTAATGAAATTCATTTTTTCAAACACTTTATGGATGTTTTTTAGCATCCAGCAAAACCCTCCGGTTCCTTTTGCGCTAGTGATAGTTTCATTCTAAAATAGACGTTCTTAAAATACCAGATATGTAGCACGTTATAAATTGGTACACAATTTCATAATGCATCGTCTATGATTGAGACCTACGGTATTTTATAGAATTACATCCACACTTCAATTGTTGATTAAATTATCAAAATTAGTAAGACATTTATTTAAATATAATCCTTCCTACATTTTTGTTTTAGATATACGACTATAGCTCCAGGGCGCGGCAGGTCTAGAAGGCTCTCCGTCCTACCATCCTGCTGCTGGTCTCATATCCAGATGTTAATTACAGGGTGGACGATCATCTAGCTAGTATATGGGTAAAGATGTGGTCAGCATGCCGTGTCCTCCAGCCGTTATAGCTGGTTTTCTCACCTGGAGCTGTTAATTATTTCAATTACCGATATTCCTCGCCGGTCCCATACTGGTGGAAATTTCATGAGAAAATTTCTTCCGTCATGGGCACTCGAATATGCGCAAGTCCCGTAGCTCTTCGCTAAGGAATTATGCCTTAAACCACTCGGCTACGGCGCGGGACACTTTTAGATATACGTATATCCTATAGTGATGTAACAATTTTTTTAAAAATAATAATACGCCTAATGATAGTACTGACCAGATGAATTATTAATTATTATTTGTCAGTTTATATTGCAGATACGAACAACCAATAATATGTAACGTTGTCTAAATGATCCCTGCAATTTCGAAGTTGTCCAAATAGATTCTATATATGACTGATGTATGCAAGGCGTCCAAGCAGAAGATTCTTGGTTTTATGGTCAGATGACCGTTACGTTACATATGTAAATAGG
Source organism: Diploptera punctata (assembly GCA_030220185.1). Classification (NCBI taxonomy): domain Eukaryota; kingdom Metazoa; phylum Arthropoda; class Insecta; order Blattodea; family Blaberidae; genus Diploptera; species Diploptera punctata. The sequence goes on along the minus strand of JASPKZ010006439.1, from coordinate 266,781 downwards.
TTTGATGCTCTTGTTTGCATGTAAAATAATGTGTAAACCAGAAATGTCTCCGCACAAAACTGTCAATACGAGTGTCGAATCTTAATGTCAGACGCAAAAATTCCAGGTCACAAATTCTTCTATAAATATGAATTATGCATTTTACAGAACATATAGAGATCCTGCCAGTTATTACTATGCGCTCAGAAAATGCAAAACGCTCAAATTATACACATAGTTCATCTCACATTCTCATTAAAATTCCCATGAAATGTATTCTTTTCTGTTACTTGTTTTAATTTTTAATTCGAAATTATTTGTTTTTGGAAGACACAGTAGTATGCAACATTTATTTATTTATTTTTTAATGAACAACAATGTTAATGATTTAAATTTGTCAAACACAGTACAACGAAGAGTCTTAATTTGAGAAAAGAGATATTAAATGCAATTGTATTAAACAAGTTTTGAGGATTTTTGTAAACTCCGGCTGTAGATCATACTAATGGATTTAAAATAAAATGATCTGAATTGCATATAGTATGAAATGATTGACAAAACTTTATCCACTTTTAATTATTTTTCTAGAATAAATTCTATACTTTTAATGATCATGTTTGAACACCGTTGAGGTTAAAATTATTTCAATTATAAATTGTTTGTACCTTATATAACACAGCCGTCCTCAACTACAGTATAATGTTTTCTGTTATAATCTTGGTTGCATTATTAAAATTCAAAGCTTTTCAAAGACATGCTTCATCTTCAGGAATAAAATATATAAATAATTTCAGTATCAAGAAAATTCCCCCTCCATGGTATCGTTACCTTGTCTGGTGGAGTGGCTTGCGTGCTTAAATGATCCCGAGAGCTATACCGGCGGTAACATTGCTGCCGAAGGGTTATCCATGCCGGACTGGTCGAAGGTGATAAGCCAGACGAAAAAAGTACCTTGGTCGAAAGAGTGACGATCTTTCACCTTAAAAAATACAACCGTCAAGAAATACGGACATGGGTTCTACTGGGGTAAAATTTTCCGGAGACTCCTTATATTGATGACATTCTAGGAGATCACAATGTGGATTTAGAAGAAACAGGTCTACAACAGATCAGATTTTTAGTATAATGCAGACTTTAGAAAAGAAATGGGAATATAATGGTACTGTACATCAACTATACGTAGACTTCCAAAAGGCATACGATTCAATTAAGCGGGAGAAGTTATATAGTATCCTGCTGGAGTTCGGAATTCCTAAAAAGTTAGTTAGACTTATACGAATGTGTCTAAATGGCATAAAGAGTAGTGTGCCTGTAGGCAAACAGTTTTCGGATATTTTTGAAATCCACAACGGGTTGAAGCAAGGAGATGCACCATCTCCTCTACTATTTAATTTTGTACTAGAGCATGCCATCAAATCTTTAGACGATGAAGAAGGCCTACAACTCAATGGTATTAATAAGCTGTTAGTTTATGCTGATGAAGTAGTACTATTGGCCGATAGCGAGGAGATACTAAAGGCCAACACGCACACACTACTGGGTAACACTAAGAAATTGGGACTGGAATATTGAATATCAATAAAACTAAATATATGGTCACACGTAGAAATACATTATATAATGGAAATGGACAGCTAATGACAAATGAGGGAAATTTTGAGGAAGTGACTGAATTCAAATACCTAGGAACAATAATCACAAACAGGAATGAGATGCACAAGGAAATTAAACATAGGCTCAATTCTGGAAATGCGTGCTATTATGCATTGCAGAGACTCTTGACTTTCAAACTCCTTTCAAAAAACGTTAAACTGAAAATATATAAAACTATTATTCTACCGGAAATCAACGACACAAGCAATTAAATGTCTACAAGAGAGCATCGAAATAGCCTTAGAACAACCGAGAGGAAAACTACATGCCATCTTCATAGACTACAAGAAGGCTTTCGACCTCTTAAACAGGCAGCTGATAATAAGAAGAATAGAAGAAGCAGCAGGGAGAAACAAATAACTAGATTAATTGAGAACATCCTCTCCAGAAACCAAGTGCAGATAGACGATGGGGTTTCAAAAACAGAGCAGATAGATCAGACAAACGGCGTACTCCAAGGTGACCCGTTGAGTCCCCTACTCTTCATAATAGCAACAGCAAAAATACCCACAGAGATAGAAACAGAAAACGTCCAAATCTTGGCATACGCTGATGACATGGTGATTACATCTCAAGACATCGAAAAAGCTCAAATAGCGTTCGACAAACTCGTAGCATGGGCCGAAAAGAACGACCTCGAAATAAATGAGAAGAAAACAGTAAAAATGACCTTCAGGAAAGGAGGAAGACTCGCAGCGAATGACTGCATCCGGTATAAGGGAGACCCACTGCAAAATGTAAACCAGTTTAAATATCTGGGGATCACACTGCAGAGCAGAGGTGACACCTTCGATAAGCACATCAAAGAACGCGCCTTAGTGGCCAGAATAGCAACGAACAGCATTAAAAGCCTGAGTAAACTATCCCTGGAGACAGCAATGACCATCTTCCGCTTAAAAATAGCACCAATCATGACCTATGGAATATAAGTGATTTGGAAGAACCTAAATAAGGCAAACCTAGAGGAAATAGAGAAAGTCAAAGCACACTTTTTAAAGATAGCGCTAAGCGTATCAAAATACACGCTTTCACGCCCAACATACATACTGACAAAGGGACCATTCTTCATAGAAGAGCTCCACCTGGACCTTCTCGTGCCGGCATCAGATGCCTACAAAGAACTGCTGTGGGAACTCAACGAAAAGAGAGAACAGATATGGCCTGAGTTCTACGCAACGGATGCGATGATCTACAGGGAATGGACAGCAGCCAGATACGACCTCAGACACACCGTGACGAGAGTCGCGGTCCATGGTTTCCACCACAGGTTATGCACAACAGTGAAGCACCATAACCCAGAAGAAAAGTGCAAGTGTAAACTATGTGGGTCGCACTGCGACCGATATCACCTATTACAGTGTAAAAACATAGGAACATCGATAACAGATTTTTGTATGACATGAAAACAGTTCTTTCTACATGGCCATTGGCTGCAATGATACCTATTATTATTATTATTATTATTATTATTATTATTATTATTATTATTATTATTATTATTATTATTATTATTATACCAGTTATATTATATGGATGCGAAACATGGACTCTTACTTTAAGGGAGGAAAGGAGATTACGAGTATTTGAGAATAAAGTTCTTAGGAAAATTTTTGGACCAAAGAGAGATGAACAGATAGGTGAATGGAGAAGACTACATAACAATGAACTACATGGTCTTTATAAGAAGCCAGATATAATGAGAACAGTTAAGTCTCGTAGACTGCGATGGGCAGGACATATGGCACGAATGGGGAATGAAAGACGTGCATGGAAACTTCTTGTAAGAAAACCAGAGGGAAAACGCCCAGTTGGTAGACCAAGAATGAGGTGAGAGAATAACATTAACTATGATTTGAGGGAAGTAGATTATACAGGGAGTGATTGGAAAGCATTAGCTCAGGATAGGTATGTATGGAGAGCTTATGTCCGCGCGCCGACGTATCGATAGTGCTAGTGAGTTAGTTATCAAGAAAATTCCTGAAGATGAAGCATGTCTTCGAAAAGCTTTGAATTTTAATAATACAACGAAAATTATAACAGAAAATATTATAGTTGAGGACGACTGTGTTGTATAAGATAAAATAAAATATAATCAGAATATATTCTTCGTAAAATATACATGTGAATATAATACAAAAAAAAATAGTAGTCTTGTTTGCTCACAGTTCAGTTTTTTAACTACATCCTATTCAGTCCTGTTTATTTATTATTCTAGTCACTTAGTATCAGACCTACATGATTCAAGAAATGTCCGGCGCTATGGTCTTAGTGCTAACGTTACTGTCTCAGAATCCAATAAGGCCCAAATATTCTCGATCATTTCAATTATCCGAATCATATGCCAACACAAATACATGCAGACTAGTTGTTACACCGTAAGACGTGATATGACCGCAATGTTAAATATTCTATAAACAACATGATTTCATGTTGTCAAACATTTGGAGGTATTACGATATGAATTCTTACAGAAAATCGGTATGGTGAGTTGATGGAAGTTTTTAAAACAGACATTGATGAATACCGAACATGAGTAGCAATATTAAATAACACTATTTATATGAAAACGCTACTGATTGATACTGCATTGGGAAGATTGTAAAACAAACAATTCCCTCTTCTTCTACGAATTATTTTTAATAGTAAACACAATTTCTGCTACATATTATTCTATTGAAACTGTGAAGAACACCCTTTAGCTTCTATTCACGTTTATATTTTCGATTATTTTGCCTTGACGAATAACAGAAATCCCAGAAATGCAAATCGGTCCGTTGCAATGATGTGGAGTTCTTACCTTCCACTTCGGCGGCCAGGGTTAGATTCTCGGCCGGATAAAATGTTTTAAATCTCCATTTTTTAGTCTAGATTTGCGTCATTTTATTGTGCTATTATGTGGACGGTGGCCGTGGAATACAGAAAACCACTACCTATTTGTCTGTTCACCTAGAGTGCATGGTTAAAAAATCGTGCTATTTACCTATAGCCCACAGACGAAGTGTATGAAAGCAGCAGGTATTTCATACTCAGCACATTATATCATGAAGGATTGTACTATAACTTACCTTCATTTAGACGCTGAGCGGGCGTGTTAGTTCCGAGTGTGACGGACACACTTCAAAATTTTAATCATCACCCTTACCTCACAGTGAACTACGAATCATTAAAATATAAAACAACTAAACTGAATAAGAAGAGCAAATTTAATTATCATAAAACACAAAATATAAAACATGAAATTGAATACGCCTGAAATAAACTACAGATGTGAATGGCATCATGACTGTTCCTATATTCTCAGGTATTGTATCGCTTGCAATTCCTCGTGCCTCCCTTCCACCCTTGCTTTCATTCTTCTCGTCTGTGGACTATACAATGGATTGCCGATATTAGCTTTTAAATCCCATGAAGGGTGTTAGTGCCTCAAATGGATTGAGGTTGAAATAACATAAAAAATGACTGATTCTGTACAATTGGCTCATTCAGGTGATTGTAAGAAAGAGAAGATAATGATGCTAACTTACCAGCAGTGGCTGTGCTGATGAGCAGAAAGGCTATGAAACACGCATAGTCCGACACCTAACGACGCCCCTGGCCCTGACGCCATGGCGCTCCTCGCAGATCTGTAACATAATCAAACATTTCATACAATTATTAGGATTAAAATATTTGACGTGACACTCAAGTTGCTCGTCTCTGTGACAACAGTTTTAAATTGTGATGAGAAAAGATAGGAATGTGTAAATGGGAGCATTCTGTTATGCTTTCAAGTAAATGTAGTAGAGAACTACATTTAGAGCTAACATAAAATCAACAAAAAGCTTCCGTATTTCCTAAATTCAAAAGTATAATTAGTAAGTAATGTGTGGCTGAAGTCAAATTTTAAAGAACTGCTTGTATAATTACATGCAAACGAAGACAATATATTTACATACATAATGAGACTAAGTTGACCGCGAGATACCGATATTCTAATTGCAAGATCTTCTATAAACAATTAAATTTAATATAAAGTTCACTCCGAATGATTTTTTTTTAGTTTCTAGGATATCCTACAAGGACTCATTAAGAAAGTTAAAAAACCTATCATCAGAATATCGTTAATATATCATTAAGTTTACTGCGAGGTCCGAAAAATATTTAAATCAATGCTATGATAACCTAGAAAGTGCTTAGCTTATCACCCGGGTGCTGGGCTCATATCCACATGTCAATAATAGATAAACGATTATTCAGCCAGTAAAGAGGTGACATCCGATCAACATATCATGAATAATTGCCGTTATAGCTGTCTTCTCAATATGGAGTCGCTATGTATCATAGCTATCCATTTCTTATGATCTATCTATGTATCTATAGTGTTCTGCCCAAGGGCAGGTCTTTCATTGAAATCATAGCATTTCCAACTAAGGAATTATAGGTATGGTAGCTTCCCGTTGCTTTCCACACCGGCGGGTATGATAATGGTCAGATGATGTTTGCGAAACGTTTGGGCTTTAAAGTTTCCTGACATTTGTCTTACAGGTGGGGAAAAGCCTCATCCAGAAAACTTGTACAGACTAAATTCCATGAGAAAATTGTCCCTTGTGGAAATGAGAATCAGTGCTCACATAGGCGTATAAAACACTGGATTTGCTGTGAAACTTTTTCAACTACGCGTATAAAACTATTGGATTAAGCTCTAAAATCCCATATATATATATATATATATATATATATATATATATATAATTATAAATTTACTACGAGTTGCGAAATGTATATATATCCACGAGGTACAAAACGTAACAAAATTTTATTTTGAATGTTTTTGACAAGAAATTAAAATGCTCTTCAAAGTAGATATAATTTGATACTATGGTCTTAGTCCATTTTTCAGTGATGTTAATTATCCCGCCACGCTACCAGTCTCTGTTTTTTTTTGACACGAAGAATTCATCAACTCACATACACAACTTCAATGTTTTCTAAATTTCATGCAAGAAATGAGCCATGGTGAAAGCAGATGATAATCTGAAAGCGCAAGATCTTGGCTAAATGCTGGGTGTGGTAGCAGTTAGATTCTTCCCAATTCCTGAATTTTTGTTATGGTTCTTCATGCAGTAGGCCTATGGGGTCCGATCGAGTTTGAACCCGCGAAATTAAAAATGTCATGAACTCGTTCCAGTTGTTGTCCGCATATATTGCACGCCCGTTTGAAATAAACTCCTAGTGAAACACACCTCAAAATTCCACCGAACACACAACATTGCTTCAAAAACTAACATTACTTATGAGACATGTATTAAAATATAGTATAAGTTATACCCAGGTGCTAAGATGCCTGAAACATATGTAACTACTTGTGTTTAGTGCGAAAGATAGTCTACGTGCATTACAACACATGTGATTGATATGCTGCGGACAGTTATTAGGTAAGGAGGCGCTATGTACTTTGTATGTAGGTGTTACAATGCTTTGCATGTACGTGCACGCACATTTTCCCACGCACCTTTGTTGGGAGCATTGCCATCTAAATACTGCTTTATACTTGCTAACCCTTAAGTAAGCCTACTTGATTTTCGTTCCATCTCATCTTTAGCTTTTACTTTGCTTCTCAAATTGAATATAGATCTACAGCTCCTGCTGTTTTAATATCGAGAATGTTACGTGTAAGAATGGAAGTATCACTTTTTCACAACCACAAAATAACATTTCAAGTTTAATTGTTGATATTTTCCAGCTCTGAAGTAGGGATCATTATTTCTTAAATTCTCTCTTAAGGGTAGTAAAAAATCAGCAATGTCTATACTGATAACGTTGACAGCTGTGAATAATGTAATGAAAATGTGTTAGGCACCAATATACCCTGCAGTTTGATTAAGCGTAGTTGGTGAAGCCAATACACTAGGTTGCGGGTTCCGGTCCGCTGGGGTCGCCTAAACATTCTGGCAGCGGCATGACCATTAGGTCCACTTCGTCTTTGATTAAAACGAGTTTTAGTCAATATCTGGTCTTGAGGATGACAGCTTAGCTGTAGAAACACGTTGACCATTGTAATTATTAATTGGCGAATTGGGCAAATTGACTGCATATTTTAATAATAATAATAATAATAATAATAATAATAATAATAATAATAATAATAATAATAATAATAATAATTAATAATTAATATAATAAATATATATAATATATATAATAAATATAATAATTAATATAATAATAATATAATATAATAATTAAGTGCAAAGATACTGAGAATAAGTGACAACAAAATAGAAATAACATAAATAAAATAAAACAATATTTCAATAATATAATTTTAAAATTCCCATAATCAATTTTGTCTTAATTTCGAGATCCCATATTTGGGTACAGATTCTCAAAAATAAATATCAAAAATACTATTTTGAGATTGATTGAGGTTAGGAATGCATTTGGCGAAGTTTTTGGTACATCCGGTGGCAAGTACAAGTAGGCCGCTGATGAATATTCCCTGCAGACACCATGTTTAGTTTGCGTATTACAAGCACGCATCGCTACAAGTGACAACAGACATTACAAATCTGCGAGTATTTGGTGCACATTCCCTTCTGCTGGAGACCATCCACTGCAGAGTGAACACAAGCAAAGTATTCTCTGTAAATTATTAGGAAATATGTTTGTTTGCTAAAATCAGTACATTGGTTTTTTTATGAGTTTGCTATAATGGAACAACATTACTTGGTACAATAATGAATAACAAACATTACATATATATTATTGGACCAACATATATATTATTGGAGTAGTTGATGATGTATACATCATGTTTAAATGTTAGTTTTTTTTTTTTTAGGCTCTACAGATTACACAGAATGGTTGTAATATAAGCGTATGTGGTTCAAGTGCCAATTCCTTAGGATACATATCAAAATTGTTTTTAGGTTTTTGGGTCGCAAATATACGGTTTTCTTGGGGGGGAGGGGGAACAAACAGTTTTCATTCATTACTGAATAATTTTTCAGAAACTGCGGGGGGGGGGAATAAAATGAGAAAAACTTGTTTCTTTGATATTGTGTTTTTGGATTCCATGTTTGGTTTTATAACAAATTAAGCTAAAAGAAAGAACATGAAATCCTCATTTTAATTAACATCAGTCAAAGAGAATTAGTACCATTGCAGACATGAATTTTATAGAAAAACATTTTAAAATGTGTATTTTTTAACATACGTAAATAATATTTTATTTTGTACTGTTACTGAAATATGAAGAACCCGCTGTAAGAGAGGGAACGACCGAAAACAAACCAGATGGGAGAGTTAATACAACTGTAGGAAAGGAATAGTATACGTTAATCTAGAAACGACGGTCTTCAAGCCGCCACATTGTCTTACTGTTTTGTATGTTTTGAAAATGTATAGTACTTGTGCTTCCTCAACCCCTGACATCACTGCAACCTGGCAATTTGTTGTTGTTGTTGTTGATTAAACTTTAAATGATAGATTAGCATTTAATTAGACTACAATGTTGTGTTTTGAAATAAACATTGTTTTTAAGAAATGATAATGAAGATCATTTTGAACAGCTAAGATTATAATCTTATTAGAGCCCGGATTTGTATGCAAAATAAAGTATTAAATATGCATGGAAAATGAAGAAAATATGCACCCTAAATATGCAAAAAGAGATAGTAAAATCAAATGAATTATTTGCTTTGTGGATAATTTTAACATATTCCTGGCTGTTACAGTAGACAAGGAAGGTTTTCATGAGGTTTACTTGTGTGAAGCTCCTTCGTCTGTCAGTGAAGAGGGTTTTGTACAATGAAAATATCCTTTCTACATCACATGATGTCACAGGTGCATGTGAAAAATACAACAGTTCTTCTTAAGTGAATTTCTCTTTGATTACAGTTTTTTTACCATCACCAGAGAGCATTTTGCAAATTTGACAAATTCTATTGTAGCCAGGATTTTTATTTATTACTTCATCAATTTATCAAATGCGATTTTAGCAATAACATAATATTATTTCCACGGGTATTCCCCTCTCTTACGCAGATGTAAATATACACGTTTACACTTATATCCAATTGATTGCAGAGACTTTATTAATTTAAAATTATTAATTAACAAATAATTAATTACTAGTAATTAGCTGAAGGGAAAATTATAATTTAATACCATATTAGGTGTAAAATATGCATTTATGCATTAAAATCTAAAATAAGCATTTTCCCCCGGAATATGCGTTCCTATGCATTACTATCAAATACCGCTCAAATTGTCTGTGAAGGGGCCACTTAACATGTAAATCATTTCCGCATACTTTTTAATGCGTAAAACAAAACATTCTACTTATAATACTGATATTAGTCGAAATCAACATAATCATCATCACAGTCTATGGGGTCTCCAGTGAAACATTTCTATCTTTGTTTAATGTAAATGATTTTGATCAAATTTATGTATGTCCGCGGCTTGACTCCATCTTATAATAATTCTATGGCGCGACAGGCCTAAAATGCCTTTGCCTGCCAGCTGTTTGCTGGCCTCACATCCACATCATGCCAGTTATGGGGTGAGATGTGGTCAGCATGTCGGGTTCCCCAGTGGTTATAGCTGTTTCTAAACCTAACATCTTATAGCTTAGCAATTTCATTTGGTAATTTTTAATGTCGTCCAAAATGTTTAAAGATATTTAACTCATCTCGTATATCTATACTTCCGATTGACTGAAATGGGAAATTTCCTTAAGCAGATGTTAAATATAAAATTGGTACCTAGTAGGTAGGTCGTCCTCAACTAATTTATTAAATAGTTCCAGTATGGAGACCTTTAAAAACAGTGTTTCATCTTCTGCATTTTAACGACTGACCTACCAGGTACCAATTTTATATTTAACATCTTATTACATAACCTCAATGGTACTTTAAATTAATTTGAAAAGTGTCGATTCCTTAACCAGTCGAATTTAGTTACACTTATTTCCCTATAGATATCATGGTTAGCATACAGACGTCTAGTAGGCAAACTAAGGTATTACGTACGTGGTTCATGAAGGTCGGTAAATTTTGCTTAGAAACCTCTTTTTCAGGTTAGGTTCTTTTACGAGCAAGAAAATATCCACATTCGGAACCCACAGCTCAAAGTCCCTCCCGGATGACCTGTTCTTTGGATTTTTGCATCCTAAAGAAATCCATTGACCCCGGCCGGATAAACTCGCGACTCTCGGGACTAGAGGCAAGGACCATAACCGCGGCCACTTGTAGTTATAATTTCATACACCAACATCATTCTCTGTTGTGAACATGGGTAGGAATTAACTCATTCTAATTACATCGTCTTGTTATATTTAAGAGTTTTATGCGGATATCTTAAACCATTAATCTGGATTAATATAGACAGGTGAATGGAGAAGACTTACATAGCGGTGAACTACATATATTTATAGGAAGCCAGATATAATAAGAACAGTTAAGCCTCGTAGACTGCGATGGACAGGACAGGTGGCACGAATGGGGGATGAAAGACGTGCATGGAAGCTTCTTGTAGGAAAACCAAAGGGAAAATGCCCAGTTGGTAGACCAGGAATGAGGTGGGAGAATTACATTAACTATGATTTGAGGGAAGTAGATTATACAGGGAATGATTGGAAAACATTAGCTGAGGATATGGATGTATGAAGAGCTTATGTCCGCGCGGACATGAACCTATGGGTTCGATAGTCCAGTGAGTTAGTTAGTTAATTGCTGAAAAATGACTATTGGTACAATTCTCAGAAAGTACTTGAAGTAAGAGTACAACATTTTCAGGACACTTTACTCACTATATGAGGAATCTTTTACAGTGCATTCAGCAAAATGTTCCTTCAAAATCATATTTTATCAATAATTTATATAAGAAAAAAAAATCCTAAGTTAAAATTCAATTACGTTCTGTTTTCAAAATATTACAACAATAAACTTCTAGGCCAGTAATGACTACCTGTTGTTTAAAGTATGTTTTCTTAATATGATTAAAGAAGATGAGAAACCTGTACCTTAATATAGGTAGCCTATTCGATAGGTAAACTTAAAATATTTTAAAAAAATATTTGGATTGAACGATTTACGATATCTCACAGATGCATACATATTTTTATAGCTAAAAAATCGTTAATTAGTACAACAAATTTTATTGATGTCAGACAACTATAATTAATTTTTTATTGCGAATTACTTTTTGCTTCATTTCCACAAACGTTTCCCCACAAACAACTACAAAAAGATTATTTCTTTGTAATATTATATATGTGTCGCTATATTATCATGTATAAAATGTGGTTTTTTCTCATGCCAGTATTTAAGAATCTCCATTCTAAAAATATCTTGAAATGTATTGATTTAAGTTATTCCAGTATTATCGAACACATTGTCACCTACTAGGCCTACTGTCCTTATGATGACGTATTAATCAGAATTGCAGAAATCTTGATTCATCATCATCATCTACCGTCACTGTTTAGACCATTTCTGATCTGTTCCGGCTCCATATTACAGTTGCTCGCTCCATCTTGTAAATGGTCGTCCACGACTTCTACGTCCTTGTGGATTGTAATTTAATATACTATAAGATATCCTCCTCTCTTCGCTCATTCTACTAACATGTTCCAGAGAGAATGTCAAATTCCCGTTTACCAAAGAAGATTTACCACCTCAACCCTAAAGGCAAAAGAGACCTCGGAAGACCCTTCAACCGATGGAAAGATCAGTTTTTGTAGTCGCAGAACGGGCATCATCACCCAATACTGCATTCGGAAGAAGAAGAAGATGTTCAAACCATTTATTTTTATATTCTTCTATTTTTGTTATCATAGTAGTTATTTGTAATTCCTCACGAATATCTTCACTCCTCCGTTTGTCCAAAAGAGTACATCCTGGCACATATCGTAGGAATTTTATCTCGGCTGCTTCTAGTCTTTTTATTAAACTTTTGGTGAGAGTCCAACATTCCGAGCCATACAACAGAACAGCAATAGCTACTTTGTAAAGCTTTAGGAGCGTTTCTTTAAGATCTTTCTTTGCTAATGTTCTTCTAGTTGTACCGCAAATATATTGAAACATATTAAACTTTCTATTAATATCTCTTGTCCTATCATTGGCTTGGAAAACTCCTAAATAATTAAAATCCATTACTTCTTCTATTACAAAATCACTTACTATTATTTTGACTCTTATTGGATTTTTCCCATGAAATGCTATCACTTTAGTTTTACTTGGGAATATTTGTACGTTATATTCAGCATCAATTTTCCCCAATTGAAAAATGGTTCTTTCTAAGCTGTTTTCATCCGTTGCTATAATTGTCTGATCATCTGCAAAAAGGGGTGTATATAATTTATTTAGAAATGTTGATAGATTTTTTTATTTTTATTGTAGGTGTGAATAGGATAATTTAATGGAACATTAAAAGTAAAATCTCCAGGCATTGGATGGCTTGTGTTGATGGCCTATATTATGGACTCCAATGACTTAATTCACGGAAAGCTGGTTAAGGCCAGTGACTTTGGCACCTACATGGACATAAAGTAGCCGGCCTACATACAGCGATATCAAGGTCTTTCCAGACACAACCCACCTTCATTCATACACTAATTGGATACTTTCCAGGACACATTACCACCTGTACTGTCACGTACAATTATAATAAATCATAAGATTGTAATACAACACAAGTAGATGTTGTTAATTATAGGCTACTATATGTACGGCCTACGTCAAAATATATTTACATTTCTTACAAGATAATAATTTACAGTTTTTATATAGGCCCTACTATTAGGTTAATTTAATACTAATTTATATAAACAGTTTTACAAGTACATATTTACATTAAGTAACATCTCAATGTTTTATTTGAAGGAGAGTCGTTTTCAATTTTATTTATAGCCTAAACATTTAGATTCTGCTATTGCACTTCCTTACGGCCTATATAGCACTCTGAGAACCACTAATTACAGATTTGAGGAACGTGATAATATAATATAATATAATATAATATAATATAATATAATATAATATAATATAATATAATATAATATAATATAATATAATATAATATAATATATATAATAATATATATTAATATAATATAATTATATATAATATAATATAATATAATATAATATAATATAATATAATATAATATAATATAATATAATATAATATAATATAATATATATAATATAATATAATATAATATAATATAATATAATATAATATAATATAATATAATATAATATAAATAATATTAATATATTAAATTCCACCCTTAGTAATTCTGCCCGAAGGCAGGTCCTTCACTGCAACCATAGCACTTTCATGCTATGCTTGCAGCTTTACTAGGGAATTGTGTAGGTGTGGTAGCTTCCCATTGATTTCCACACCTATGAAGGATGATGATGATGATGATAATGATAAGGATAATGATGATGATGATGGCCATATGATTTCGGGAACCGTTTGGGCCTTAAAGTTTTCCTGACATTTGTCTTACAGGTAAGGAAAAACCCCGATAAAAACCTCACCCAGAAAAACTGCCCCGACCGGGGATCGAACCCGGGCTCGCTGCATGACAAGGCAGCACGCTACCTCGAGACCACAGCGGTGGACAATATAATATAATATAATATAATATAATATAATATAATATAATATAATAATACAATAAAATAGCTCAGGTTACTGATATGTGGAGAGCTTATGTCGATAGTGCCCGTGAGTTAGATATAAGTCGGTTGCGGTGGACCGTGCCTTCAATTTCAAGGGACTAGGGTTCACACCCGGCCGGGATCGATGGATTTAGGATGAAAAAAATGCAAGGGACAAGTTCCTCCGGGAGGTTATGAGTCCGGACTCTGGATACTTGTTAATATCAGTAAGCCTGAACAAAGAAGCCTCTGTGGAAACTGTATCGAACGTTACCCATCCAAGTAATATGTTCACTCGTTGATGGACAAATAAGCGTGCGAGCTTGGTTAAAATACTCCCACGCTAATCCCCACGCGGTGTAGTTAAATACTAGCGGACCCTGCAGATGTTGTCCTGCCCGAACGTTCAATTCTCGTGTTATTGTTATGGCCGGACGATAAAAATATAACTTACTTTTTTTTATCCTAAAATGCACCAATTAATAAGTTCGCAAGAAAACTCCTCACTGCCATCTGTTGTGGCTGAAGAAGCATACTACTTAAATATGTTCACTAAATAATAAGGGAAATAAAAAAAGCTTAAAACCTATGATGTCACTTTGTTGTCGCGCAGAATGTCGATAATGCATATGACTACACATCTGACAATATAAAATTCCTATAACCCGATCGCAGCGCCACCTACAGAGTCCAAATGTGAATCTAAGCCATACAGGGAGTAACCAAAACACACATAACAATTTAATCAAACTCGATCCAGTTGTTCGAGCAGTTTTTAATTTCGTATTCCACTCCTAATTGTCGAATTGCGTTAATTTTTTCACAATGCCTACCTCGGTTTATTTAATAGGATATACTGAGTTTCGTTGTAAAACATTGAAAAATGTGACCGATAGAGCGATTTTCAAATTTTCACTTCAGGTGAACCCTTATACCTAAAGGTTTTAGAGGCTCCAATTATGAATCTAAACCATCGAGACATAAACAAAATACTTCATCAAAATCGGTTGAACTGTTTAGGAGGCGTAAAGTGTCAAACACACGAACAGAAAAATTATACTTTATAGGCTATATTAAGATAATACTTACTTACTCACTGGCACTATCGAACCCGTAGGTTCATGGCCGCGCGGACATAAGCTCTCCATACATCCCTATCCTGAGCTAATTCTTTCCAATCATTCCCTGTATAATCTACTTCCCTCAAATCATAGTTAATGTTATTCTCCCACCTCATTCTTGGTCTACCAACTGGGCGTTTTCCCTCTGGCTTTCCTACAAGAGGCTTCCATGCAAGTCTTTCATTCCCCATACGTGCAACATGTCCTGCCCATCGCAGTCCATGGTATCTTTACCTTGTCGTGGTGGAGTGGCTTGCGTGCTTAAATGATCCTGAGAGCTATGCCGGCGGTAGCATTGCTGCCGATAGAGTTACCCATGCCGGACTGGTCGAAGGTGATAAGCCAGACGAAAAAAGTACCTTGGTCGAAAGAGTGACGATCTTTCACCGTAAAAATACAACCGTCAAGAAATGCGGACATGGGTTCAACTGGGGTAAATATTAAGATAATGTACTACAATAAAATAACAATTTGATAATTCTATTAGGATTTAATATTGATGTAATATATTTTTTTATATCTAACACAATTGCATACTTACAAACACGAAGGCATAACAACAATTGTTATCATTTAATATGAAATATTGAACAAAAATTATACTCTGGTAAATTATTTATTTCTGGAATTATGCTCAGTAAATATAAAAATTAGCCTGTTTTAAGAGAATGGTTAAAACTAAACGCCAAACAGGTTCAAATACTTATCTAGACGTAGAAAGTGTACAAATACTTTGTGTTGTATATATATTTTTAATTCAGATATTCTGCAATTAAAAATAGTGTGAGTATATTTCAAAGCTGAACAATTAAGTGTAACTCTCTACGAATTTCTTCATGCAGATAACGACTTCCTGATGTTGCGGACCACATTGTGAAAAACATTGCCCCGTGGAATACCCTAGGGCTCAACTAAAGAGCGAGTGAGGTTTGTACACAAACAGGTTTCATCAGACTTGTATACTGGAGCTAATAATAAATATCTCCACGTGTGTGAGTCACCGAGTTCATTGAATGTTGTGCAATATCCCAACTGACTTCTTCGCGGCCCACAGAAGGCCAGGGCCGGGTAAATGAACCTATAGTCTAACCCAATAAATTGTAATCTGTAAACAAAGCACGTGATTGGAACTTACTACAGTACTTACGTAGCAATAACTTATTCTTGTATCAAATAAAAGTGAATGATATTTTGTTAGGACATGAATAAGATTGTGTTTCAAATATAAATATCATACCAGGCGCATGTATCAAATTCTTTATTTCTATACAAATTATCTGATTTCAATCCTGCTGAATGGTTTAGGACAGGATGCCTTGGCGCAGAGCTATGGAACTTGCGCTGGTTCCAATTCCCATGGTGAATTTTTTTCATTGCATTTCGAGAAGTATATGGGACCGGTACCCACCCAGTGTTGTGATAGCTATAACAAGTAGCGGCACTACGATGGGCAGGACATGTGGCATGAAGGGACCGGTACCCACCCAGTGTTGTGATAGCTATAACAAGTAGCGGCACTACGATGGGCAGGACATGTGGCATGAAGGGACCGGTACCCACCCAGTGTTGTGATAGCTATAACAAGTAGCGGCACTACGATGGGCAGGACATGTGACATGAAGGGACCGGTACCCATCCAGTGTTGTGATAGCTATAACAAGTAGCGACACTACGATGGGCAGGACATGTGGCATGAAGGGACCGGTACCCACCCAGTGTTGTGATAGCTTAAACAAGTAGCGGCACTACGATGGGCAGGACATGTGGCATGAAGGGATCGGTACCCACCCAGTGTTGTGATAGCTATAACAAGTAGCGGCACTACGATGGGCAGGACATGTGGCATGAAGGGACCGATACCCACCCAGTGTTGTGATAGCTATAACAAGTAGCGGCACTATGATGGGCAGGACATGTGGCATGAAGGGACCGGTACCCACCCAGTGTTGTGATAGCTATAACAAGTAGCGGCACTACGATGGGCAGGACATGTGACATGAAGGGACCGGTACCCACCCAGTGTTGTGATATCTATAACAAGTAGCGGCACTACGATGGGCAGGACATGTGGCATGAATGGGGAATGCAAGAGGACATAGAAGATTCTTGTAGAAAAACGGCCAGTTGGAAGACCAAGAATGAGATAGGAGAATAACATTGACTATGATTTGAAGGAAGTAAATTATACAGGGGATGATTGGAAAACATTAGCTCAGGATAGAGATGTATAGAGAGTTTGTGTCGGCGCGGCCTTGATCCTACGGGTTCGATAGTACCAGTGGGTTGGTTAGTTTAAATAATAAATAGCGGATCCAGGTTGACAAAACCAATTACCAACGACTGGGGATTCATACACACTGAGCCCATGTCACCTCTGCTATATGATCATCGAGCTCTTTAATTAACACAGTAGGATGTGATGACAGCAGCATGGAGGTCTGATGCACTCTTCAACAAACATAACATTTTCATTTTTGCTCGGGATAGAAAGAAAACTCGAGAGTGGCAAAAAAAACTTGTAATTCCCGGAAACAGAAAAAATGTATTTTCTATAAACAAAAGTATGAATAGTAAAACTTAGAAACCGCAAATAACTTGAGTTATGATGTTTCTCTAATTAAGTTTCAGAATAGGCCTATACGATGAAATATATAAATAAAAGTTTTTTTTAGAAAGTACAGTATGTGAAATGTTAAATAATAATTAACTTGTTACAATCAACTCATGGTAGCGCTTGTCCATTCCTACAATCACCTATCAACAGAGTCCCCAATTGTTTTATTTACACGCTTAACGCATTTTAAATGTATTTAATTTAAAAAAAAAACTTACCCAAACAGATTGGTTGATAAATAGTATTTTACTGTTTGATATAAATTGTTGCTGAGCGGCAAGATGTATTTCAATATATATATATAATATATATATATATATATAATATGAAAAGAAAAATTATAGCTTGAGTCGGGATTTGAACCCGAGTAGTCAGTTGGAACGACTTCCCGCTACCTCTTGTGTGAATTGAGAATATATAAGAAAAATGTATGTTTGTGTTGGTATACTTGAGTAGCTCAGTTGGTTAGAGCGCTAAACGTACAGAGTTTAGAGACTCGGATTCAAATCCCGACTCAAGCATTCAATTTTCTTTTCATATCACATTTGCCTTCATTGCCAAATGTCAAAATATAGTTATAACATTATATATATATATATATATATATATATATATATATTCTTCTTCCTCTACGCATGAAAGCTGGCGGCTTGTTGCGTGTTCATTAACTTCAGGTCCGGGATACGGTGACGTCCTTCCATTATAGTTATACATATAATGCAGCAATATGTATGTTTGTAGAAAAAACATACAATTTTCATCAATAAATATATCCCTGTTTTATGTTATAGTCAAAGGTTTCAGATATGGACCGGTAATTGTTTAATCTTACAATGTATATATTCTGTAAAAACCTCCACTTTTTTTTTTCAATGCCGCCACGTTGTCGTTTCAACATTCTGATATTCTCCCCTGGCATTACGTTATTGTAACCCGCTTCTGAGGTTGGGACGCCTGGAAGGCGGAGTTATGCTTCCAAAATGATATATGATAGGTGATGATAATGGTAATGATGCGCCAGGAGAGGCCATAATGAATATGTTAATGATGAATGATGGCCAGATGATGTTCAGGAACCGTTTGGACCTTAAAGTTTCTTGACATTTGTCTTACAACTGAGGAAAAAACCATCACCCAGGAAAGTTGTCCCAACCGGGGATCGAATCTCGGTCCTCTGCGTAGCAAGGCAGCACGCTACCTCGAGATCACAGCGATGGACGTGCACTTTGTAATAAGTATTTTAACATTAGCCAAATCGACAATCCGGATTACCTTAGGCTTAAATGATAACCAACGAATGCAAGACAAGTAATTGAACAATAGAGTGGTCCAGCTACCTGAGGTGTGAGGTTGGGTCATCATACCAGTATAACGGAACCTGCAACTATTTGCGGTCGTCTAAATGGTCATTATGAACTGAATTGCTGATTCTGAGGCCTACTTATAGCTAACGAGCGCCATATTAATATTTACAGTTACAATAATTCATCAGCACAATATGGAATCAAAATGCTGAGTTGTTCTTTACTTAGAGGTCAAACCGCCATTCTTCAGTTTTTTAGTTTTTTGAAACATTGGTACAATGTGTTTATAAACTGAAGAGCTCCCTTGAAACATTCCTAGAAAAGTGTTAATTGAATACAATGTTTACTGTTATTTATGTCACGGATTTCTCAGTAAGCAGTTGGCATATGCCTAAGTATCGTGATATCATGTACCACAAGATTACATAATGTTCTATCTAAAAGTAACCAATGCAGAATTTTTGTTATATCTTTATTTCAGGAATGTAGTCCTATTCATTCCTATCACAAACATCAAGATATTTCTCTATTAATAATAGCAAGAAACAATGCCCGGGAATATACTGATTCTGTAAAAATATATTAAATACTGTCTATTAATGTACACAGGCTTGCAATAGTAAATAGAATTAAAGAGGAAACTGTCTACTTAAACCGGGATAGAACCCAAGTGCACCAGCGCGTAAAACGGTTCAAATCTCGGTTTAGACATTTTTTTTTCTCATTAGTTCTATTAAATTATATCAGATAAAAATACAATCATTGTCTTTTTTTCCCCATTACCTATTTGTTTACATATACAGAGTAATAATATATTTATTATAGTGCAAGCGCGTAGGTTTTGAGAATGAATTCCTTGTGATAAACATTAGTTGAGTGGCAAATGTACAGTTTTCTCAGAAGTAGTAATCATGACAATAGTATAGCAGTCGAACGGTCTAAGGCATAGATGGGCAATCGCTGTGTCAGTATCGATCGAGTTCCTGTCAGATGTGCACATCTGTGCCCTGGTTGCTGAGTCATGGGTGCCCACCTGTGAGTTCCTGTCAGATGTGCACATCTGTGCCCTGGTTGCTGAGTCATGGGTGCCCACCTGTGAGTTCCTGTCAGATGTGCACATCTGTGCCCTGGTTGCTGAGTCATGGGTGCCCACCTGTAGTCTAAGGCATCATTGTCTTCACGCAGAGCTACGACGAGAGATGGTTCGAGCCCCCATGGAGGAAACATTTTTACACGGAATTTCGATCAGAGCCCATCCAATGGGTATGTAGCCTATCTACACGAAGAGGGGCTCTAGGGTGAGAGTAGATTTACTCCGTATAACGACTGAAACCCGATATTCTGACCACATGTCACAACTATACTGACTGGATGATTGTCCAGCTCTATGATTATAAACTTGTGGATGTGAGACCAGCAATTAGATGGTAATCAAAAGCCTCCAAGGCTATCGCGACACAGAATGCATTGGTTTATTCCTGCATTACTTTATAATGCACATAGGGGACTTAACTGATGAAAATCGCAAAAATGCTGACCAGACTTAACCCGAACGTCCTGCATATGGATGTGAAAGGTTAATTCGATTGTAATGAAATATTAATGCAACGCAAGAAGCGCCAAATAAGAGAGAGAGGGAGATCTGCTTTATGACTTCATGTGACAAGATACTGAATTACATTTTAGTTCAAGATCCGATCGAGGGTCTTTCCACTTTTCAGCGGTTGCCCTTTTACCAGCCGGCTGCTGGCCCTTCACATCCACATGTGTCAATCACAGAGGTAGATGATCAACAGCCAGTGTAGGGGTGACATGTGGTTAGCATGTCGAGTCCCCCAGCCGTTATAGCTGGTTCCTCAACCTGGAGCCGCTACTTATTGTAGCTACCCAATTGCCTCACGATGCTGGGTGGGCACCGGTCCCATACTGGCCGAAATACCATGAGAAAATTTCTTCCCCCATGGAGACTCGAACCAGCGCAAGTCCCGTAGCTCTGCGCCAAGGCTTCCTACCTTAATCGCTCGGCTACGGCGCGGGACTTAGTTCAAGATACGAGAAAAAAAATCTACAAATACTTTCAGTTTGAATTGGAATTTACTGTCTCTCGTCCATTTTACACAGACAGCAGTAAAAATGTAAACATACACCAAAATGTAATTTATCTTTTTAATACCTGAAGGATAGAGATGATTCGTACAAAATTCAAATTTAAAACAACTCTAAAAGTCATTATCACGAATTTAATTTGGAGAGATCCATTTGCAGGTTTGGGTTACACACGACGGCGAAGCGCGGCGGTAACAAGGTTATGGTCCAAGGGCGGCTGTCATAAGACACTTATCAAGTTAATAGCTTTCTATTTCAGGGTAGACGTTATTTTTCCTGTCAACACCTTCATTAATTATAATTATCTTCATGTAATTTTGAGAATCTCTAGTAAAAGAAACACTTAGTTTATCTTCTTTAGTTTTTAAAGAAATTAAGGCAATTCATTTGTTTGAACGTCTAACGATTACTTATTCACTTTGGGCTAAATTAAAATACCAACAAAAAACTAATTAAGCGAGAAGTTGCCTACACAGAGACAACAACGACAACAACAACAACAACAACAACAACAACAATAATAATAATAATAATAATAATAATAATAATAATAATAATAATAATAATAATAATCTAATATATAAAAATGTTTGTTTGTTTGTACTTATGCGCGGTCATACCGTTGAACCGATTGTAATGAGGCTTTTTGCAAAACGTTCGGGAGATTCCCGGGATAAACATAGGCTATAAGAGAGCTGTGATACTCAACTCCTACACCCTTAAAATCGCCCTTTGTACTGGAAAACGTGAAAAAAGTAGCTCTTTGGACGCTTAAATGGCTTACGCTGCGTAAACTATAACAAATACACAAAATTAATGTACACAGAATTGAATATCTCAAAAAGCTCTACAAAAAAGTCCGCGACAGGATATGTTTATCTGTAACGGATAACTCACAATGACCATTTTTGTTTTTCATTGATGCCAAGAAGTTCGAGACAAGTACGTAGATTTCTGTGCAAGCACAGCAGCACATGGCGGGTATTCTTTTACGATAACTCACAATAACGAATTTTGTCCTTTAGCTCATTTATGCCAAGAAGATCATGATAAGTAGATTCCCGGGCAACACCGGGTAATTAGTACGGGAAATCTTAAAATAATTACGATATACATTTATAATTATTTTTACTTTTACTTATTCAACTAAACATAAAAGCACATTCATTTTCATTTATTTAGGCGTAGCAGCGCACGCCGGGTATTAGCTATTAATAATAATAATAATAATAATAATAATAATAATAATAATAATAATAATAATAATAATAATACTAGGATTTTTTTCTACACTAGAGTAGTTTTTCCTTCAACCACAGTAATTTTATTGTTCCAAAAATGCATGTGTTGGGGATTTACTTCTCTCAATTCACACTCCTGGTCCATTCTTTCCGAGGTTTTCCTCTTCTCCTTTCAACATTCCATTCCGTAATAATTTTCGGAATTCTGTCTTCTGGGGTTTACTTATTTTTTGCCCCCTGGAATTAAGTTGACCACATCAAGGGATTGAGTCCTTTCATCTCTTAATGAAACGACCGACATGCGGGCATTACTTAAACAAACTAATGTATTTTTCTACAGATCCCGTGCTGTACCTGAGCGGTTTAAGGTTGACAAAACAACTAAAACGGCTGGGCGACGCAACATGCCGATCACATGTCACCCCTACACTGGTTATATGATCGTCCACCTCATTGATTAACACATGTGGATGCGAGGCCAGCAACCAGCACCAGCTGGTAGACCTAGGGCCTTCTAGGCCTGTCAAGCCATGGAGTTTTATTTCTTTATAGATGTCGGTGGTTAGCTCATCGCCTCAACGATGCACCTAGTAGGCAACTAAGGCATTACTTGGATGGGAAAGACAAATTAAGTTTTGCTCAGAGGCTCTATTTGAGGTTCGAGGTTCATTACGAGACCGTAAAAACGTCTCGGGAAACCCACGGCTTGAATTAAAAAAAAAAGAAGATGGAGTTTATTAACCAGCAAAATTGGACCATTTAAGAGTAGAAGTTCACCTGGAATGAAAATATAATAAACCTTCGAGAGGTCGTAATTTTCGACTTTTCGCAATGAAATTCAGGATTTATTATTGAAATAAAACGATAAGGGTATTCTCTAAAAAATCAACCAAATCTGTTCGATAGAAGTCTCTGCCGGAGACTTATTCCTTGGATTTTCCCATCCTAAAAGTTCCAGCGACCCCAGACGGGTTTGAAACCGCGACCCTCATGGCGACTCAAGGAAACTAACCCCTAGACCACCGAGGACAATAATAATAATAATAATAGATAGATCATCGGTTGATTAATGTCTTTGACATCGTCCGATTCCTAATAGCCAATTTTGTCGGTCCATCCAATCTCCTGGTTGTAGATGTTTCTCCTTCATATATAAACATATTCCCTGACTCCAGGAGGTTTTAGGTCTTCCTCTGCTTCGTCTTCCCTCAGGTTTCCATTCCAAAACAAATTTTGGTAGTCGATCCTCTTCCATTCGCTCGACATGTCCGTACCATCTTAATTGTCGAGTTTTAATATAATCTAAAATAGTGTCTTCAATCTTCATTTTTCTCCCTTATAACTGAGTTCCTAATTTTTTCTCTTCTTGAAATTCTTACTGCCCTTCGTATAAAATCCATTTCCTTTGCCAAGAGGTACTTATTTGTTTTTGTTGTTGATGGCCAAAGTTCTTGCTCCATAAGTAATGATGCTTTCAAACAATTGTATGATATATATTCATTTTATTTTTTATTACTTATATTTTTATCCCACTATATTCCATTGAGGCAAGCAATTGCAAATTTTCCTTTATTATTTCTATTTCTTATTTCCTCTTCATAACTCCCATTTTTATTTATTTTAATTCCTAAATATGTGATCTCACACACAAGATTTTATTGATTCTCCAGTCTCCAAAATTAAATTTTGTTCTGGTTCACCAATTGATAAATATTTTGTTTTTTTTTTTTTCATGTTCAAATTTAATCCCCATTTTTCATATTGTTCTATTAATTTTCTAGTCATATATTCTAAATCTTCATAATCTTGTGCAATTAACAATTGATCATCTGCAAAATGCAAGTTGTATAAAGTTTTGTTGTTTGAAATAGGAATTCCCATGCTTGAACATTTTCTCCTCCAATTCTTTAATATTTCATGTACATGTATTTTAAACAGAGTCGGTGATAGGCAACAACCTTGACGAAGACCTTTATTAATCGTAAAACCATATAATAATAATAATAATAATAATAATAATAATAAATAATAATAATAATAATAATAATAATAATAATAATAATAATAATAATGATAATAACAATGATCCGAAAGTCAAGCATACTGAAATGATTATCACTGCCTAGCAAAAATACGAGATCAGCGTGTTGAATCCCTGAAATACGAGTATAATTTCAGTTTTTTTAACTAGAAGTTGGTCACTCAGTTGACCTTATGAGGTTGCAGACCCTTATTCTCTAAAGAATTATATCATGCCAGTCTGATGCATAAAAAATAATACAATCAAAATAATTTTGTTATCAAGTGCATGCGCTTTCTTGCAAGAATATCTTGCAGACGTTGTTACAGAGGATCGAGTTACGGTCATATCGGGGAAATGAACTCACAACAACCTTGGAACGTGACAACCCCACTGACCAAAGTGGGCGTTCCTCAGCTTTTTGTGGTTTTACTACTTTTTTTTTCATATTGTCCTCAATTACTCAAAACGTGAACACATCGTGGTTTTGAACCGCAAACTTACATACAACTTTGACGTAACCAAACATACAGCTGTGCAAGTTTACAAAACTTAACCGTTAAATCTCTCGTTACAATCTCCCACATTTTTATCCAACGAGAAAAATACAATTTTTTAAAAGTAGATTTCATAACATTAACAAAATGTTCACAATCAGTGACTGTTTACTTTAGCAAGCATAACTGAAGTAGTAATAACAAATATCTAAAAAAAAAACCCGACAGAAGCATTTAAATGTATAAATCGTGTGGCTCGGAGAAAGTGTTAAGCTAACCAAATTCTTCAGCAAGTCGAATTTATGGTCGGAATTTTCTGGCTTACGGAATATATCCAACCCTTAAATTGGAGAAAAACTAATGTATTGAGCCAATTATTTAAACGTGTTAGAATGCAGCGGAAACAAATATAGATTTTTTTAAATTTCGGGTTTCAGTTATAAATCCCCACTTCTATTGGTCAGATTTGGTTGACTTTTTAGAGAACACCCTTATCAGTTTATTTCAATAATAAATCCCGAATTTCATTACGAAAACACGTAATTACGACCACTCGAGGGTTTATTATATTTTCATTCCAGGTGAACTTCTACTCCTAATGCTCCAAATTTGCTGGTTAACGAACTCGATCTTGTTTTTTTTAAATTAATTGTCATATTACAAGTTTGGTTCCGAAAAAAAATTGATACCTTTACAGCGTTTACAAACACACACCAACCCACACCCACCCACCCACCCACACACACACACACACACACACATACATACACTAGGTAAGATCCATGAAGATATATGCTACATTAAAAAAATATGCGATTTATAATTTTTAAATATCTCACGAAATAACCAACTTATAGCAGAACCATTGTCAAAAGATGGCCAATTAGAAAAGGAAGAGCACACACACATACATACACACACACACAAACATACATATATATATATATATATATATATATATTTGCCGCCTAATATGTAGATTTTAATATGTCGTATATTAAAAACATTATTTGACACAACTGCGAATTATGTCGGGAACGAATAATGTTAATCCTCTTTCAATTGATATGTTCTAAAGCAATTAAATGTCTACTTTATTTATTCTAATTTATTGACTTTTTCCTATTTTCTGTACTTTTATGTTATTTCTTTTTTTTATCTAATACTATTTCTCCTTGTTTTATGTTTTACTTTTACGGTAGCATTCTACAGGCATATTGAGGCCCAAATGAAATTTCCCTATAGAGAAAAAGAAAGTTCATAATCAAGGATGGGAATCGAATCCGGGTCTCTTTCTGGAGTCAGGAATAATGAACATTCATTAAAAAGACAACTCATATTTTGGAAACTTTTTTTTAATCAAAGTATCAAATAATCTACTGAACTGGAAGAAACAATAAAGAAACCTTTAGATATGTTAATTATATAAATACAATAATAATACATTATGTTTGGTTTATGATATAGGTAATAATTCTCTGGTTTTGCTGTACCATAGCAGAACATCATACCTTGGTGCACAGCTGCAAGATTTGGGAGGGACTTGGTAGCTATAAGGTTGAGAAAACTTGGATAACTAAATTTTGTATCCTTCACAGAAAACTATACATATTACCTGCTTTATTATGCGATGTGACAAAGTATTATCTGCATATACAAAACTGCATTTGTGTTATCTATCTACAGAAACGCTGCTTATACTGGGATGTGCTTCATGCTAAATTAATTTCTTTAAAGCAAATACCTGCATCTTAAAACAAGATTTCCTTGCGAGAAAAGTTTGTAAATTACCCAAGTGTTGAAATGATAAACACAGCGTGTGCATCTGGGAATAACACGAACAATATGACTGCATGGTAACCCAAGTGACAAAAGACAGAATGATTGAAAGGATTTTGGGTATCTCCAGATAAAAGGTGTTCCATAGAATGAAGGAAGCACACTTGAATTAGAATCATACGTGTGACATTTGATAAATGAGTTATGCATTTTATATATTCAATTGGTTCTGAGAACTGTTGGAACCTCTTCAAGCCTCAAGATCAATTATGTCTTTGTCCCTGGATTTTCCCATGATCTATCTCACTGCCAGAACACTCCCGTTGCATGTACTATTCATCGGTTTACATGTTATTTTTCTATGTATTCGTTTTTACGAGTTCCTTATTTCCCAAATGATAGATCAAGATAAATAAGATAAATTATTCTTGCACTCTTAGGAAAGGGACATAACTTCACAAGCTGCAGATTGGTCTGACAACCTAAAATACGAAAAACGATTCGTACGTTAAAATAAAGTATCCATTTATTTGTAGTTAAGCACCACCACAGTACATCATAATTAAAACTGGGTCTAATTCTATATTCTTTAAAAGTAAGAGTGCGTATTTGATTTTAATAATTAAGTCCACCGCTGTGGTTTCGTGGTAGCGTGCTGCCTTGTCACTCACCGGCCCCGGGTTCGATCCCCGGTCGTGACAAGTTTCAGTAAACTTTAAGGTACAAACGGTCCCCGAACACCATATGAACATCGTTATCATATTCACCTCAATAGATTAAGTTTAAGGTTAAGACCTCTGCTGGCGCTTCATATCATTGAGGCAACCTAACTCCGCCTTCCAGTCCGCCCAATCTCAGAAATGGGTTACAATACGCCAATGCTAGAAGAGAATATCAAAAAGGTCAAAAAGCAAACTGGTGGCATTGAATAAAAAAATAATAATTAACTATGCTTATTTCAAATAATAACTTTGTTTACTAAGGCAGGTAATTTGTTGTAACATTTAGAGACTACTGTGAAGTATATGTGACTTATATCCAAATATCTTGATTTGATATTTTTATTGTGTCGTTGTCACAATCATAAGCTTCTGTCTGTTCTTAAATTGAAGTAGTGTTAAAACTAATGAAGTATATTATAATGATATTGTGAAAATTGGAAAATGTTAAATATTTTCGGGGTGTTGAATCATTAGCAATCAGGAGAAATATAAAACATTGACGGTATGAGGATTGGTACTTGGAACTAAAAGCATTACATTATGTCAAGATTTACATAATGTAATTATGATATCTAATGGTTATAAAAACATTTAAGACTACTGCTTTACAAGTCAGTTCAGATTTTTAAATTACATAGAGCCCAATCCCAATTTTAATTGATATATAAGCTTAAAATCAAATATTTAGAGGATGAAGAAGACTTACAACTCAGTGGCGTTAATAAGCTGTTAGTTTATGTTGATTATGTAGTATTATCAGGCGATAGCGAGGAGCCAACATGCACATTCTATAGAGCAACATGAGAAATTGGGACTGGAAACAAACATCAATAAAATTAAATATATTGTTACGCATAGAAATATATTATATAATGAAAATGTACGGTTAATGACAAATGACGGAAATTTTGAAGAAGTAGCTGAATATAAGTACCTACGAACAATAATCACAAATAGGAATGAAATGCACGAAGAAATTGAACATAGACTCAATTCTAGAAATGCATGCTATTATGCATTATCAGGACTCTTGTCCATACTTCTCTAAAAAAATTAAACTGAAAAAATATAAAACTGTTATTCTCGCAGTTATATTAAATTAATGCGAAACATGGAGTCTTGTTTTAAGGGAGAGGAAAAGATTACGAGTATTTGAGAAAAGTTTTTAGGAAAACTTTTGGACCTAAGAGAGATGAACAGATAGGCGAATGGAGAAGACTACATGACAGTGAGCTACATGTTCTTTATGGGAAAGTAGGTGTAATAGGAAGAAATAAGTCTCTAGACTGGGATGAGCAGGGTATGTGGCACGAAGGGGAAATGAAAGAGGAGCATGGGAGTTTCTTGTAGGAAAGTCATAGGATAGCGTCCAAGAATAAGATTAACCATGATTTGAGGAGGTTAATTATACAGAGAATGATTGAAAACATTAGCTCAGGATAATGATATATCTGGGCAGCCATGATCTTCCGGGTTTGATAGTGTCATTGAGTTGGTTATTTTTATTATTTTGAAGTTTACGTCAGAGTAACAAGTTTATTAAAATTTACAATATAAAAATAGAATATCTGAGATCTGAGTCTTCCTTAATTTTGGATGTAGGATGTGGAGGTCCCGCGCCGTAGCCGAGCGGTTAAGGTAGGAAGCCTTGGCGCAGAGCTACGGGACTTGCGCTGGTTCGAGTCTCCATGGGGGAAGAAATTTTCTCATGGTATTTCGGCCAGTATGGGACCGGTGCCCACCCAGCATCGTGAGGCAATTGGGTAGCTACAATAAGTAGCGGCTCCAGGTTGAGGAACCAGCTATAACGGCTGGGGGACTCGACATGCTAACCACATGTCACCCCTACACTGGCTGTTGATCATCTACCTCTGTGATTGACACATGTGGATGTGAAGGGCCAGCAGCCGGCTGGTAAAAGGGCAACCGCTGAAAAGTGGGAAAGACCCTCAATCGGAAGGATGTGGAGTACTTTCGGAGCATATGCTCCATCTTCAGCTTTTAAATCCACACTAGGATCTTGTATAGCGGGTTGAAGTCACTGGGTGAGTTCTCATTAAGCAGGTGAGTGTTTCTGGTTTTTTTTCTTAATATCTCGAAAACAACTAACTGAAAATCAATATTCTCGAAGAGATCGAGATGTTAAAAGAAACTAGAAACACTCACCTGCTTAATGAGAACTCACCCAGTGACGTCAATCCGCTGTACAAGATTCTCACGAACATCCAGTGCCGATTTACAAGCTGAAGATGGAGCATATGCTCCGAAAGTACTCCACATTCTACATCCAAACTTAAGGAAGAGCGAAATCTCAGGGATTATATTTTTATATTGTAAATTTTACATATTAACCTCAACGGTGTTTCGTCATGAATTTTAAAAGTAACGAGTTTATTTTCAAAGTAGCGTAACAAAGTTTGGTTATGTTATTTCTAGATATTCTCAACATGGAAGGTTTGCGAGGAGACTTGGACTTGTAACGTTGCTAAGGATCGACCTTGCGAAATGACGAACACCAAGTTGGGTTAATGATGATGTAGTACAATGGGGATTGAAGATGAACTTGCTCTCCATAAAATACAACAGTCAGTGAAAGTTACCGTACTAATTGTACAGTCCAATAAATAATAATATTATGAAATGGATTGGCCCGGAAATAATGTGGCACAGATGACGTGACTTTGATACTGTGCCAAATTATGAAGGAGGTGACCGTGCCGTTATACAGAATAACAAGTGTTTCTACAATCAACTCGCCAAACCTACTTTAATGCGAATAAATTGCTTTTTCACACCTTGTCCCATTGCAAATTTTTATAGTTCTTGTTTTGTCAAAAAAAAGATGTTAGTACGGTAAATGTAATGATTTACGGTCAGAAGTAAGTGGTAGAACGGGAACAAATAGTCAAATATTTTGTTGTCGATTTTAAAGCCAGTATCCGTTTCGAAACTCAAACAACAGAGTTTATTTGCAATATGGCGCTACAGCCCTAATCGATATATGGTCAATAAAATATGTTTCTCTCATTTCTCCTTGTTCTTGCTTCTGTCTTTCAGTTCCTTATACCGATTAAACATTTATCTTACGCTTTCACTGCTTGGAGAGTCTTCTTGGTCCTCCTTCAAATTGTCTACTTATTCAAAGTTCCTCACTCTGATCATATCGGCTGCTTGAGGTTCGCCATGTACCTCATTTAAAACATTGATAATACATTATCAAATAATATATTCATCTCAATCCAGTCAAATTCTAGTTGTATTTGGTAAATATGTAAAAATAGTACATTAATGATAGGCCTATTACATATTAGCTAACTCACTAGCACTATCGAACCCATTGGTTCAAGGCAGCGTGAACATAAGCTCTCCATGCATCTCTATCCTAAGCTTATGTTTTCCAATCATTCCTTGCATAATCTACTTTCCTCAAATTATAGTTAATGTTATCCTCACACCTCATTCTTGGTCTACCAACTGGGCGTTTTACCTCTGGTTTTCCTACAAGAACCTTCCATGCACGTCTTTCATTCCCCATTCGTGCCACATGTCCTGCCAATCGCAGTCTACGAGATTTAACTGTTCTTATTATTTATGGCTTCCTATAAATTCCATGTAGTTCACCGTTATGAACTCTTCTCCATTCACCTGTCGGTTCATCTCTCTTTGGTCCAAAAAATTTCCTAAGAACTTTATTCTCAAATAGTCGTAATCTCCTTTCCTCCCTTAAAGTAAGAGTCCATGTTTCGCATCCATATAATATAACTGGTAGAACAATAGTTTTATATATTTTCAGTTTAACGTTTTTTGAAAGGAGTTGGGACGTCAAGAGTCTCTGTAATGCATAATAGCACGCATTTCCAGAATTGAGCCTATGTTTAATTTATTTGTGCATCTCATTCCTATTTGTGATTATTGTTCCTAGCTATTTGAATTCAGCCACTTCCTCAAAATTTCTCTCATTTGTCATTAGCTGTCCATTTCCATTAGTATATAATGTATTTCTATGTGTGACCATATATATATATATATATATATATATATATATATAACAGACTATAATTAATAAATTGATTCATACTACAATAATCATTTGTTATTATCAGCAATTGTTCAATTCTTCTGATACTTCAACATTCATATCACGCAGATATATTTTAAAAAGAGTTTTAATATCAAGTCACTATGTTAACAAAAATATAATATGAAGATCGGATATATAGGATACAATGCACATGGATCTCATATGTTTTGATACATCTATAGCGCGAGAGAGTTAGCATACCAGTCAGCTGCTGGTCTCACTCCCACATGTGTTAATCACAGAAGTGGACGTTTATCCAGCCAATATAGGAGTGACATGCGGTCAGTATGCCGGGTCCCCCAGCAGTTATAGCTGCTTTTCTCAACCTCCTAATACTGGGTGGACATCTTTAATGAGCGTAGATTTTGAATATAACAGAATTACAGTTTTAATTCATTGTATTAGGCTGTGAAAATGTATATGGAGGGCAAAATTCCATGCGAAAATGTGTTCACTTATGGGTATTGAATTGAACCAACGTAAATCCCGTAGCTTTGCACCACGGTTTGATACCTTAAACCGCTCGACAACAATGCGGGACATCATTAATCACTAATTACTAATTAGTTCAGAATAAATTTAAATTTAATTCAATTTCCTTGTTCAGTAAGATACCAGTTTGCATGTCACTGTACGATTTCAACTTATGCTGTTGTTTTGTTGCCTAACCTGTTTAAACATGTAATTCATCAATGTGGTTTTAATGGATTCAAAAATATAACATAAATAAAAGGTATGCAGCCAATTGGAAAGAGGGAATGGGTGTTCATTTTGCTAATAAAGATGCAGCCATTTTAGGAAAATATCACAAATAAGTTTGATGATCACAGGATCGATGTAATATATATTTATAATCACTGACAAGAACTTCCTTCCTGATCTTGAGAGAGAGAGAGAGAGAGAGAGAGAGAGAGAGAGAGAGAGAGAGAGAGAGAGAGAGAGAGAGAGAGTTCTGCAGTCTCAAGGCAAATTTATAGTATAAGGTAAGAACCGAGAAAAAATAAGTACACTTTAAATAGTAAAAAGTATTATAATATATAGCTAACTAACTTATTGGTACTATCGGACCCAGATGTTCATGGCCACGCAAACACGAACTCTCCATATATCATTATCCTGAACTAATATTTTGTGTAATTCACCTCCCTTAATGTTATTCTCCCACCTAATTTTTAGGCTATCAAATTATTTTGCTTTCGTTTTCCTGTAATGTTTTCATGCCCCTCTTTCAAACTCATTCGTGCCACATGGTCCGGGTCATCGCTGTTTATAAGACTTAACTGTTCTTATTATAAATCTGGTTTCTCATGAAGACAATGTTTCCATTCGCCTTTCTTTGGCCCAACAATTTTCCTAAGCATTTTACTCGTAATCTTTTCTTCTTCCCTGAAGAAGAGACCATGTTTCGCATCCATATAATTATAAGAATTGCCATTTATATGTTTTTAGTTAAACACTGTTTTTTAGAGAAGTAGGGATGACAATGAGTCTTTGTAACTCACAACAGCATTAATTTTCAGAGTTAACCTATGTTCAATATTTTTTTCTCTGTGCGTCATTTCTGTGTGTAATTATTGTTCCTACGTATTTTAATTTCGACTCCTCTTAAACAATTTTCTTATTTAAGTATCTATTTTTCATTTTATAATGTAAGCCAATTTCTACTTGTTTGTATATCTTCTTCTTCTTCTTCTTCTTCACGGGCTAGGCAATTGCCTGTTCGGCCTCACAGTTGAGATTAAAAATCATAATAGAAAACAAATCTCTAGAACAAGTAACAAATTTTAATTATTTCGGTTGTAATTTTACTATAAACAAAAAAACTGAAAGAGACATAAATATGAAACTGTCGAAATTTCAAATGATATGCGGAACTTGTTAGTATATAGTTTGAAAAATTCATATTGGATTCCAAGCTCACTTTCTTAGTTTTATTAAATGCGTGTATTGGTTTTAGTATTTCTTCACTGTCATCCTATAATACTCACCATTAACAAATATCAATAGCTGATTCCTGACTACCTTTTCCTGCCCATTAAACATCCTGCGAGGCAACCATATTCAAGGGAGATTCGCCTATTTCTGGCTCAGTTCTAGTATTTCACTACTACAGTGAGTTTCGCTCGACCTGCGGCCGATAGCGGGAAAATGACTGCAAGCACTGAGTCATCAACTCGCGCTTCCCACGCAGTATCTAGGCTAGTGGCCGCATGTCGAGTGAAACTCACTGTATAGTACGCCCTAATACACCATGCTCCTAGGAATATAACCTTATGTTTAAACTTTTTTATAATAGACAGATACAGAAGTAAAATTACAACAAAAATTATGCTTTAGTTAGAGCTCGTGCACTTGGGGGTCTGTGATGTCATTGTTGTACTTGGGAAAAGAGGTGAATTGGTACTACTAACCGATTTAAAAATATCGACTCACCTGTCATTACTGAAGAGGCAAAAAATGTTGAGGTGGTTCTAATATAAACTAAACGTATAATTGATGCAAAATTATCGCGTGTAGCACACGACAGGAACTATCTCAGCACTAATACAAACTACAGAGGCAGTGTTTTCTTTCGTCTGTAATAGGGGTTGAATTGTAAGGGAAATAGTAGTAGCCCATAGATTTTAAGACGACAATAAGTAACGATCTCCACCCGATAGTTTACTCCCTGTTTTTTTTAATACCTGCTGTGTTACAACCAAGAAGATATTATGTTGGTATGAATTGTTAAGTATGGATGCATATTTTAAAGTGTTTATTGTTTAATTTTATTGAGAACTGTTCAGGTAATAGTCATGTGTTTTTATAATTTGTTCTCCTCCGAGACAACGCAACATTAAGACGAAAGATAATGATGGCCAGATGTTGTTCGGGGACAGTTAGGGTCTTAAAGTTTCCTGACATTTGTCATACATGTGAGGAAAAACCCCCGAAAAAAATCATCCAGGAAACTTCTCCCGACCTGGGATCGAATCCGGGCCCACTACGTACGAGGCATCGACGCTACCCCGAAACCACAGCGGTGGACTCAATATTTTAATAAAGAGTCAAAGTTGGAGAGAAACTGAAATACGAATTTAAAAACTGAAGAATTGAGTTGTTTTACTCGTATTTTATCAGAAATCAGTATTTCCAGGGCGGTTATAGTATTATACTGTATCTTAAATCTAAACCAGTCGGAGAATATTTAGGAAGTAAAGAATCGTGCAATTATAGTCATATCTTTTTCTCAGAAAGCGTTTTGTAACTGATCTTTGTTTTTAAAATTTTAAGATAAAGGCTATATTTTTTCCGTAAACATAATATAATAAACAACCAGTTTATTTTTCATATCCATAAAATATATTTACTTCCTCAAGTTGCACAATTATTTAAACAAATAATAACTCATTTCAAACGACTGAACGTGACAAAAATGATTTGTGCTAAGTCTTGGGTGTATTTTAAGAGAAGCAGTTAACTTCTTTGAGAAATGTGTTAATATGAATAAGTAAATGGGCCAGACACGCTGGTGGGTGGCCGTAGGAGGCCTTTAAGGTCAGAATATGACAGAAACGTGTTCTCATAATTCAGCAGAACACATATGTTCACGAAAAAGGAAAAGTTAAATTTTATCTTCAAGATAAGCGTAATAAGCAATTCTACATTACCCTCTCCTATGTATGTAAGGCTGATTCCTGCTGCAAACAATTATCTTCATTACTGATAACATTTGGGTCAAAGAGAGACGAACATGATTTTATGAGAAACCTATATTTTTAATAACTAATAAAGTTTCGCATACTGCGATGTGCCACGATACACTAAGGTGATTAGCATTAACCATGATTTGAGGTAGATAAGATTTTTTTTTTCAAAAACACCAGGTCGCTATTTCGACATTACGGGTGTTCTCTCCTGGCATGGCCTACTTGTAATCCACTTCTGAGATTGGGGCACCTGGAAGGCGGGGTTACGCTGCCCCGATGATATGAGAGTTGATGATGATGGTAATGATGCGTCAGGAGAGGCCTTAAACTAAACTTAAGCTGATTAGGCGAATATGATATTGATGATAATGATGGTCAGATGGCGTTCGGTGACCGTTTGTGCGTTAAAGTTTCCTGGCATTTGTCTTACAGGTGAGGAAAACCTCACCCAGGAAACTTGTCCCGACCGGGGATCGAGCCCGGGTCCGCTGCGTGACAAGGCAGCACGCTACCTCGAGACCACATCTGTGGACTGAAGTAGATAAATTATGCAGGGAATTATTGGAAAATATTATCTCAGTATAGGGCTGTATGGAGAGTTTATGTCTGCTCGGTCATGGCTCCGGCATGGATAATGCCATTGAATTTGACGTTGGTAAACATTATGGCTTTTAGATTAATAGTGGATTGCAAGAGATAATGTTATGTATTTATAACGTATCAATTCTTTCTCCAAATTCAATTCTACACTCCTTGGGTGCAACTTTCTTTTACAATGAGACTCTGCCACGAGTACTAATGGTGAAATTACTGTATAATGATATATTTACAGAGGCAATTCTGTATACGCGAAAAATCTCACCGTTTTATCCATTTGGGCCGGCTACCTAATGGGCAGTACTTTGTAATAGCTTTCAAATTTCACAATAAGCATTGAATGAACCAGGTATATCTTTCTGTTCGCGACAAAATAAACTCAGTGAAGATATATTTAGAACAAATGAACAACTTAAAACATTATCTGACCAACTAGAAAAATAATCCACATCATAGTCCATACAGAACGTTAAAGTTACATTTGTGCCACTCAAGAAACTGAACACTTTCAATTACTGAGTTTCTTAACCCTCATTAAGAATGTAATTGTTAGATCAAATGAAGGGCATGGATTTATTAACTATACAACTCATAAAACTGAAAAATGGATGTCTGAACTGGGAAGAACTACATAAATGCCATATTAACCCTATTCAGGTGCGAGACTAAAGGGTTTGGGAGGAGAGAAGAAAGTAAAAGTGAAGAACACCCACGTAGGTGTCTGAAATTTATGTAAGAATGAAATATGTATAGTGCATTATAATTCCACGCATGCGTGCTTGAGTCAAATCCTGGTTACTTTATGCGTATTGACAAGTAGAGAAACGTAATTACTTTCGTAGGAAAAAAGTTTCTTCCCGACATTAATTTCCGAAGTCAACAAGTGTAATTTGTAAAGAGATAACACTCTCTCACCGAGCGAAGTATATCCATGAGGAAGACTGGGTATAATTGAAGTTTCTCTCCATTTTCTTTAATCTTTTAAATATTCAAATTCTACCCTCCCCTTAAAAATAAAACGTTATAAATACAATGGAAGTGTACGGAACTATAATAAATTTTATAAACTTACCAGCTATAACAAAGGAACATTTATAAATGTATCCTCACTAACCGGATGATATGCCCATGAGATATGTCCAATTAAATATTTTTAATTCATTTTGTATATACGTTGAACTGAAATCGAAATCAGTTTAAATTTGAAGACATAATAATACAGTGTTTTGTAAACTATGCAGATATACCAACTGTGCATTGGTACCAATCAGATGCTTTCAGCTAATACATCAAATAGCAGATTAGGCCCTACTAACGCACATTATTCAATTATTCCAAGACTGTCATTCTTTGATATATCCATATTTTTATATTATTGACTAAGCTCACTGGCACTACAGAACCCCTATGTTCATGGCCGTGCGGACATAACCTCTCCATATATCCATATCCTGAGCTAATGTATTCGAATCATCCCCTGAATAACCTACTTTCTTAAAATTATGGTCAATGTTATTCTCCCACCTCATACTTGGCCTGCCTACTGGGCGCTTTCCCTCTGTTTTCCTACAAGGAATTTCCATACCCCTCCTTCATTCCCCATTCGTCTCATATTATTATTATTATTATTATTATTATATTATTATTATTATTATTATTATTATTATAAAATGCTAATTTGGATTTTAGGAAAGATGAATACTAAAATGCTTTAATTATAATACGAGTAGGGCTTATTATAGAATTAGGTAAAAATATAATAAGACATAAAAACAAAATGTTAAAGGAAAACACAAATTAAACAAAAAAATCAGCAAATTGTGTTAATAATATTTAATAACAATAAATTATAACCCAAAGGTCAAAGGTGTGCTGGTCTTCCCTATTTTTTACAACGGTAATGGAAGTTCATAACAAGATTAAAATGGACGTTGTAAGATTTATAACGAAGAGAATTATGTCATGTCAGACATGAAACCAAAAATAAATAAATAAATATTACAAGGATACTCTTTATCTTAAATATAATGTAAAATTATATAAACTAATTAAGCTCACTTTTCAGATGGTGGTTTCTAAAATGATAATGGAATATATTTAAAACGGCACAAAGATATGATGTGGCACGCCAACGAAGAGAGGCGGATTAAATCTTAGATCAACAATATTCTACACCCTTGATTGTTCATAATTATAGTGTGTAAATGTGATGTGGAACTTCATAAAGTCAGCAAAAACGATGGCATAAAAAATAATAATAAAGAAAAGAAAGAGAAAGTTGCAGACAGTAGGTGGGTGTCAGGAGACAAGGTCATGGTAAATACTAACACCTGGACCTGATTCCACTCGCTCTGACCTTATCCAGCGCGTTATCTCAAATGACATCGCACACATTTTTAACTAAACGTTTATAGCGGCACACATTGTACAAAATACGACTTTTATCAACCCTTAAATTGGCTAAACTAAGAATCCTAGGAACGGCCAAATAAACTGACGGAGAGCAGTCCACTGTGTCCAAAGAAAGAATCAGGTTCCTGTGCATTGAGTTTGAATGTTTAAACACTCAATTAAAATAATATAAGCCCCAGAATTGAAATATTATCGATTTGTGGCAGATATACTTCAATGGATAAAAAAACGAAATGAAGATATTCGTAAAGAACTACAAATATTCAGTTTGACAGATGTAGGAGAAAATGATAAGTATATGTCTGCAGAATGGATAACAACAGGATTAAGTCTCAACTATTAATCTCAGAGGAGGAAAAAGATCGGGGACGCCCATGAAAGAGATGAATACAGCAGTTACGTTATTTAGAGCCGGAACGAACCAAGAAGGTACAATCCTTATAAGAAGAAGAAGAAGAAGTATGTTTAATGTGTGAAGCATTGGAATACATTTGTGTAATAACCATGGATGGATTTTAGAATAGATTTATTTACCCTACTGCCTTGGAGAGAGTATTGTAATATTTATAAAATAATGCTGATTATATGTATTTTTTTTATTGTCGACCACTGTGGTCTCGGGGTAGCGTCACTGTTTCGTACGCAGCGGGCCCGGGTTCGATCCCCGGTCGGGACAAGTTTGCTGGGTGATGGGTTTTCTCGGGGTTTTTCCTCACCTTTACTTTAAAGTCCTAACGGTCCTGGAACATCATCTGATCAACATGATCATCATTATAAAATTAACCATCAAAATATATAGTCAATATGCCTAATTCACCAATATCTGGTCTTGAGGATGTCAGCTTAGCTATAGAAACATGTTGACCATTTTAATCATTAGTTGGTGAATTGGACATATTGACTGTAATTTTAATATTTTATCACCAAGAAGATCACTTGTGTATTAAAAATTAGGCATGTTTTGTGTAAATGTGTGGATGGTATGTTGTGTTGTCTCGGAGAAGGCCCTGGCATTGAGCTAATCACTCATTCATCCGTGACTTTGCGCTGTCAAAAAAAGTACGTGTGTGTGATCCCTCTCCAGACAGGTAGTGCTACTGTAAGGCCCGGGTGACGTGTGACATAAAAAGTACCTATAAGATGAGAAGTCAAACTGAGATAAAGAAGAAGTGTTTAAAATTCTTTTTCTTCTTCTTCCTTCCAAGTATTAGGCCAAGGCCTGTTACGATCCTGTAGAAAATTTTCCCTCCAGCGCTTCATTGGATGGCTCAGAGATCTTCGTCCTCCTTCCGGGAAATTTTCGTATAAGACTTAAAAAGCATAATAATAGTCCCTTCGATTGGTTGCTGGCCAAAGGAAGGTAAGACCAGTGATGGGGCTGCCATCTTATAGCCTCTGGTCAGACTTTTCTGGAGAAGAAAAGAAAATAAAGGAAAGAAGAAATGGAAGAAAGGAACGACTCCCTAGCCCTCGGATGCCCTAATAGCGTCAGGGTCGAAAAAAAAGAGTTAACCAAGAGAGGTTAGATAGTAAAAGTTAAAAGAGTCTGGTGTTTAAAATTAATTATTACAATTAAAGTTATTTCTATATTATTAACGAAGTATGAATTTTAAAAAAAATCTCTAACATCTATGAACTATACAGCCAAGGCTGACTGAACTGGTTGCACACACCGACTAGCAGATGTCAGTATCGGAAATCATATTTTAAGTTTTATTAATCGAATTTAGCTACTTTCCAGATAAAACAGCTATTCAATTGTTCTATTGTGACTGAATGAATCAAAGAAAAAGTCTTTGGTGTGTGGGAATCGAGTCCACAGTTCTAGGATGCCACACAGTTTGTAACAAATAAGTTGAATATCGGGTGAGAAATTCAGGTTGGTTGATCAGGGAAGCGATCCATGTTATTTTTTTATGTAAAAAAGTTACTATTAATAATAAGTTTTGATTATAAAATTGCTAAAGTTCTGATATATTTATCATACGAGCTTATTTAAATATATATCAGATCACAGTTAACAATGCATAGCCACACTGTACTGTTCTGGAATTTGGCATAAATTTATTTTCTACTATATACCATTTCATTTGAAATATAGAATAGATGAAACCAATTATTTATCATAAGTAATGCCACGAGTGATTTCCAAAT
Organism: Diploptera punctata; assembly: GCA_030220185.1. Classification (NCBI taxonomy): domain Eukaryota; kingdom Metazoa; phylum Arthropoda; class Insecta; order Blattodea; family Blaberidae; genus Diploptera; species Diploptera punctata. Next base: position 226,157 of record JASPKZ010006439.1, on the reverse strand, counting down.
TATCGATAAATTCACGACTCACGAAGTGAGGAGTGAATTTATCTAGAGAATTTGGAAATCAAGAGTGGCATTTGTTAGGACTATTTAACGAATAAAATTAAGCTGTTTACTCACAAATCATTATTTAACTGTAGTTATTTCAAAATATTTATATATTTAATGCAAACGGCGATGTTTGAAAACAAATGAGAAACGATAGGTACGCTTCTACTGCTTCTTTGTTTATCACTGCAACCAGATCATACTATTTATTGCCAAAGGAACGCAATATTGTAAGAATGCTCTCTAGTGGAGAAAAAATGAAACATCAATCTGTATATTAATTCATTTCTGATGTCGTATGATGTAAATATTACAATTATATTTTTCTGGATTATTACCTGGGAAAAAATACATTTAAGAAAGTCAAACAGTGGTTTCTTTTTTTGGTGGTATAATAAATTGCTACAAATGTTGACATGTATGCACTATATATACAATCTGGTAGCCGTATTTCTTATAGGCTCAGTCACTGCAAAATAACGGTCAGACCTGTTCAGAATATTAAAAAGGAGGAGCTTTGTTTAATATATGGTAATTATAACACTGATAAATATTTCGTGAAACACGACTCTGATTGGTTGTAAAAACAGAAATCATTGAAACGTGATTGGCCATTGACTCCCATTTGGGGCATGAGTTAAATAGTCTTATTTATACGATGCACACATCAAAGTTAATTCCGTTTATTGAAACATGATTGGATATTAATCATAATTCTGGGAATTTTTCCGCAATGGGTCGAACTCACGGACAATAATATGAGTAGCTATAGCCTATAGAAAAGTCTGGATGACATTCTGGTTAAAGCGTCTAAAAGTAAAAAAAAAATCAGTGAAAATATCTGTTTCCTCGAATTTACTTGAGTGATGCACTGAAAAACATAACATGTAAGTAATCAATCCTGACTTCGGATCCTCCTAAAAAAAAATAAATGTAACTACATCATTGCAAACTGTTTGCAATCAGCTATGTTCCCGTTATATTCTCCACCCTCAAAACATGTGATAATTGCCACGCTCCTCAGGTCAACAACCTTCCAACTGGCGAAATAACAATTCCACTATCACCTTTTATCCTCTGAAATACAGCATCACTCCAATTAGGATAACCCTTAGCAAATTCGTGATAATGATTATTTCATGAAACAGTAGTTGAATAGGTAAAATAATATGTCGATGAAAACTGAATTTTCAGAAATATTAAATAATTTAAGACAATAATCAACTTTATTATTGTGATGAAATATGCAATATATTACTTTAAATACGTACTGAAACTTGGATTATGTTATAATCTTAGGTTGTGATTCCAAAGATGGCGATCCAATATGCAAACTTAATTTTCTAATAGTTCCTTATATAATAATTTATAATATTTTGATAACAAAAAAATTAACTGAAATCAATTCGCTCGCCGATTCTGCCCAGGTATATGCCAGACAAGGGAACTGTCAACTATTGCGTACCGAAACTACATTGAAATTTCTCCTAGATATACCAAGGCCGTGTACAAAAAAAAAGCAGGTTTTAACTGCAAGGCACTAAAACCCAGCGCCAAATCTCCCATTTAATCTACACGAAAGTTACAAAACTCCTAATTTGGTAGATTGAATAACCCTCACTTACTGTACTTCGCTCTACTCAAACAGGAACATCCATATATTTCGCATTGTGGGTAGCCATTGCTGCATTCTGGGTTCGATTTATATGCCTTGTAGTTAAAAACGGCAGATTTTTTTGATACGATCTTACTGCATCATAACGCTTCTCTGGGAGAAATTTAAAGGTAGCTTTCGGAATTCAACGATTGACGGTTTTCTTGTGAGACATGGACAACCCACATATGACTTCGTTTAGCGGGTAATGAAAAACATCCTCCACTTATTTTTAATCCAGATTGTCCATTAGAAGTATTGGATGTTTAGAGTAAAGTCGACCGGAGCGTAGGGCTTGAAGTTTTGAAGCATTTGGGATTATCTATTAAAACAGGAAGTAATATTTTCTCTTGTGATGCAAGACTTCATTAATATTTTTCAGATTCAGACTGCCAGGAGCTATGAAAAAATTAACTACGTTTATTTTACGAAGGTAGACATCTTATTATGACCGGAACAAATCCATGATTTACATGTACATAAAACTAGATGCTCTAATAACCAGGATAATGCCAATTATCTCCACTAATTATCTCAAATCCACGTCTGATATACATTAACTATGCTGAATGCATGATTCATTACTTATTATTAGTAGGTTTGTTTATAAAAACTGTTTTACAGGGAAAAAAGGATAACTTAGGCTAATAGAGAGGATTTTATGGCCAGAATTACAATGTTCGATTTCCATTCGTGGATTATTTGCAGATAATGAATTAAATGCTGATCTTGTTAACACAAAAAAATAGTAATGTTTTGTGACTCGTATTCGGGAGGTTCCGGATTCAAATCACGAAGCGGTCAAAACTAACTGGTTTTATTATTTTTTTCTGATGCCCCTCAGTCATTAAAGCAAATATTGGATTGGAATTTTTATTATCAGGGTCAATTTTATCACAACCAAGATCAGAATTTAATAATTTAATTTGGTTTGGATTTGTTATATTTAGATTCTACCAAATAAAAATATCTTAACTTTTAAGTAACTCGCTGGCATTATCTAATCCGTAAGATAATGGCCGTGTGGACAAAAGTCCTCCATACATCTCTGTCTTGAGCAAACGCTTCCTAAACATCCCCTGAATGATTTACCTCCATCAAAGCTTGGTTATTATTATTATTCTCTCACCTCATTCTTGGTCTACCTACCGGGCGCGTTCCCTCTGGTTTCCCTATTCGTGCCATGTGTGCTGCCTATCGCAGTTGTCAGACTTAACTGTTCTTACTATATCTGGCTTCCCATAAAGATCAGGTAGCTATTATCGTGTAGTTTTCTCCATTCATCTATCTGTTGTCTGTCTCTTTGGTACAAAAAAATTCCTAAGAACTTTATTCTCAGATACTCGTAATCTTTTCTCCTCCCTTAAAGTAAGAGAATGTTTAGCATCTAGCCTATATAATTTAACTGGGACAATAACAGTTTTATGTATTTTCAGTTTAACGTTTTTTAGAGAAGTTAGGGTGACAAAAGTCCCTGAAATGCGTAATACTATGCATTTCCACAATTAAGTCTATATTTAATTTCTTTCTGAACCTCTGTTTATGGTTATTGTTCCTAGGTATAATGAATTCAGCCACTTTTTTGAAACTTCCCTCATTCTTCGTCATTGTCCATTTCCATTATATAATGAATTTCTAAATGCAACCATACATTTCCTTATTATTTATGTTTACTTTCAGCCCCAATTCCTTATAAATAATAATTACAAAGATTCACATTATAAACAGAACCTAGAATTAATGTCTAATATGAAATGCACACAATAAAGATATAATTTCACTTTAACTGTTGACAATATGAAAATCCAAAATGATTATAATATTATATTTACACTATCAATTTACATTCATTTGACTCTTTCTTTTTTTATTATGTTTCAGTTGGTACTGTATAAACTTGTCACATGAATTGGTATATTTTATGTGAGAACAGGATAAACTTTTAACATGCTAGATGTGGAATCTTGTAGTGCTCACATGTAATAATATTTATTTAATTGTTGAAGAAATATTTGAAACACAGGGTTGCTGAACTGTATTAGGACGGTCTACTGGCATTAGGATTCATTTATCCCCTAGTAATCATAACAGATTCCAAACCTCAATTAATGGATCCAGCTTAAGTAATCTTAAGTTATAACCCCAAACCACACCTATTCCCTCACAGAATCCATTATATATTAGTCCAAGAACCATTTCAAGAGACGCTGCCAACATAAAGGACCAAAACTAAAATAAACTTTATTAAAGACGAATATCAGCCCGCTACCTTTATAGTATACAGCCCTTTGTAGTCAAACCGTGTTCATAACAGCTACTTATCTTCAAATTTCCAATGTAGATACTTCAAAAAGACGAGTACTCACCTGAAAGGAAGAAAAAAACGGGTTAGTATTTTTTAATTAAAATAAACTTAGAATTTCAATATTGCATATAGCATATAACAGTTTTTTCTGCAACTTCCATGACAAATGCATTTTTCGGTAATTATTTACAAAGTTTGCAGGCGATTTTAATATAAATATACGTAATAAAAATCTAACCTAAATTTCTACATTAATTATTCTAAACAAAATACTACATATTGCCAACTCACTACACCCTTTTTTATTTAGTGTTCTCCAGTAATAAGTCTTGCCTCAATCCTATCAAAAAATATTAATTGAAGATCGAGAAAAATCTTCATCGAGTAGATGGCAATACTGTGGTATATCCAGAATTTAATATATAGTTTTATCAGACGACCATGCACGGAATGGTGTAGGTGTGTTGCAAGAAATGTGGTTATTAAAAGAATTGTTACAAAAATAAGTCATGTTTTGGATCGAAATATAATATGCAGCATATTTGATGAAATGTTCAATGGAGAGCTTGTTTTAAAAGAACCTAACATACATACAGTAGGCTACTTTTCATTCCAACTTGTTTTTTGCACCAATGAAGGGTGCACACTTATGATCTGGATTTATTGGAGATTTAAAGTATATTTAATCTTAACGTGTTTAAACGCTCATTTGCATTACTATGCATAATTATTTGTTGCTTATATTTTCTCAGATTTGAAGTTAATCCCTTTTACTGCTCATGCGCATAAAGTAATTAACCGAGGATTTGTCAAGAAAGCTTTGAAATTCATTACGCTTTATAACCTCCCATGAGGCTTGAACCTAGACACATCAAAGAGAAGCCGTCTATATCCGTGATGGTCGGAGTCATTTCATGATTATACAAAACTCTTTCAATATAACCGCAAATGCCTTATAACTTCTCTGACTGCTCACATTATTGTGTAGGAAGAATCTAAATCGTTTTACAGTGACTATTTATAACTCATGTCCCAAATGGGAGTCAATGACCAATCACATTTTAATAAATTTTGATTTACAACCAATCACAATCTTTTTCACCTCGATTTTATCAGTTTAATTTTATCATATTAAAATCAAGCTCCTCCTTTTTAACATTCTGTATAGGTCCGAGCATTATTTTGCAGTGATTGACTCCGTAAGAAATACGGCTACCAGATTGTATATATAGTGCACGAATGTAAAAATATACTCCTTGCAGGATATATAAAGAAAACCATTCGTAGTAATTGGTTATACCACAATAAAAAGAAACCACTGTTTGCACTTTCTTAAACGTATTATTTCCAAGGAATTTACGTTCCAGAGAAAAATAATTTACATCATAGGACATCAGAAATTAATTAAAACCTATAATGGTGGTTATAAACAGTTTGATGTGTTTCATTTCTTCTCCACTAGGGTGCATTTTTACAATATTGCGATTCTTTGGCAATAAACAATATGATCTGGTTCAGTGATGAACAAAAAATGAAGCATAACAAACGTTTCTCATTTGTTTTCAAACATCACCGTTTACATTAAATATATACATATTTTAAGATAACTATATTTAAATAATGATTTGTGAGTAAACAGCTTAATTTTATTTGTTAAATACTCCTAACAAATGGCACTCTTGATTTCATATCCTCACTTTGTGAGTCGTGAATGTATCGATAATTTGGAAATCACTCGTGGCATTACTTATGACTATTTATTAACTCATGCCCGAAATGGGAGTCAATGACCAATCACGTTTCAATGATTTCTGTTTTACAACCAATCAGAGTCGTGTTTCACGAAATATGTATCAGTGTTAAATTTACCATATTAAAGAAAGCTCCTCCTTTTTAATATTCTGAACAGGTCTGCCTATTATTTTGCAGTGACTGAGCCTGTAAAGAAATACGGCTACCAGATTGTATATATAGTGCATAGATGTCAACACATAGCGCTTGCAGGAGTTAATATAAAAGCATTTGTAGCAATTTATTATAGCACCAAAAAAAAAAAAGAAACCACTGCACTTTCTTAAATGTATTTTTTCCCAGGTAATTCATTCATAGTGTTCTGCTCAACAGCAGGTCTTTCACTGCAAACTCAGCATTCTCCACTCTTTCCTTGACTCAGCTTTCCTTTTTGTATCTCCATACAAACCATTTATTTTAATATTGTCTATCATCTGATGTCTTTTTTTGCCTCTAACTTTCTTTCCGTTGACCATTCCTTCTAGAGCATCCTTCAGCACGCAGTTTCTTCTTAGCCAGTGGCCAAACCAATTTCTTTTCCTCTTCTTTATGAGTTCCAGCATTGTTCTTCTTTCACCCATTCTGTCTAACACATCTTCATTTCTTACTTTGTCTGTCCAGTTTATACGTTCCATTCTTCTCCATATCCACATCTCAAAAGCTTCCAGTCGTTTTTCCTCATTCCGTCGTAATCCCAGGTAATAATCCAGAAAAATATAATTGTCATATTTACATCATACGACATCAGAAATGAATTAATATAAGTTACAGTTTGATGTGTTTCTTTTTTCTCCACTAGAGGGCATTCTTACAATATTGTTGCGTTCCTTTGGCAATAAATAGTATGATCTGGTTGCAGTGATAAACAAAAGAAACAGATGAAGCGTACCTATCGTTTCTCATTTGTTTTAAGACATCGCCGTTTATATTAAATACATAAATATTTTAAAATAACTATATTTAAATAATGATTTGTGAGTAAACACCTTAATTTTATTTGTTAAATACTCCTAACAAATGTCACTCTTGATTTCATATCCTCACTTCGTGAGTCGTGAATGTATCGATAATTTGGAAATCACTCGTGGCATTACTTATGATAAATAAAGTATATTTGATATGGGTACCGCAAATTGAGGTAATACCGAACATACTTAGGAACGGGTACAGAATTACCTTAACCTGCTGTACAGTACACAATAGGTTACAGATGTTACGAGAAAGAAAACAACTACACTCCCCTCACCATTCGGTATTACCTACCCCAATTTGTATTAAATATTCTAACTAACTCACTGGCCTTTCCGAACCTATAATTTTATGCCCGCGCGGACATAAGCTCTCCACACTTCCCTATCCTGAGGTATAGTCTATCTCTCTCAAATCATGATTAATGTTACTCTCCCAGCTCATTCTTGGTCTACCAACTGGGCGTATTCCTTCTGGTTTCCATACAAGAAGCTTCCATGCTACTTTCATTCCCATTCGAAGTCTACGAGACTTAACTGTTCTTATTATATATGGCTTCCTATAAAGATCATGTATCTCACTGACATGCAATCGTCTTCATTCGCACGTCTGTTCGTCTCTTTTTGGCCCAAAAGTTTTCTTAATAACTTTATTCTCAAATACTCGAGAAATATTTTTCCTCCCTTAAAGTAAGAGTCCATGTTTCGCATCCATATAATATAATTGGGTGAATAACAGTTGTATATATTTTCGGTTTAACGTTTTTGAGAGAAGTAGGGACAAGAGTCCCTGTAATGCATAATACTTGTAGTTTCTGAATTGAGCCTATGTTTAATTTCTTTGTGAATCTCATTCCTGTTTGTGATTATTGTTCCTAGACTAAGTCTTTTAATTCAGCCACTTCAATTTTTTTATGATTTGCCATTAACTATCCATTTCAATTATATAATGCATTTCTATATGTAACCATATATTTAGTTATATTTAGTTTTATTGATGTTTACTTCCAGTTCCAATTTCTTAGTGTTACTAAATAGAGCATGCGTGTTGGCCCATAGTATTTTCTCGCTATTGTCTAATTATATTATATCATTAGCATAAAATAACAGCTCATTAATATCACTGAATAACTAACATCTATTTAATTAAATAAGTCACGGATTTTCACCAAGTAAACACGAATTCAATTGATTACTAACATTTATATTGTCTGTAAATCATCTTCTTCAATATCCTGTTATAAATGCACATTCAATAGCTGCTTAAAGTAACTTTTTCATCTATTTAATATAGGCTACTACTGGAATCTGCAATTATATCCCAATTTTAATTCTTAATTATTTTTGTTCTGTCCTAATTCCCTCATTTATCCAATGTTGTTTTTTTTCATATATTTTAAGGTCATTAATCCCAAAATCATCTTCCTATAAGTCATAATGTTGTAGCTATCTTTTCTTTACAATGTGGGCGGCACAGTCCTCCTCAAACCATTTCTTGTTTTGCCTCTTTTTTTTAAATAATCTACGCTTTCTGATGCTAACAATTTATAGTAGGCCTATATATTTTAGCCTCACATTCTTTATTTACATCAGTTTCTTCTTCGGTTGCCATATTGTCATTTGCCACATTTCAAATCTATTAGCAATTTTGATATGATATTTCCGCAGTCCATCATTTCTCAAGTTTTTAATTGAAATTTTTCAGAATCATCTTTAGCGTTTGTTCCTATCATAAGCGATAACAGTTGTCTTATTTTTACCCTGGGTAGATGATCCGAATTGCAGTCTGACCCTCTTAACTGATCTAACATCGATGATGCTGCTGTGCCAGCGTTTGTCCACTAATACATGATCTATCTGGTTCCGAGTTTCACCATCTGGAGACGTCCAGGTGTATTTATGAATATTCTTATTCTGGAATGTTGCGCTCTTAACAATACGATTATTTGATGGGTGACAAAGGTGGCTAATCTAACCCCATTACCGTTACTATCTTCATGATGACTAAATTTACCTGTTTGTGGTCTGAATATATCTTCGCGTCCCACTTTTGCATTAAAACCTCCTAAGACAATTTTTAATATGAAAAACTATAAAACTATAAAACACTTATTCTAATTCTTCACAGAACTAATCCTGATCTTGTTGTCCTTATATTCTGTAGGACCATGTATATTTACAATTACAAAATCATATCGTTTATCCTTTGGAAGTAGGCCTATGTATGATACCCTACCTCGGATAGCAGAGAGAATCTACTTCGGACTAAAAAAATCAGTTCCAAATTCAGGTCTCGCTGAACCCCAGTAGTATAATACAAAGCTTCCTGATTCCTGACTATTCAGTCCTGGCCATCTAACTTCCTGTAAAGCGACTACACCCAAAGGCGATTTATCTAACAAAAACTGCACGGCGCGACAAGCCTAGAAATACCTGCATTGATTTTTGTAGTGCTCCACTACTATATCATGTGCTAACATTCCATGTTCCTAGGAATATGTCCCTGTATTTGAGCCTTTGACATTAATTCCCGTGAAGTACTGATAGAAGAATATTTTTCCCCAGTGGAACCCATGTCAGCGTTTTTGAAGTGTTTTTGCGGTGAAAGAGTGTCACTCTTTTGACTAAGCTACTTTTTTCGTCTGGCTTATCGTGTTCGACCTGTGCGGCAGCAATGCTGCCGCCTGAATACACACCACGACAATGTAACGATGCAATGGTTAACTGTTTATTTTAATAACATTCCTAGGAGGATCGCACTGGGAAACAAACCTAACTTAAATGTTGTAGCACTTGTTTAAAAACTGAGGGAAATAGTCAATAGCAAATAATGATGGGAAATACAATGCAGATCTGCTGGATGAAAAACTCCATTAATTGAAACAAACTTAAAATGTTTTCTCTATCCATGCAAATGGGTTGATGGAACAAGTCTGCCGTGTGTCTTGGGTTGTAAAACAAACCTTAAGTCTAAATTAGAGCCTCAGAGCATTCAATTAATGTGTTAATTGCCTACAGATCTCTTTGAGAGGATTTGCGAACCACATGCCGCTCGCTAGCGTATGTGGGGAAATAAGCGTAATTAGAGTAGTAACTTCATGGGGAGATGTACTAGACTTGGAAAGAACCAATATGTGTGTAGGCTATTTTAAATTCCGTGTTAGTTTAATTAGATTTTACTTGCTGGAGTTCGTGACAGGCGAGGGGAACGGCCTCCCGGAGTTATCTTTACAGATTTGCTTATTGTGGGAATATGAAGAATTCACACGCTTCCCAAGACACAACGGTACTTCAACAAGTGATACCCACGCATATGTGCACTTGACTAACAGGGCAATAAAACTATTTGCTTATCCAATTTCAGTTCAGTATTTGCAGATATTACGTTAGATTTATTTTTACTTTCATATTAGAATGAATCCTGTCTCGAAGATCAATGACAAATTGACCAGCTAGGGACAATGGTTAGGAACGATATAAGAAGAAAATTGTGTGTGTGTGTGTGTGTGTGGAGAGGGGGGGGGGAGATATTACAATAGTATGAACTTTGGGCAGAGAGATATGTAGAGTAAAAATTTTAATATCGTATCTTTAAAATGCAATTTGAATTCAAAATGTGCGGTTTTATCAGACCTTTATTCATGCAATATTATAATGTTGGTAGGCCTACATATTGGTCTCATTTTTATACAGTAGTCTAAATATGAAATTGAACAATTTTTTCTTCCCATAATCTTTATTTAACACAAATTAAACTAAAATACGCGAAATTAAATAAACATTAGTTAATATTCATAACAATGTCTTTGGACGTTTTATTGAAAAATACCACAAAGTATTTTAATATTTCAGATCCCCTATGTACTGTGTGAACAAGTGATTTTAAAAGTTTAATCAAATAACTTATAATGTGACCTAACATTGTATCATGTTGAAAAGGCAAAGGATTTGTAATGTGTTTTGTCATTATTAAGTTAGAAATATTAATAAGTCATTCGTTGATAAACTTGCTTATACAAATTTCTGATTGATATTTGGTTATGGGTCAGTGATCTATGAACGCGGAACTTTTACAGAGACAAGTTGAGCTCACAGACGGTGGACATGTATGGAGAAACAAGTAATGCGACCATGACCCCAGCTCAGCGGCAATCTCTGACTCCGGGAACTTCCCCGGAATAATATCTAAATCGCGGGCATTCATTACATCCGGGAATAATAATAATAACAATAATTATAATAACAATTATTAATATTATTATCCATCCATCCATCCATAGTAATTCTGCCCGAGGGCAGATCTTTCACTGCAATCATAGCATTTGCATGTTATGCTCAGCAACGTTACTAGGGAATTATAGGCGTGGTAGCTTCCCGTTGCTTTCAACACCGGTGAAGGATGATGATAATGATAAGGGTGATGATGATGATGGCCGGATGATTTTCGGGGACCGTTGGGCCCTAAGCTTGTTTTACAGGTGAGGGAAAACCCCGGAAAAAACCTCACCCAGGAGCCTATCCCGACCGGGAATCGAACCCGGGCCCGCTGCGTGACAAGGCAGCACGCTACCTAGAGACCACAGCAGTGGACATTATAATATAATAATTATTATCTTATTAGATACTACAGCTTCATTTAGTTGAACACTTGGCCTTCTTAACGATTTCTTTCCAGCTATTCCTATCACGAACACAGCTAATCCAATATTTATCTTAATTTTCAAGTCTTGTGACATCATCGTCCCGAATAATTATATATCTCCCTTAGGCTCTAGTTGTTTCATGTTTCTACTGAAAAGAAAAATAGTATCGTCCCTGTACTTGACATGTGGCAGGAATGGGGAAACACAGAAGTTCATGGATGCTTCTTATAGGAAAACCAGAGGGAAAATGTCCAGTTCATAGACCAAGATTGAGGTTAATCATGATTTGAGGGACGTAGATTATACAGGAGATGATTGGAAAACATTCGTTCAAGATAGGGATGTTTAGAGAGCTTATATCTCGTGCGGCCATGAACCTATGGGTTCGATAGAGCCGGGAGTCAGTCAGTCGTCTCTATAAGTATTAAATATAGAATAACATACAAAAAACAACACATTGAAAAACTAGGAGAAGAATGGATGATATTCATAACTGTTAATTAAAATATACTAAGAAAAAAGAGAGAAGAGACATCCCTCCATAGCGCCCCAGGCCTAGAAGGCCCTTGGTCTACCAGCCGGCTGCTGGCCTCACATCCATATGTGTTAATCATAGAGGTAGACTATCATCCAGACAGTGTAGAGGTGATATGTGATCAGCATGTCTGGTCCCCCAGCCGTTATAGCTGGTTTTCTCAACCTGGAGCCATTACTTATTGTAACTACCCAAATGCCTCACGATGCTGGGTGGGCACCGGTTGCATACTGGCCGAAATCCCATGAGAAAATGTATTTCCCCCATGGAGACTCGAACCACCGCAAGTCCCGTAGCTCTGCGCCAAGGCTTCCTACCTTAACCACTCGGCTACGGGGGGGGGGGACAGAAGAGACAACTAATAGAGATAAAGAGCATATAAAGAGAAAACTTTTTTGGAAATAAAATTATCATCCTATAAAAATATTATTATTATTATTATTATTATTATTATTATTATTATTATTATTATTATTATTATTATTATTATTGACATTAACTCTGAACTTAATGGTGTCTGGACTTACTTCATAGTCAAAGGATAGTTATTTTGTAGTTCTGGGAGTGATTTTACATTTTTTCATATTTATTAAGAACAAATTCTAATAATAAAATAGTGGAATTTATTATATTAAAGGGATTAAATTATAATAGCCTATTTCTAAAATCAGAAAATCAAAGGTTAAAATTGAACAATACACTAATCCTAACTGCTTTTGTTACATTACAATGAAAATGGACAAATAGAGCCAAAAATGATTAACTCTAACTAACATCAGCAAAAATAAGAATAATGATGAACAACACAAGTTAGACATCAAATCAATGAATTAATATTACGAATAATTACAAATGCCCTCTATTTTGTAAGTAATAATTAATAATAAAACTAATTAGATTATTCACATTAATCGAATGCACAGGTTACATTTCCAGTATTAATTATGGGAGGAGAGAACAAAGGATCAAAGAAGGAACTTAAGGATGAATTCTGTTGTCAGAACAGATCTCTGCCCAATGATAATGTTTGTGAAGGAGATAAGCTACGTTATTAATCCACTAATAAGATGGAGTATAGAAAAGAGGTACTGTAACACGGTTGGTGCTGCTAAAATACGGAACTAGCAGATTGTTATAACAACCAGAAATATACCGTCTCAGTTGGGTGAACATGGTAAAGAGCTACTTGCTACCCTTTCTAGACCTGGGTTCGGCGGCCTCCTTCGGCAAAGTCAACGTACTAACTGCCAAGCCCGCCCCCATTTCAGCACTGTCCAAAAAATAACATTCACACTGAAAAACCATCTGAAATCTAGCAAACAGTTACAAGAAGACATGACAGAATTGCATAACATTTAAGTCTTATTTTCGACACAATCTAAGCATTGAGCAATAAATATGTCACTGACATTTCTTACTTCTTCTTGTAAGCCCATGTTTCCCTTAACAAAGATTTAGGCGCTCTCCCCCTACAGGGAAGAATTTGAACCGTACTAATTTAGTTACACTTGTTTTCGTATAGATGTGATTAGAGTGGTCCGTGGTCAGCGTTCCGCCTCATACTGACATCTAGAAAACCAAGGTAGTACTAGGACGGGAAAATTCGGTAAATTTTGCTTAGAGGCCGTTTCATTCAGGCTTAAGGTTCTTTTACGAGCCTGAAATCTTCAGACTCGGGACCCACGGCTTAAAGTCCCTCCCGAAGGACTTGCTCCTCGGATTTTTCCATCGTAAAAAATCCATCGACCCCGGCCGGGTTTGAACCCGCGACCCTCGGGACCAGAGGCAAGGAGCATAACCACTAGTCCACCGCGGCCGATTACTACTGTATTAATATTTTTTTAAAAATCTAAGCGCGACAGGCTTAGAAAGGCCTTGGCCTACCAGACGGCTGCTGGCCTCACATCCAGATGAGTTAATCACAGAGGTAGAGGATTATCAAGTCAGTGTACGGGTGGTGACGTGTGGTCAGCATGTCGGGTTCCCCAGCCATTAGAACTGGTTTTCTCAACCTGGAGTCGCTAGTTATTGTAGCTATCGAAATGCCTCACGATGCTGGGTGGGCACGGTCCCATACTGGGCGAAATTCCATAAAAAATGTCTTCCCCCTTAGGGATTCGAACCAGCGCAAGTCCCATAGCTACGTGCCAAGGCATCTTGCCTTAACCACTTGGCTATGTTGTAATACAGGAATAACAGAATTTGTAGAAATAATAAAAACTATCTCATCTAACATGATTTGTTCGCGAGCATCTCTAGACATAAACCATTTAAACGTTTCGGAAGAATATTCAGCAAGTACAATATTACGTATTTCCATGTTATTGGCAGAAAAAGTAAATAAATGTAAAAATAGTGTAAAAGTGTAAAAAAGAAGACTTATGACAAGTCGCATTGAAATAACTGACTACATGGCGCGAAAGGCTTACATTTGCCCAAACGGGTGCTGGCCTAACATCCACGTGTGTTAATTATACAGGTGTATGATCATCTGAGCAGTATTGCGTAGACGTTTGGTCAGCACATTGTGACCCCCAGTCGCTAGTTATTGTAGCTACCTAAATTCATCACAATTTTGGGTAGGCATCGGTCCCATGATAACACGGGGACTCGCACCAGCGCAAGTACTTAGCTCTGTTCGGCTGCGGCGCGGGTCAGTAGGTAAATAAAAAACCTTAACAATTGAGACATGTATGACATGCAAGTTTTGATGTGGATATTGTGACACCCATATTATACGAGTATTAAAATCCTGTTATGTTTATAAATAGATAACTGTCTATTATAATTATTGTGAAGACTGTCACTTGTCTCACTGGGTTGTAACGGAGTTTACAATAATTTCTCAAAGTGAGGTGCACGAGGAAGTGCGACAACCGGTTGGTCCAGAGAGCGAAAGCGACTTGTTATGCAAAGTAGCACCTGTCATTGCAAACTGGACTTCATTGTATTCGAGATGTGCCTTACATTATTCCTCTACAAAATTACATCTTTTCTTACTGACCCTACAGCATCTCCTACATTCTAGTCCTGCTCAGTAAACCTAAGGTTTCTAAAAATAGCAAAGTAAGCAGATGAGAACTTTTTATTAGGTTGGCAGATTTTATACATCTCAGTATTATCAACCTAACATAAACCAAGTAAATTTAAATTTGGAAAAAATAGTGCTACGGTTCCCAGCAGTGAGTGCAACCCTAACTAACTCACTGACACTAACAAATAAGGTTTTTCGCTGATACATCCCTTTTTTCCCCCATGGCGCGACAGGCCTAGAATGCTCTTAGCCTACGACCCGGCTGCTGGCCTCACATTCACATGCGTCAATCACAGAGGTACATGATCATCTAGCCAGTGTAGAGGTGACATGTGGTCAGCACGTCGATTCCCCCAATCTGGAACCGCTACTTATTGTAGCTATCCAAGTGCCTCCTGATGTGGGTGGGCACCGGTCCCATACTGACCGAAATACCATGAGAAAATGTCTTCCCCCATGGAGACTGGAACCATCGCAAGTCCCGTAGCTCTGCGCCAAAGCTTCCTGCCTTAACCACTAGGCTACGGCGTGCAACATGCATCCCTTTACAGTATATAATAAATTAACTGCACTGATATTATTTAGTTAATGAAATTTCATACCTTGAGACCGAAAACCCTTTAATTAGGTTCATCTGCACAGGATAGAATCTCAAACGCTACCTCCTGAGTGAACGTGGTCGGTACCCAGAAAATTGGGGGAACGCACAAAATACTTTTTTCCCATTTCAATGATTCTATTCTCATGAATACTTACTTACTCACTGATCCGTAGGTTCATGGCCGTACGGACATAAGCTCTCCATACATCCCTATCCTGAGCTAATGCTTTCCAATCATCCCCTGTATAATCTACTTCCCTCAAATCATAGTTAATGTTATTCTCCCACCTCATTCTTGGTATACCAACTGGGTGTTTTCCCTCTGGCTTTCCTACAAGAAGCTTCCATGCAAGTCTTTCATTCCCCATACGTGCAACATGTCCTGCCCATTGCAGTCTACGAGACTTAACTGTTCTTATTATATCTGGCTTCCTATAAAGACCATGTAGTTCATTGTTATGTAGTCTTCTCCATTCACCTGCCTGTTCATCTCTCTTTGGTCCAAAATTTTTTCTATGTACTTTACTCTCAAATACTTGTAATCTCCATTCCTCCCTTAAAGTAAGAGTCCATGTTTCGCACCCATATAATATAACTGGTAGAATAATAGTTTTATATATTTTCAGTTTAACGTTTTTTGAAAGGAGTTGGGACATCAAGAGTCTCTGCAATGCATAATAGCACGCATTTCCAGAATTGAGCCTATGTTTAATTTTTTTGTGCATCTCATTCCTATTTGTGATTATTGCTCCTAGGTATTTGAATTCAGCCACTTCATCAAAATTTCCCTCATTTGTCATTAGCTGTCCATTTCCATTATATAATGTATTTCTACGTGTGACCATATATTTAGTTTCATTGATATTTACTTCCAGTCCTAATTTCTTAGTGTTACTCAATAGTGTGTGCGTGTTGGCCTTTAGTATCTCCTCGCTATCGGCCAGTAGTACTACATCATCAGCATAAACTAACAGCTTATTAATACCATTGAGTTGTAAGCCTTCCTCATTCTCTAAAGATTTAATGGCATGCTCTAGTAAAAATTAAATAGTAGAGGAAATTGTGCATCTCCTTGCTTCAACGCATTCTGGATTTCAAAAGTGTCCGAAAACTATTTGCCTACACGCACCCTACTCTTTGTGCCATTTAGACACATTCGTATAAGTCTAACTAACTTTTTAGAAATTCCGAACTCCAGCAGGATACTATATAACTTCTCCCTCTTAATTGAATCATATGCTTTTTTGAAGTCTACGTATAGTTGATGTACAGTACCATTATATTCCCATTTCTTTTCTAAAATCTGTCTTATACTAAAAATCTGTTCTGTTGTAGACCTGTTTCTTCTAAATGCACATTAATGATCTCCTAGAATGTCATCAATATAGGGAGTAAGTCTGCTTACTAATATATTTGTTAGAATTTTGTAGGAAGTTGAAAGTAATGAGATGCCCCTGTAGTTGTTCTTATAAATTGGTATGATAATTGATTCTTTCCATTCATCTGGAAGAGCTTCTTTTTCCCAAATCATACTAAGCAACCAGCGTATTTTTCCATCAATTTTTTTCCCCTTGATTTTATCAGTTCTGCTGGGATCTCATCTGAACCTGATGCTTTATACATCTTCAACTTTTCAATCGCATTCAACCTCTAATGCACTTGGTTCTGCGACTAGCATTTCTACTGAAGAGTCCAATATATTTTTCTAATTTTAATTAGTATTACTGCGTGCATATTTTGAAATAACTCAGTTCTTGGTTTTATTTTTCCCTAAATGTTTTTTTAATCACCTAAGTTTACTTTTATTTTCACTGCCTATTGTTATTTTTTGAATTTTATCCTCCCTTCATAAATCGATCACTAGTCACGAAACATTTAAACGGTGTTGTATAACCCTGAGAGAGCAGCAGCACCCACATGTGAATCATGAGCACACACTTCTGCATCTTCGTATCAACCTCGCATTTCTGAATGAAATGAACAGTTTGCAAAATACCCTATTTTACTACTGCACTCGTTATTTTAACAATCGAAATACAATTTGCGTAAAAGTACAGAGATATAAATTAATTGTGACTTTATCATTAACCTGGATATGTTTATTTCCGCAACAAAAATAATCGTGACGCGACAGAGTATTTTTTAAGAATGCCTAACACTCCTATAATCCGGAAGCGACAAACTTCAATGTTTTCTTTCGAAGAAACTTGTGCCCGAACAATTCCATCGACTTTGGTAGTGCTGAGAGTATGATCCTCGCGTATAGAGAACGCCTATCACGAAAAACCCAACATTGACATTATAATATATAGCGTGAACGAGACAAGCTGTGAAATGTATACAGTTGATTTACCTTAGCATATACATTTGTAGAAAACAAAATAGGCCTAAGTTTCTAGTTCACACATTACTTCTTATTTGAAGTGGAAAATATTTTAAAAATGATAATATCCGAATTCGTACTTATATTTAAATCCTGCTACATCTATTGTATATGCTTTGAGGTCGAAGAGTGAAATGATATTTGTTCCACGCTACTCAGATGCCCACTGCTTTACTTACATAGCATGGATAATGCTTTATTTACAGTACTGTTGAAGAAGGCCTGTATAGGATGACGTCATAAGAATGCGCCAGTAAGCACATTGTAAAGCAATTATTTGTTATTACTTTACAGATTCTTACAACTGGCATTTTTTTCTCTGTTCCCAAATTTAATTTATTACTGTTTAGATATTCCTTTTCTTTCAATCTTATTCCTTTCATGGCCTCCTGGATATCATTTTTCGAATTGTGTTTACGTCGTCCCAGGGGTACAGCGGCAAACTCGCCTCCACGGTCAACCAGCAGATACCTATCTGTCTGCCCTGCTTTGAGAAGTGAATGTTTAGTCAACAAGTACTGAGAAGCAAGAGAAAAGATGAGTATAACTATCATTTTCTTCTATGTACTTTATTTTTCTTTTATGCACTTTTGTGACTATAAAGCCAATAGTATTATATCAATGCCTCTGTATTAAATTAATATGAGGTCGTCCCAAACTCTTTGATCATCTTGGGTTGTCCAACCTAACTGTGAGTTCATAGCAGTTCTATACTTCACCAATGATGTCTCTATCTCCCCATAGAGGTTTTCTTACGTTTATTCAGATAATAAAAGTATACATTTTGCTTTTAAATTCTAATAAAAACTATAAAAAAAACTATTTTAAAGCATGACAAAACACGGTTGAACCTAGAAAAAAAAAACATCAGCAAAGTGAAACTGCAAGGTAAAATATTTCGGTGGTGATTTTAGAAAGTAAAAAGAAAATAATTATAAGGGCTGTGAGGTTTGAAAGAGACAAGTTATGGTACCCCATCAGGTGTCTTTTGTAAACCCAAAACGTGTGTATACCTGAGAACAGTCATAAATGTCCGACCTCAAGACAGGAGTTTCAAATCCGTCATAAAACTGTTTGATGCGACCTTGTTAAGTTTTCGCGGTAAAAACGGGGGCTACTTGTGGACAATTTTTGTTCATACAATTTTAGATTATTTATTTTGAAAGGCTCTGACATATAGCGATATTTTTGGCAATTTCAGATTTTTTCGGATAAAATAAAAGAAAATGTTTACAGAGGATGAAAATTTGTAATAAATTGGTTAAATTAATAAAACAGAGGAATGCTTTAAAAATAAATGAAATCACGAAAAATTGCATGGTTAGGGTACTTGCACAGAATGTAAGTTTCATTGTCGCCTACTAAATTCGTAAATATACAACGTGAACTCCATGCTTTATTTCCGTTCCGAGAGAAAACCAAGTTTAGGATTTTTACGTCTTGGAGGAGAAAAAAAATAATAAAAAAAAGCTATTCGGACACTGGATATACTGTATATTTTTTTCCTTAGAGGTTAAAATGGCGATAGACAAATTAAAAATGTATAAAGCATCAGGTTCAGATGGAATCCCAGTAGAACTGATAAAATTAGGAGGGAAACTGATAAACAAATTTCATGGGTTGATAGGTATGGTTTGGGAAAAAGAGGCTCTTCCAAATGAATTAAAATAATAGATTATTATTATTAAACCAATCAATTGCAACAACTACAGAAGGACTTAGTTACTTTCAAATCGTACAAAATTCTAAAAAAATATATAGGCCTATTGTACCAGGTTGACCACGTAATAGGTGATCAATATAGATTTAAAAAATCAGGTCTATAATAGTTCATGTTTTCAGTACAAGAAGATCTGAAAAAAGTCGGAATATAACGCCACTATATGTAGACCTAAGAGGTATACGTCTTAGTAAAAATGTAGAAATTGTATAGTATTCTTTTGGACTTCGGAATTCTTAAATACGAATGTTTCTAAATAGCACAAAGGGAAGAATGCAAGTAGGCGAATAATTTCCAGATACTTTTTTAAATCCACAATGGTTAAAGTAAGGAGATGCACTATCTCCTTTGCTATTTATTGTTTTACTAGAGCATGTCATCATATCTTTAGAGGATAAAGAAGGCGTACAATTCAACGGCATTAATAAGCTGATGATGTAATATTATTAAGCGAGGAGATACTAAGGGTCAACAAGCACATTCTATTGAGTACCACTAAAAATTGGGGTTGGAAATATATATCAATGAAACTAAATATATGGATACATATAAAAATACATTATATAATGGAAATGGACAGTTAATGATGAATGAGGGAAATGTTGAATAAGTGGCTGAATTCAAATTTCTAGGGATAATAAATATAAACAGGAATGAGGTGCAGAAGGAAATTAAACATAGGCTCAATTCTGGAAATGCGTGGTATTATGCATTACAGGGACCCTTGTCCACAAATTCTCTCAAAAAAAAAATTAAACTGAAAATATATTTAAAAATGTGTTCTTTCAGTTACAGTATATAGATGCGAAACATGGACTCTTCTTACTGTAAGGAAGGAGAAAATATTTCGAGTATCTGAGAATGAAGTTCTTAGGAAAAATGTTGGACCAAAGAGAGGCGAACAGACAGGTGAGTGGAGAAGATGAGGCCTGCTTAACTGTGAGCTATATTATCTTTATGGGAAACAAGATGTAGTAGGTATAATTAAATCCCGTAGATTGCGATGAGCAGGACATATTGTACGTATGGGGATTGAAAGAAGGGCATGGAAACTCCTTGTACGAAAACCAGAGGTAAAGCGCCCAGTAGGTGAGGAGAGAGTACAATATTAACTATGATTTGAGGTAGGTAATATACAGGAAAACATCACAGGATAGGGACGTATGTAAAGATTATATGGATTTAATAGTGCCAATGAGATGAGTAGTTAATACTAATTTAAGAGTCGTGTGAAAATATATGGCTTTTTATTTTCGAGAAGAACTTTAATGTATCGCTAATAAGCGTAGGATTAGCAACAGAAATGTTTGATTTATGATCCAATTATAATCTACAATATGCATATTTTTATTGCACATAGGCATCCTGTGACGTCACGCATGTGGAAGAAGGAAATGTTAGGTTTATGACCTCGGAGCCGTTGTTTATATTCCTATTTAGGGAAGTTGTTGTTACCTTCTGGGGACAAAACATAGGCATGCGCAGTTTATTTTTAATCCTTCCGACTCCTTTGGCCAAAAATCAAGAACCAGTTTCTTAAATCCCTATTAAGGTACATATTTATCTTACAACCGGTTTAAATTGATGTTTATAGTTTGCCGATTATTTATTAGCTGTAGCTACAGTAGTCATTCCCAGTTTAATATATTTTTTCATCTAATTGCGATTTTACTGATAGTGAAATATGTTTCATTCAAGATACCTGAATAAATCACCAAACGCGACAGACCTAGAAGGCCCTTGTGTTACTCACAGGATCCTCAATATGAAACGTTACAATTTGATACTTCATTTCACTTGAATCTACAATATTTATACATCTCGAATGAGTTTCCTCCTGGAAACTGAAAGTGGATATAATTCTATTTGTCAGCAAAGGAACGGTGATATTAAGAGCCTACATGTTGCTTTAATATGATGCAAAATACAGCACTGTCCTAGTCCGAGCCTGGTTGATTAATGTAACTATCTAACAGACTAACTCACTGGCACGTTCATGGCAGTATGGACAGAAAGCTCCCCGTACTTCCCTATCCTTAACCAACGTTTTCAATCATTCCCTGCATAATTTAGCTCATTGATATCTTGGTTAATGCTTTTGGCCTACTACTGGGCGCTTTCCACGTGGTTAGAATTTCGATGCCCCTCTTTCATTACCCACTTGTGCCAGATGTCCTGCCCATCGCAGTTATGAACATAACTGTTCTTATTACATCTGGTCTCCGATAAAGATAATGTAATGTAGCACATTATTATACAATTTTCGCCATTCACATGTCTGTCATCTCTCTTTGATAAAAAAAACTCCTAAGATCTTTATTCCCAAATACTCATAACCTTTTCGCCTCCCTTAAAGTAAGTGTGCCTGTTTTTCATCTTTATAATATAACCATTTTATATATTTTCAGTTAAACGTATTTGAGAGACAAGTGTCCTTAATGCGTAATAGCATGGATTTCCAGAATTCACCTTATGTTTGTGCACCCCATTCCTGTTTGTAATCATTGTTCCTAGGTACTTGCATTTTTTCAGTTTTCCTTATATGTCATTAACTGTCCATTTTTATTATATAATAAATTTTCATGTGTGATCATATATTTAGTTTTATTAATGTATATTTCCTGCTACGCCATAGAAATGCAATGCTTCTTTGATATTGGGTCTGAGCAGGCATTAAATGTCAGAAAATATAAGAATAAGAAAATTGAAAATAACGTGTGGCGTAGGGAGGTGGCGACACCATAGCCCAACGTCTATCAGACGTTGCAATGAGCCAGCCGAATGTCTGTCGGAATAAGCATGTCATCTGATGTGTCGATTATCTCTTATGGGGTTGAAGACACACGGGGAAGGTATTCTGTCACCTTGGGAAATTAAAAAGTCCCAAAAGATAGACCCATGCCCTGGGTAACAAGGGCGAAGACCTCAACCAGAAATTACGGAAGAAGAAACAGACCTGGAAGTTTAGGTGAGGCAGCCCCTGTATCAGGATTTTCAACGTAGGTTTGGTAGCCCTACGTACTTTACTCAAATTTCTAACACTGTGGAGGTTCTAACAGTGTGAAGACGGAACAGGCAAGATTGCCTAATCCTGCAAGAGGGAAGATGATGATGAAAATAAGGTGAGGTTCAGCGTCACGCATGTAAACCTGCTGAACTGTCGTGTCACCGATTTTTGTAACTGCGTTTTAGTATGACATTTACGTGTTGTGTAATATTTAAGAAAATTCTTACAATGTGACAGTGTTCTGTCTTGTGAAGTACCCATGTGTAGGTATAAGACGGCATATTTTTCCCTCGCAACAAATTAAATTATTTTTAGAAGGAATTTATATGTACGATAGTCTATACACATCAAGGGTACGGTGGAAACACTATCTACCACAAATTACAATGAGGAGTGGAACGAGCCAAGAGGCCCATGTTTTTATTAAGTTTTTCAGGTGTTCCCTTATTTACCGCTTTTTAAATGACTTACAGAGGTAGTTAAACGAGTAAATAACAAGAATATTGCAGGTTCAGTCATTAAGTGATAGGCGAACTGTCATACACTGATTGGTAATCCACCAACGGCTTGTGCAATCCATTACAGAAACCAACTGTCTGTATTGGAATGCGTGCGCAGAATAATCTGGAATTTTCTACGTGTGTGGGGGCATTTCATGAGACATTCTTCATATTACCTTTCCAATTATTGAATATTAATCTCTTCTCATTCACTAAATATTCTCAAATGCAGTTGAGCTCATAACCACCTCCCTAAATCGAAAGGTCGCCAAATTTCGCGTGAAAAAATAAATGGTTTTAATTACGTGTCTTTATAAATTGTTAAAAATGCAGTATCTCCTATATTTGTTTAAATTTACTCTTAACAAAATTTCATAGACAAATACATGTAACGCCTGTAGGGCAAAGAGTTTTGATGAACAAGATACTACTGTAGGCCAATTTATAAAAAAGTTATACCTTTCTTTAAAAAAGCCTACCGTAATTAATTTAAAATGTGAAAATATAGTAGTCGCTAGTAATAGGCTTACAATACAAATTGAACTTGCGATCTTATAGCTCATAAGCAAAACGCTAACATAATTTAACCACTTAACCAAACTCCTATCGTTTTTAACTATGTGTGTGATATTTAGTATCGTTGAGCACTGTTGCTACATTGTACCAATCTTTACAACTACAACTTAAAAAATAACCAAAGGTGCGAATTTCCACAAATAAAATAATTATATTTTTCATGGAGAATACCGTGATGTTTATAAAACATTTTAAGAAGAACAATATAACAGCAATTATTATAATTAAACTTTATAGGTTAAATACTAAAATAGCATTAACGAAAATTCTCTAAAATCGTTTATAAAATTATAGTCCCTTTCCAAATATTGTCCCATAGAACCTTGAACATAAAGCTGCTCCTAATATTTCAGAAGCTTCTATTTTTATTTTATCAAGCCTAGCTACTGCATGTGTCAAAGTATTCGTCTACAGGCTGAGGAACTGGGCAGTGGGTGAATAATCCTGAGAATCACTGACTTTCTACAAAAATGAAACATATCTGGGGTTAGCACTCTACCTCCTATTAGTAGAACGGGTGATTTTTACGTGATATTATTTTTTAATTCTATTTTAATATACACTATCTGAAACTCATTTGAAATACCGAGTTCATTGTGTTTGCTCGTGAAATGTCATTGGTAATAATCGTGGAATCCTTGCGTCCCTGCTCCCATGCGCCTCCTGATTTCACTCCGGGAAGCGTACGACCAAAGCATCGCCCTATTTCCAGCTTCAGATCGCACCACGCTGTTCTTGGTCTTCACTTCAGCTTATTCCGTGAAAACTCCAATCGAACACTGTTTCGATCTTCCCACCTTAGAGCATGTCCTATTCAACTTCATTTTACGATGCTTTTATTTTTACAAATTTCGTGATGACCGGTAACTAACAGATGTATTTATTAATGATATAGTCTTTTGCCACCAGACTACTTCAATATTTCTTAATCATCTATTAACAACCAATTTGTTATCTATTCATGTCGTGGCTATACCGCTGAACTGTGCTTTGGTCATCAACGAATCGCAGTAACTGCAGCAGTCATGCTTCGTGGATTACCTGACCATTTACTTTCCTGCAGTGTCTTTCTTAGGCTGGACAGAAAATACATGTTTCTCATCCAGACTAATATGGATGACTTTTATACTATACATATTGCTAGTCTCATTTCTAAAAAAAGTTTACATTGAGAGTTTTTATGCCAAATATAAGCCATGTTTCTGTATGCCCCAATAATATGGTCTAACATCCATTTATTTATGGTATACGGTACAGGCCAGAATATCGAGGGTTCGAGTTCCAGAATTTTTAAACTCGTCTAAACTTTCTGACGGCAGCCCCTGACTGAAATAAGAACCATACATGTTCTGGAGGTAAAGGTAGCTGTCACACAGTACTACAACCTGTCTGACATCTTGTGTCTAGAAAGGTGGAAGCGTTAACCAACCCAAGAGTCTCCTAAGCCCTATAATAGGATTACTTTACTTTTTTAGACAATACTATTGCTTTGGAATAGCATACACGGGCTAAATCTTATCGTGGTGGAGAGACTTTAAGGTACCTTCCTATCGAGTAAGAGAAGAAGGAAAGCGAACTAGCTCCACGCAGAAACCCCCAACGGCTTCAGAAGAGGAAGAAAAAATGTTCTCAACGATAAAATCAATACAAGGAGTAGATGGTTAGCAACCCGTCTCTCCAAAATAAATCCCCGATCCACTACAGAATGTGGGCTGGTAACCCGACCACGTAAAACTCATCTCAATCACAATATTCAGTTAAATCGGATAAAGAATGAAGAGTTAAATATATATCCACCGAATGAAAAAAAAATCAAAGAAAATAGAGATAAATGGTTTACACATGTAGAAATAATGTATGTAACATCAGTACCAAAAGCAGCATTTAACTACAATCCAAGAGGATAAAGAAATGTAGGAAGGCCAGTGAAAAGATGGACAGAACAAGTGTTAGGCGGAACAGGCAGTTTGCTTAGCCCGTGAAGTGAAGAACATTTAGACAATACGTATTATTGCTTTGGAATGACATCCCTACTTCTCTATCAAAACAGCATAATGAAGTTAGCGCATGACAGAATTGAACAGTCCTGTTCTACACAACCCCAGAAGGCCTAAAGCAAACACTTTATATAAGTTAACAAGAATGCTATCCCGCAATTTGCGTGGGATAAATTTCAGGGCCACTGTGTGAGATGTTTTGCATGACGGTAGTGAATGAATGAAGATCTCAGCTATATGTTATGCTAATTTATTCGTAACAAGTTGTGCATAACAGCTTATTACTGTTCCACCAATTCAGTTTACGGTCTTACTGCTTCCTAAACAGTTTACCCACTTCAACTGCGAATCATTGATACACATTTTTTTCTCAGAATATTTTTGAACGGGTTTATTCCATATATTTCATTAACTGCAGAGTTAAGGACTTTGAACTTCTCTTCTACTAGGTTGAATAAAAATATTACAATGATCTTAAAAACCAACTTTCTTCAAAGTTACAAAAAATCACCCAAAGTATACAGTAATAACTACAATTCATTGTTATATTTTCAGGTATATTATTAATGAAAAAGTAATATTTTACAGTCAATAAGAGAGACTGACATGAAAAAACGCTAATACAAAAATAGGCTATTGTACAGGAGTGAAACGAAATTGACGAAAGGTAAACTTATGTCGATGTCTGATTTTTAACTTTCACATAAACTGATATCATCATCAGGACAACAGGTCCTCGCCTGCTCTCATTCTCTGTTTATCATGGGCGACCTTCCATAAGTTGCAAACGCCAAGTTTCTTCACATTCTCAATAACTCCAGCCATTGGTCTTCCAGCTGACGTCTTGCCATCTGGCTTTGATTAATCACCGTCTTAGGTATCTCGTTTGTATCCATTCTTTTTTTTTTCTGTCCAGTCCACCTCAATCTACTTGTTTTATTTAGTAATATTTTACAATACATAAACTGATACAGAAAAATAAAATAAAGTAAAATAAACAAATGAAGACGGATTGTGGTCATATCCTCACAATACAACAAAATATAGGCTCATGTAACATTCTGCACAATCAATAAAGAATGCATAGAGAATAAAATAATTTGGAACCAAATGAAGCAGGAAGGATGTGTCAAAAGGGGGCAGCTGAAGATAAAGTATTGAATTTTTAGTAGGTGGAGAGATCAAGAACAAGTCATTAAATAAATGATCGCTAGAGCTATCAAGAAAATTGTATATTGTAGCTCAAAGGTGGCCAAAGGGAATAAATTTTAATTAGATTTTGTAAATAAACACCGACCCGTTATATAAAAAACACATAGACTATGCTGTTATGTTACACATTAACAAGGTTGTATATAGAGTTGTGGAAACAATAAACGACCAGTATATTGACAGTGGTTGTTTTTGAAACTGCAATTTTGAAAGGGCTGACAGGCAGCTAGGTATTGATATGTGGTCAGTTCAGTACACAAAGCGATAGCCGCAAACCAAACTCTTTGTTCCTTCATCTTTGCTCAGATGTTAGCGGTACTTGTCAAAAGGACAAACGGTAAGGTGCAATTAATTTCATTGTTAACTCTAAACAATACCACATGACAGGGCGCCATCTAATGGGTGGTCTGTAACAATACTATATAACGGGGTAACCACAATGGACTCGTGATTATATATCAAATTTATTATTTATTTATTTATTTATTTATTCAGGGAATACAATTTTGCAAAGTAACAGTAGTTCAACTACTCTTAGGTTCTACTATGCTTTTTTTTTGTTCACGTTATAATTGTGGGATATTTAATACATCTTTAGATGTATTGGCACATCAAATAAAATGCTTTTTCATTTAAAAGTGATAATGCATATTCAAGATTCGATAATCATTTCAGAATGCAAGCTTGCACCTACTGATATAAATTTATAAAGGTAGGCATATTTCAAAAATGAGATAAATTAAAATTACACCATGATAAAAGTAAGAACTTATTAAACATGGTCCGTGTGGGAGGTGTTGGTTACGAACACATGTTCATGTTTGACCATATTTACACATTGTATATTTTTTCTTTTCGTTTACGAGCTGCTAAATTCTTGTTATAGAGCGATTCCATCAAAATGTCATACCGAGGTGAAAATTTTGAAACTGACGCAGGAATAATTTTGTTTATGTAATATATATATATATATATTATATATATATATATATATATTTGTAAATATCAAATTTTATAATTCTATAAGAAAATGTTTCAAATGTGCATTATTTTAATCTAATAATAGCGGTAGAACTTGTCATATTCCAAACCTGAAAAAATACGCAAAACTTTACCAATTTCTTGTTTAATGATTTGGTTGTATGAATTAGTTTTATTTCACAAAATCTTTTGCTAAACCATATTTTTGTCCTCCTTGGTCGTAAATTAAACAATATTAATTGGATTATAATATTCTATATACATTAAATGTGTCCTATAGTTGTTAACTGTAAGTTATGGTCAGTCAGTCACAGAAAACGGATAAAAATTACTGTACACAACATAATAATTGATGTATTAAAATTTACTCTTGGATTCTACGTTATCGGTACACAAATAACAAAAAAGTATAGATGAGATTTTCTTGTAAAGTCATTATTTTTCCCGCTGGAGTCCAGTGACTGACTGACTTTTTGTCCCCTCATTTATATTGCTAATACGCATAACGCAGTCAGTTGCTTGCTGGACTCCGCTGTGTATTAACATAAACATCGTTTAGGAAATCTGGTAGACTGTTCGGCTCAGCTGTTTCATAAAATAAATACTGCCCCTTCTTCTGTGACAATTTGAGCTAAAAGGCAGTCGGCGGAAGGATTTAAATGTAGAGTAATTACATGAAAATGTCTATACCGATGTGAACATTTTGAAATTGGCGCAGGAGTAATTTTTTCGATGAGATATTTTGTTGCAGATGAAATTTTCCGATTATAGAAGTTAATATTTGAAATACAGATTATTATGATCTAAATTAACAGTAGAACATGATATTCCGAATCCTGAAAACACATGCAAAATTAAACGAAATTTTGTTTTACGATTTCACTGTATAAATTTGTTTTGTTTCACCGACTCTTTTGTTATACCATATTTCGGTCCTTCCTGATCTTAAATGTAATACTAATAATTGTATTATAATATTCTAGATAATTAAAATGCGCCCTATAATTATTAAGGGTAAGCTACAGTCAGTCACATAAAACATACAAAAATTATTGTACACAATACGATAATTGATGGATCCAAATTTCCTCTGGGATTCTACTTTATCGGTACATAACTAACAAAAAAGTATTAACGACATTGTCTTGTAAAGTAATTACGTTAATTATATTAATTACATTTTTATATTTTTATTAATGGCATTTAAATAATTCCTCATTATGCAATTCTTCAATATGTATGTTATTAAGTGAGTGGAATTAAAAACAAGTGCGCGGTTCTTATGTGTTAGAAAATGTGTGTGTGGGAGTCCTTGAACTTGAAAGGTTCTCGCATTAGTTTGACCTTTGACATGCCATGTGTGTCGTATTATCGGGGATCCACAGTGCGATGTCGCCACATTGTGCTAGCATTCACTTTGTGAAACAGAGTCATGCTTGTTAATTGCAAAAACAGTTTGAAATCATATGAAGTTTCTTGTATAAAAACATACAATTGGCGTGGAGTATATGTGTAGTGTAAAATAAAATTATTATTGGGTGTAGCGTCAGTGGAAACCAACAGAGTGAAAATATGTATGACAACGCTGTACTATGTGCGGCACGTGGAAATAGTCATAAAGTAATATTTCGTGCATTGTAAGAGATTTCTTTCGATTGTTTAGTATAAAAATAGAACACATGTCAGCAATATAGTTTGTAATCAGTTGCTTTGAAAGAATTATAACAGAATTTTCCACATTTAAATAAAAAAAAATAATTTGTATACTGTACTTTTTCGTTAATTTTTTTTTGTCTTTATAGTTGAGACGCGTGAAAGTTAATTTTAGTGTTCTGGAACGAACAATGCAAATTCCATATCGGCATTTTTATTTATTTTAATGGTTCAATCTAATAACAGCATCAGATAAATTTTAATCAGGTAATATGGATGTAATAAATTTATACTCATATTAGGCATATTTAACTATAGAGAAGGCCCTTTGTTGTTAAGAAGTTAATATTTTCTTTATTTTGTGAAATTTAAAATGATACATGGTAACTAAGTTAAATAAATTACACTATTTATTTAATCTTTTTACAGCATATCAAATTGTACATTTCCTATACATGATAAAAGGAGTGAAGTTCTTTATTCATCTCCAAATTATCGCTTTTTATATATTATCCATCCATAGTAATTCTGCCCGAGGGCAGGCCTTTCACTGCAATCATAGCATTTTCATGCTGTGCTTGCAGCTTTACTAGGGAACTGTAGATGTGGTAGCTTCCCGTTGCTTTCCACACCGGTGAAGGATGATGATGATGATGATAAGGATGATGATGGCCATATGGTTTCGGGGACCGTTTGGGCCTTAAAGTTTTCTTGACATTTGTCTTGCAGGTGAGGAAAAACCCCGATAAAAACCTCACCCAGAAAAACTGTCCCGACCGGGGATCGAACCCGGGCCCGCTGCGTGACAAGGCAACACGCTACCTCGAGACCACAGCGGTGGACTTATCTATTATAATTTCATATTATTTTGTAATATTTGTATAATATTTGCAACTCCAGAATATTAAAGTCTAAATAAAATTCAGATATGTCAGTCAGTCACAGAATGTAGTCAGTCAGTCACACATATATTAGGTCATAACTCTGGTCTTAATTGTGATTTTTGTTTCGTTTTTTATTGAGAATGTAACTTGAAATGTGTCCTCCAAACGGTATTTTGGAAAATTGAATTAGGAATCACACTTCAGAGCATGATGCAGATGAACATGTTTAGCTGCATGATGAGTTGACATTTATGTCAGTCAGTCACACGTACTTTGATAGATAATAAAATAGCACTGTTTTTCTTCAAAAGTTGTATATTTAAGTACAGTCTTAACCACACACTATTCCTCTATCATATCACGTAGATAACGCCCCTAATTTCAATCAATTGTAATATTTATGCAACCATTTTGCTGCAAAAGTGTATTGTAAATGCCAGTCAGTCACATATGGAATTGCTGTATAATAACCAGCCACAACAATCTCAAGATAAAGCGATTCTTCTTGTTAAAATCAGTAGAACAACAAACATCTTCGATAAAAGCAACAGCGAAGTTTAAAACAACTTTTTGTACTTTTGTTATAATAGTTAGTAACTAGTACTGAGATGTCCAGTTCTCTGTGCAGTGCCAGCGGAGAGGATTACGTCCAGTTCTCTGTGCAGTGCCAGCGGAGAGGATTACAATGTAAAAATAAATTATTATTGAGGTTTAATCGAATTCTATAATGAAATTATTGGAAACTGATTTTTCCAGACAAATCGTGTGTCATACTAGAGAGACGAATTTACACCTGGGCCGGGTTTTAATCCCAATATCTTTAATGTTATAGGCTGGCGCTCGGTTATTTAGGTGCACCTCCAGGAGCAAGCACACATATTTATCTCTTTTAAGTAACTCAAATGGTAGAGCATCAGCCAAGATTTTAGGGATCAAATCCCGGCTGAAGTGATTTTTTTTCTCACCAGTTATGTTATCTGCATTGTTTTTGTCCGATTAGATGAAACTGACATGATACTGTTGAAAGGCTTTAGTATAATCAAAATCAACAGTGTGAAAAACATTTATAAAATTGTAGATTTTGTCAGAAAAGTTGCTCGGTTTAGGCAATTCATTTTTTTTTTTTCGTCTTGAAAGTTAAGCTCTATATATTTTTTTTTCGCGCTTCTCATTTTTTTTATTTACTATTTTGTGTTCTGTTTCGATCTTATAAACAGCCCTCTACTCGTACATTAATTGGCACCTAGATCCTCAATATTAGTATTTTTTTAGAGAAAACCTGCATTTCTCGACTAACACTTAAGTGCGGAAGTTAAAACAAAAAGGCGGATCCCCATAAGTTTTACTTTCTCGGTAGAAAAATTATGACAGAAATGCAAAAATATAAATAAATAAATGTCTTGTCTTATCAGAGTGCGGAGTCTGAATACAAAGTGAGTTTGTAAGGAAAGTAACGGCATCTCCGCTCACGGTTATGACACAACTAGCCAGATTTTCATCGCAGGTCAAACTGTCTACAAGTCCAGAGATACTTCACTTTGTGTCGTGGCTGGTTGGGGACGTTCCAAACACACAACAGAGATGTCACGAAACCTCCGCAGAAACCCACTAATCCACATCGTTCATTTTATTGTAATTAGCTTGACGATCCATGGGTAGTTGGGTGATAAAGATTGTTTCTTTGTTCGCATTCAGACTCGTGCTTTGGTCCACTCATCCTTCTATAAATGAGCAGGACTTTCATTCAAGAAATTTCCTGGTGGAGTCGGTCAGAACGTAGGGCTAGTAACTCAATCTCGCATTTCCTTTACTGTGGTTTACTTTACTACTATCACACGAAAACCATGTCTTCCACCCAAATACAAAACTACTATTGCACAAATGTATATTCTATGACCTGATGTTTGGGATCTTAGTAGAAAATTCGTTTTCTAGATTTTCTACTTATATTTAATGGTTTTCTACGTGTTGAGTATATCCATTGATAACAAAGCGTTCACTCTTAGCAACAACCATTTCAAAAGCAGATATTTCTGTAGGTTTAATGTTGACTATTTAACTCATGCCCCAAATGGGAGTCAATGACCAATCACATTTCAATGATTTTTGATTTACAACCAATTACAGTCTTTTTTTACCTCGATTTTATCACTTTCGTTTTATCAAGTGGCTCCCAGATTATATATATAGTGCACGAATGTAACCAAATTCTGCTTGCGAGATATAATAGAAAAAACATTCGTAGCAATTGATTAAACTATAAAAAAAGAAAGCACTTTTTGCACTTTCTTAAACGTATTATGTCCCAGGAATAAACGTTGCAGAAAAATATAATTGGCATATTTACATCATAGGACATCAGAAATTAATTAATATATAGTTTTATGTGTTTCATTTTTTCTCCACTAGGGTGCATACTTACAATATTGCAATCCTTTGGCAATAAATAATATGATCTGGTTGCAGTGATGGGCATGTGAAACATAACAAACGTTTCTCATTTGTTTTCAAACATCGCCGATTACATTACATACATAACGATTTTAAAATAACTATATGTAGCGTAGTGGTTAAGGCACTGAGCTACAAGCCGGAGGGTCGAGGGTTCAAGTCCCGTTGGGGTCAGGATTTTTAAACTGACCCAAACCCTCTGGCGGCACTATGGCCCTGGGGTCGACTCAGCCTCTAACTGAAATGAGTACCAGACGCTTGTTCTGGGGATAAAGGCGGCCGTCACACAGGGCTGACAACCCGGCTGACAAAGTGCCGATTGTCTAGAAAAAGTGGGAGCCTGTTGTGGGATCACTTTACTTTACTTTACTTTTACTTTATATTTAAATAATGACTTGTAAGTAAATCAGCTTAATTTTATTCGTTAAATAGTCCTAACAAATGCCACTCTCGATTTCAAAATTCTCTAGAAAAATTCACTCCTCACTTCGTGAGTCGTGAATTCATCAATAATTTGGAAAACACTCGTGGCATTACTTGTGATAACAGCACAATTCAATAATTTTTATCATCTGATAAGAAACGTCTCGCGCTGTAGCCGATAGTTTAAAGCACACTGCCTTCATGCAGAATTACGGAACTTGCCCTGGTTCGAACCCCCTTGGGGGATATTCTCGTGGAATTTCGGCCAATATGGAACCGGTGCTAATCTAGCCTCGAGAGTAATTTGGGTAGCTACAATAAGTAATGGCCCCAGATTGAGAATATCAGCTCTAACGGCTGTGGGCTCCGACAAGCTTACCATAAGTCATTCATACATTGGCTGAATGATGTGTGACAAACATGTGAATTTGAGACTAGCAGCTGGCTGTTTAAGGAACATTGTTACATCTCAGAGATACCGGTTCAGAGGGGGTTTCTACATTTAACTTGCTTCCTTGACAACCAATATTTCATTTTCTTGCATATAATAACTTACTGCCGTCATCCTAACTTCGATTCATATATTAAAGCTGACAAATCTTTATTATCAACTATTAAATTATTATAGCACATTTATTTAATGAGTTTCGGACAATCAATATTTATTTATTAATTTTATTTCTATACTATTTACAACCATTACCAATATTGCCACTTATTTCATTATCATATTTGTTATGTTAACTAAAACTGTATTTTGATTTTTATGTTTATGTAGACGGCCCGGTGGCGCAAGCGGTTAGACGCTAGCCTCTCACACTAGATCAAGTCTCTGTTACTCATAAGATAGAATTTAAATATATTGTTAAGTTTCTGTCTTTATTTATTGTACTCTAATTACTTTGCCATTACTGTGTTCCTTATTAAATATAATTCCTAAAAGTAGCTTTTTTATCCGTTTAGTTTCCTCATTTTTAAAAAATTGTAAATTGCTTAATTTAACGAGAAAATCTAGACTGCAAGAGATACGGTGCGTAGAAAGCAGAGCAGATTTGCGATTCTAGAGTTAATTATGTTAAAACGAAGACTTACACCACGTCGTTAAGTTAGTCGCATGATTTGCAAACCCGTTCTTTGTATAATCTAGAATCAAATCAAAATAACGGCTTCTAGTTTTCAAAAAATAAATTCAACTTTAAAAAAGCAGAAGCTTTAATTAGCCGTGTAACACGCCCTCTGGTGAATATGCAGACCTGTACATATTAATTCGTTGCTCTCATAATCCACTACAAGATTTGTCCTTTAAATTAACTTCATAAAGAAACCACGTTCCTTACATTCTTCACAAGTCATTCATCCTAAATAATAACATCACAATTAATTGTTATAGTATATCTGTGGTCACAGGTTAAGCATAAAATCACTACTTTTCACGGAAGCACTTTTTAACTGAGAAATCCATTATTCTTATGGGATACCAGGAAACAAACATTTATAACACGGAAAATATTACAGTCCCGGATTACCAACTTCTTCACAGATGACTTGGGAAAATGATCACTGTACACTTAATTCATTTAGGCCAATTTTCGACTTCACTTATTCGCTGTAACCATAGATATTATTATTATTATTATTATTATAGTAAAAATAAACTGAACTAAACTTCATCTGGTCTGAATAAAGAGGCCAACGTTTGTTTTTAATTATTTTAATATAATGATGATAAGAATAAAATTGTAAAGGATCAAGTGGTCTTGTTCGGTCACAGATAATTTATTTATAGCCCTGTTACTCCTTTCATATTGTGATATTATTACTATTTTGTCCACCGCTGTGGTCTCGAGGTAGCGTGCTGCCTTGTCACGCAGCGGGCCCGGGTTCGATCCGCAGTCGGGGCAGTTTTTCTGGGTAAGGTTTTTATCGGGGTTTTTCCTCACCTGTAAGACAAATGTCAGGAAAACTTTTTTAATGCCCAAACGGTACCCGAAATCATATGGCCCTCATCATCATCATCATCATCATCCTTCACCGGTGTGGAAAGCAACGGGAAGCTACCACACCTACAATTCCCTAGTAAAGCTGCAAAGTATAGCATGAAAATGCTATCATTGCAGTGAAAGACGTGCCCTCGGGCAGAATTACTATGGATGGATAATTATATAACCTTCACTTTATAAGAACTAATTGTTCCATTATCAAAAATACAAAATTCTTCAAATTGTATAGTTGAGCTAAAACATTGCGGCGTATGAAACTTAATAACATTCTTTATAATGCGATAAGTTCGTTTAGTTTATTAGAGTGCATGATTTATTTGTTTGGATTTAGATGAGGGTAAGATGATAATTATCTACTATAATTGAATGCATTAAATACATTGAATCAGTATAAATTATATGTCCACCGCTGTGGTCTCGAGGTAACGTGCTGTCTTGTCACGCAGCGGGCCCGGGTTTGAACCTCTGTCGGGACACTTTTCCTGAGTAATGGTTTTTTCGGGGTTTTCCTCACCTGTAAGACAAATGTCAGGGATTTTTAATGCCCAAACGGTCTCTGAACATCATCCGGCCATCATTAACATATTAATTCAATTTAAGATTAAAGCCTCTCCTGGAGCATCATGTATCATATATCATCGGGGCAACATAACTTCACCTTCCACGCGCCCCAACCTCAGAAGTGGGTTACAATAACGCCAAGCCAGGAGAGAATATCAGAATGTCGAAATGACAACATGGTTGTATTGAATAAATAAATTAATATATATCCATCCATAGTAATTCTGCCCGAAGGCAGGTCCTTCACTGCAATCATAGCATTTTTCATGCTATGCTTGCAGCTTTACTAGGGAATTGTGTAGGTGTGGTAGCTTCCCGTTGCTTTCCACACCGGTGAAGGATGATGATGATGATGATAATGATAAGGATGATGGCCATATGATTTCGGGGACCGTTTGGGCCTTAAATTTTTCCTGACATTTGTCTTACAGGTGAGGAAAAACCCCGATAAAAACCTCACCCAGAAAAACTGCCCCGACCGGGGATCGAACCCGGGCCCGCTGCGTGACAAGGCAGCACGCTACCTCGAGACCACAGCGGTGTGTATGTATATATATATATATGGGCAACTGCGCATCTTCTTAAGAGTATTCTATATAATGTGACAATGTAAATAATACATTTCTTCCGTAAATGAATGTATATGTGATTAAACAAATGCAATGTTGATATAATTGATATATTCAATAATTATGATATTTATGATATATCAATGTTTATAAATATATAAATATATATAATTATAAAATTTCACTGAGCAATCAGGAGAAAACAAGTAGATAAATGCTAGGCTCTAAACGAAATGTAAACATGCGAATATTTTTATAAAGAGCAATGTTTATATAACCCTAATTTGACAAGACATTTGAAAATAATTTTGTCTGTTTTTCCGAAGAATTGCATATTTCAGTAGTGTTGCAAGTAATGGAATACAAGAAGTTTGTTAAATGTAGAATTTGTGGAATTCAGATCGTCTTACTAAAATCAACAGTATATCATGTTCATGTGTTATTGTAAAGAACAATTCAAAATTAACACTTCCCCTCTTGACATGGGGTAGGAATTCCCGCCTGTGTTCCTGTGTTCATTTCCCGAAGGAGATGTTATAATTGATAGTCTATTTGTTATTCACATTTAATTTTACTGGTCTCTGGGGAACTCTCAATTTATATTACCTCTTTTTTTTATTTTCTATATAGCTCGTTTTAATTCCCTTCATAATCATTCAAACCTACCAAAAATTATAAAATACAGCAATTAAAATCATACTTTTAGCGTTACTCTTTTGACTTTCGTCTCTTCAAATCTAAAGGTTGTTTAAAATGAGAGAATTTGGTTCCTCATGCGCACATACATTTGTAAGGATATGTAAACATGTGCAAAATAAATTGGGATAGTATCATACATAATAGAACAAATATCACATTTCCAATATTTAGGATGTGGAGAAAATAAAGTAAATAAATTCCAGGCTATTTGTGGAACCATAAAAAGAACCTTAGGTCGGAAAACAAGGAAATATACGAAACTTAAATTATATAAAACAATGGCTGTTCCTTTGTTGTTGTATGGAAGTGAAAATTGGATAATGAAATCAAGGGATAAAAGCAGGATACAGACTGCAGAAATGCTGTTTTTACGTAATGTGAAAGGATGCACAAGAGCGGATAGAGTAAGGAATGAAACTATACGAGAAGAATTAAATATATATAAAATTGAAGATAAAATCAGCGAAAATAATAATAAATGGACAGAACACTTAATGAGAATGAACAACGAAAGAATACCAAAAAGAACCTTCCTGTATAATCCCAGAGGGACAAGAGATGTTGGCCGACCACGTAGAAGATGGACTCCACTTTTAACTTCGCCGGAACAGGCTGCATAGCCTAAACCTTGTAGTAGAAGAAGAAGAAGATCATACCTACTTAAGGCCTATAACATGTAGTTTGAATTTAAAAAATAATATTGATTCGTTCGCTGTATTAGAACGATATTTTTACCAAATTAGTAACACAATGAAATGACAAGCAGAATGTAAACTTGCTGCAGTAAATTTAAACTAAATTCTACCAACTGACGTTCCAGATACTCATTTGTTATTTCCCGACCCATGTCTGCTCTGTTACATGGATTCAATCCGACCCCTGCCGGGTTTGAACCCGCGACCATCGGAACCAGAGGCAAGGAGAATAACCATTGGTCTACCCGATCTACATATAACTAAAAGGTCTAATTGAACGGCTTCAGGCAATAACATGATAAGCCATATATTGTTATTTTTTAAATATAAAGATTATAATGTTTCAAAAAATAGTCCACTGCTGTGGTCTCGAGGTAGCGAGCTGCCTTGTGACGCAGCGGGCCCGGGTACGATCCCTGATAGGGACAAGTTTCCTGGGTGAGGTTTTTTTCGGGGTATTTACTCACATGTAAGATAAATGTTAGGAAACTTTAAAGCCCAATCTGTTCCCGGACACCATCTGACCGTCATTATCATCAATATCATATTCGCCTAATTAGCTTAAGTTTAGTTTAAGGCCTCTCCTGACGCATCATTACCATCATCATCAACTCTCATATCATCGGGGCAGCGTAACCCCGCCTTCCAGGCGTCCCAACCTCAGAAGTGGGTTACAAATACGCCATGCCAGGAGAGAAATACCAGAAATGTCGAAATGACAACCTGGGGCATTTAAAAAAAGTTTAAAAAATTATAAATGTTAATTGGACAGTTTTGTTGTTAATATATTATGTGTCTGCATGTTTTAACTCATCACTGACGCACTTACAAATGATTTTATGGATATTTCAATACATTTATTTGCTATCATTGTAATATGTGACATTTCTTAACAGAATGTGGCTTATCATGTTAGCCCTTCAATTGATCAGTGTAGATGTTTTGTGTCATAATTAGTATACTTTTTTATTCGTTCATTGAACTAGAATAAGGGAATTATTTATTTATGATAATTTCCTGGAAGTGCTAGACTATATTTGATCACATCAGTCATTTCGAAGTTAGCGGGAAACACGTAAGTTTTTTGCAGAAGTAAAGTAAAGTAAAGTAAAGTGTTCCCACAACAGGCCCGGAGGCCCTTGGGGTAGTAGGAGGTTAAGGCTCCCACTTTTTCTAGACAATCGGCACTTTATGTCAGCCGGGTTGTCAGCCCTGCGTGACGGCCGCCTTTACCCCCAGAACAAGCGTCTGGTACTCATTTCCGTTAGAGGCTGAGTCGACCCCAGGGCCATAGTGCCGCCAGAGGGTTTGGGTCAGTTTAAAAATCCTGACCCCAACGGGACTTGAACCCTCGACCCTCCAGCTTGTAGCTCAGTGCCTTAACCACTGCGCTACTTTTGCAGAAACTGAAATTAATTTAAATGCGTGAAGTTCGGTACTGTATACTGCATTGCGTTCCCACGCATAAACAGCACCTTGTGCTATGTTCACTTTGATATGGATTAGCTACGAACAGCCTTATCACTTTTGGTTTCATTAATGATTAATCGGTGCTGAGAACAATCGTGAATATCTGGTGAATGAAATGTTGGACGAGAGTTAACACAATTAACTTCATTAAAATAAATAAGCTTAGAGGGCGGGGTACATAATGAGGATAGACGGCAAAATGCACTAACAAGATTTTATATTCAATTACTGATGGGTAGCGAGAACATCGCACACTGTAATTTCGAATGGATAGATGGAGTGAAGAATAATTTAGAGAAATTGGGATGCAGAAAATGGAAGTTGATTGGCTAGGACAGGAAAAACTGGCGAAGTTTGATAGGAACAAGAGCGAAAATATTCCAACAACAAACAATCATTCAAAATTAATAATTCAGTTAAAAATTCCTCTTCAAATAACATTAAAAATATTTCAAATTCTAAATTTAACCTAACAAAAAATTAAAAGTTGAATCGGAAGACCTTTTCAACACTCAAAACACTGTATTACACTATAAATATACAAGTAAAAATAAGAACGGGTCAATGCGCACTCAAGCGCTGGCATCAATTAATAAACAATAATAGAGACTCAAGGGAGGCCAGAGCCCACACCGGACTATAGGATCAAAGATGATGTTAGGGGATGATGAGTGGAAAAATGTCTTGTAACCTTATGTTTGCCAGGATAAATAAAACAAAAACATGTCAATAATATTAATAACAATAATAATAATAATAATTATTATTATTATTACTATTATTATTATATTTTATTTTACCTGGCAGAGTTAAAGAGTTTAAGACTTTGTCTACCACTTAAGCAGATTAAAAAAATACAGATAGCTTGTAGTGTTCGGAAACACCATAATGGCAGATGTCGAAAATGAAACGAACGCAAGCATTATGAACACGCTGCAATCTTTGTGACAACTCAAAGTTTAGGTAATTATATATATATATAATGTCACAACAACAGAAGTTTGGCAACAAACACATGATTCTAATGAGTGTATAATTTAATATAAAATCAGAGATATCACATTAAATAGTAATTATGTATAGTTCCTTCCTCTAACTTTGTTCCATAGTTTTTTAACATGACAGAAAGCTTTTCCTACAGTTTGCATTGTTTCATATCATTACTTTCCAATGTAAAAATACAGGTTTCAAAACTTATGACAGGGATTGCATATCTGAATAGAATAAATAATGAGTATGTACCATACATAATAAATAAAAATCATATATAATGTAAATAAGTCTTTTAAATAACGAAAACCTAGTATTTTGCAAACAATGTAAATGGAATAACGCTTCGTTCATAAACAGGCATTGTTTATATTAATTTAATTTACGATCTTCCGAAGTACACAAGTAAGTTACTTTGTTTTCTACACAAGTTCACTTAAGAAATTTTAATTATATTAAGTGACTCTGGTAATGAATTTCCTACCCAAATTTTGACTTGACAATTAAGGAAAACGATCCTCTTGATCAGAACCGGAATTTGAACCAGAATCTTCCCAAACATGCGTCTCAAACTCTACCGTCGGAATCAACTCGGTCGATAATACGTATCTTATTCTGACTGTAATTTATAAAACGCCAAAATTCTATTAGAGAAATTTAATCAATGAAATTCAACATTTCAGTTCTTTATTTGGACTGGGGAGGGGAAGTCTTCAGCATCGCGAACTGAAACATGTATTGCGCTATCCCAGTA
Source organism: Diploptera punctata (assembly GCA_030220185.1). NCBI lineage: Eukaryota > Metazoa > Arthropoda > Insecta > Blattodea > Blaberidae > Diploptera > Diploptera punctata. Next base: position 185,059 of record JASPKZ010006439.1, on the reverse strand, counting down.
TATTATGGATGAATGTAACGAAGTCTACTCTACGATATTATGAATTGTAAGCCGTCTTGTTCCGACACACTACGTTTTTCTCTCATGACCCATACCGCCTGTTTTTGGATTGGGCCGCGAGGTGGGACAACAATCCTCCCGTTGGCCCCTTCTGCCTTTTTTTATTGCTCAGATTCGGAGTCATAAGCCATCACCGCGGTGCCTCACTAGATCCCCGGAATCACGCATTTTCAAATCTTGCGAGTGCTATCCAAACAACTCTCCTAACATGAGATAAGGTAAAGGGTGATGCGAAATGAATGAGAAATTAAATGATATGAATGGGAGGGAAACGAGAAGGAGAGTGATGGTGAGAAGAAATTCGGGAAACGGGAGAACCCCGAGAATACCCAGAAAAATCCAAGTATATCCCATTACCGATATCTGAGATCCCAGTCGGGGAAACCATGCATATACCGAGACGGCTTGTCCCTGTTATAATATTTGATATTTCAATCCCTGAATGATATGCTTCGTTACGTTTAACGATCAAGATTAGAATGAGTAATTACAAAATAATATTGAGAACAAGTTGTTATACAGGTGGAAAAATGTGCGAGCTCACCTTGGCGAACGCGAACCTTGGGGCAATCTTCACAGGTATTCCATCTTTAAAATAAATTTAAAAAAAGAAATGTAGTTGCACAATAGGTTCCCGTTGTAAATACTGGACCCGAACACGTATAACTGTGCTTGCAGAATACGCTATATGGTCATCACAAGCTGACCAACTTAACTTCTTGCAACAGATGGAGCATCACTGGGAAAATCCAGTATTCCACAAGACTTTCGTAAGTACCATCACGAAGTGACATTTCTTATGACATGAATAAAATTAAACTAAACATATAAAATCATTTTTAGCAAAATATTTTAAATTCAAATGCATAAAACTGTCTGACATTGAAGATTCATTGGCTATGGATCCTTGTTATAGAGAAAATGAAATTAAAATAATAAAATTATTATAGGCTAATATGAAAAATCATGTATTATTTTTGAAGAATGAAAATGTTTTATGATAATTAGACTTTTTTTAACGAACTCGATAGGTAACCTAAGTAGATTTTATTTAACGACGCTTTTTAATAGATCAGGTTTGCTTTTCAAAGCAGGGCGTCAAATCACCAATCAATTTTGTTCAAAACACTTTTAACCCATTGGCCTCAAAAGACGAGCTAGACTCGCCGCCAGTTAAATGGCCTTCAACTAAGAAGACGAGGTACACTCGCTTAACTCTACTGTTATATATTTTGCAATATTTTGTACATCCCTTGAAAGGGTAATCTTATGTTAACATTTATAAATAGTAGAGGAATGTGTTTTGGGCTTTGCCCATATTGTGATCTCAAGTACCGTTATCTTTTGTTTGTTTTGAATGTCTTAAAAATAGACAATATAATTTACGGTAAGTTAAATCCGGTTTCTGGGGAAATGCATTGGGCATTTAAACCTGAAGCGAATGGGTTAATTTGTAGGCACCTATCGAAATTCTTTTGCTTGCAGTACAGTCTTGAATGGGTAACTTTTTGTTTAAATATGGCTATTCAAACTATAGGATATTTAGAAAACAAATTCTATAATATAACATATTTTTTTATTCAACTTACTTTTAAATTATATTTGAAGACCATTTAACTCCACTTACCTGAAACAAAGAAAATACACATATTACACCTGCAGCAAAAAGTAAAATAATAAGTTTTTTTTTTCTATTTCATCAATGTACTGCATTATAAAATGTTCTCCTTTTGGCAACCACAAAACAATATTTTAAAAAAATGCATCTAGAAAACACTTCGCTTGCTTTTACAATATATTTTGGTTGGCATTACATTTACTAGTATTTAGTAGTGTTTAAGATTTGAATGTCTTTGTTTTTAAGAGAAAAAATGTTGTATACTATTTTTAATTCAAGGCATAATGAACGCATCGTTTACGACGCATTGTCTTGCATTTTCCAAGAAAAGTACAATCAAGAATACCAAGATTCGAATACCGGACATTCCTCATACACTGACATAGCCTATTAACATATTACCACGGTCAGTCTACCTTCCCCTCTACTGACACCTAACTTTTTATTCACTTTCGTTCAGTGCAGCTTAATTACCTACTTGAAGGTCAATATACCAAGTTAAGTGTCCCGAGGTATACAATTACTTTTTATTTCTCTAAAAACTTCAAACATTACATTTTGTGATCTTTGCAATTATTTCTATAGAGCCTGATGGCGTGGTCGACAGAGTTTTCACGTAGTTTATCTTGGTTTATGTGTGACCTTCTCTGTCCTAACAATGTGCTAACTAAAAATCATCGCGATTCCACCATTGTGTGGTTTTAAGTGCACTAATTTTGCCTCCGGAAATGACTAGTGGAGATATAAGTCCTACCAAATAAATAGGAATAAAACAACTAAAAAAGGAAAAAGGATTTTATATTAAGAAATTAACTCCATATTGTAGCTCACTGATAAGACAACACATCATGGTTTGAATCCCAGATCCTCAGTAATTATGAAATTTCGCAAGTAATCGATATAGTCTACCCCTACATACAAAATTGTAAATTAATTTGTGAATTCTTTATAGGAAGCCAGATATGAGAACAGTTAAGTCTCGTGGACTGCGATGGGCAGGGCATGTGGCACGAATGGGGAATGAAAGACGTGCATGGAAGCTTCTTGTAGGAAAACCAGAGCGAAAACGCACAGTTGGTAGACCAAGAATGAGGTGGGAGAATAACATTTAACTATGGTTTGAGGGAATTAGATTATACAGGGGATGATTGGAAAACATTGGCTCAGGATAGGGATATATGAAGAGCTTATGTCCGCGCGGCCATGAACCTAAGGGTTCGATAATGCTAGTGAGTTAGTTAGTTAGTTACAACTGTCTGGCGTCAATATATATTAATTACTCAGTAAAAATGTACCACAGTTCATGCATGAGTTCCTTATATCAAAATCACTGAGACCACAACATCTGAATATGTACAGTTCCTTTAGAATGACTGCCGATATTTCATTTTCACGTAGTATTTATTGAACTTTTCCTCCGCTGTGGTCTATTTTTGGCACAAAGTAAATTACAAGACATGAAATGAAATATATTTAAAAAAATAGATATGGCGCTGGGATTATGGTAAAAGGATAACTATGGGACAACTAACCTATGGTACGTAATAGCACGTTGAATTTATGGTCATAACATTCATGAAATTTAGTAGGTTCTTTTATTACAGTCCCATTTTCTACGAAGGCCTATAGATATGGCACTTCGAGAGTTCACAAAAGTATAGAGTACCATTATAACACAATGTTAGTACTTAATTAACCTAACTGTAAGCTTACAATATTCAAAATCAAATGTATTCGATAATGGGTCAGTTTCAAAGGACTATTTAACTCATACCCTAAATGCGAGTCAATGACCAATCACATTTCATTTTGCAGTGACTCTCTAAGAAATATGTTGAATATAACAATTTATACATTAAGATGTAAAAATCCTAGAATGCAAGTGGCTGCCAGATTGTATATATAGTGCACGAATGTAACCAGATACTGCTTGTGGGATATAATAGAAACATATTTGTAGCAATTGATTATACCACAAAAAAAAACACTGTTTGCGCTTTCTTAATATAATAATACGTCGTATTATTTCCCAGGAATTTACGTTCCAGAAAAATATAATTTACATCGTAGGACATCAGAAATTAATTAATAACCTATAATGTTGGTTATAAACAGTTTCATGTGTTTTATTTCTTCTCCACTAGGGTGCATTCTTACAATATTGCGATCCTTTGGCAATAAATAATATGATCTGGTTGCAGTGATGAACAAATTAAACATAACAAACGTTTCTCTTTTTTTTTTCAAACATCGCCGTTTACATTAAGTATATAAATATTTTAAAATAACTATATTTAAATGATTTGTGAGTAAACAGCTTAATTTTATTCGTTAAATAGTCCTAACAAATGCCACTCTTGATTTCCAATCTATCTAGAGAATTTGGAAATCAAGAGTGGCATTTGTTAGTAGTTTTTTCCATTCACCTGTCTGCTCGTTTATTTTGGTTCAAAAATGTGTATTATTATTATTATTGTTGTTTTATGAAACTGAGAAACTAACTATTGCTCCTACAGCTCTCAGCTATGTTACATTTAGAACATATTTGATTGTAGCTTATAAACAATGAAGTTCTTTGTTGCGGAGCTGCTGGTTCATAGGAGGAGAAGTGTGCTCAAGGAATTTGGTTAATGTGAAGGACTGATTCTCACCCAATATTATGAGGAGTTTGGGTATCTACGATTAATAACGACACAACAGACCCGGAGGCCCTTGGGGTAGTAGGAGGTTAAGGCTCCCACTTTTTCTAGACAATCGGCACTTTATGTCAGCCGGGTTGTCAGCCCTGCGTGACTGCCGCCTTTACCCCCAGAACAAGCGTCTTGTATTCATTTCCGTTAGAGGCTGAGTCGACCCCAGGGCCATAGTGCCGCCAGAGGGTTTGGGTCAGTTTAAAAATCCTGACCCCAACGGGACTTGAACTCTCGATCCTCCGGCTTGTAGCTCAGTGCCTTAACCACTACGCTACGGCGTGCCCCCCTACAAATACATAACCAGCTATAATATCTAGGGTATCCGACATTTTGATCACATTTTACTCCTATAACATCTAGATATCCATCTAATATTGTGACTGACACATGTGCTTTGAGGCCATCAGCTTGTCGCGCATTGGAAAAGAACATATTGGGGAGGCGGTCTTGTTAGCCAATGTGTGGTGTCTGATTATATCGCACTTACCTCTGGCACTTTCTCGTGGATTGTGCCATCTAATGTGATTAAATTCATAATCCATTAATAGAAAAGCATGGAACAGAAATGAAAAAAATGTGCAGCGCTTTAAAGTGTCGGTGACCCGAAGTATTAGCAGAAGAGTATTGTAAATATCAGATTCAAGGAAACAGGAACTCTCAGCTGAATGGAAACTCAGTCATTTTTCATTATTTACATCACTCCACGAGATCGCCAACGACGTAAAGAGAATTCTTTACGAGTGATCGATAGATTCCAATCGATTCAATGTCGCAAAACCGGTCGCAAATGACGTCATCTGCTGTCAATGCCCCAGTACAATTATCTTGGCGATTATTTTCAAACAAGAACAGACCTTCTCTCACAAACGAAAGTGAGTTGCATTTGCCTCTTCACTGAAATGTACTAAATGTAAGATTTCGTTTAAAATATTTTACTTTATCCACCGCACCGTAGCCGAGCTGTCCTAGGCATCATGCTTTGGTGCAGAGCTGAGGGATGTGCCCTGTTTCAAATCTTTACGGGGGAAAATTTTATCACGGGAATTCGGCCAGTGCACATCGTTGAATAGCTTTTGGCCCTGGGTTCGACTCAGCATCTAACGGAAATGAGTACCAGAGTGGGGTATACTGAGAATAACAGCGGTCGTTACGCGGTTGACATCTCGTACTGCGACTGTCTAGAAATCTCATTTTACCTCAAAGTCCTCCCAAGGTTGGGTGGGGGATGGGTGCTCATCGAGCAACGAGCTACGACAAGTAGCGGCACCAGTCGGCTGTCAGGGCAATGCCTTCTAGCCCCGTCGCGCCATGGAATTTAGTTTAAATAATTTCATCCAAGAAAATATTTTAATTGCTGTCTCTACATTCGACTCAAGTTATATTTTTATTTGTGCACGCTATTTTACCTTATATTCCTAATAAGCTAAGATACATGCATTTTGTAGTTCATTATTCATATTTAAAAAAAATTAATTTCCACTGGGAAGCAGCGCTCGCAGGTTCCTGAGGAAGTATTTTTTCCCCACCTATAAGACATGGCAGGAAAATGTATGGCCCAAATAGTCCGCATGTTCAATATTGATTAATGAGGAACCACGTCTGTTCTTAAATATTCGTGTTGTCTCGGATGTGGTCCCGCATTGAGCTGATCACTCATCTGAGAAGGCCATCCATGCCCTTGAATGGTCAAAACGGTATGATGGAGTATGGTCAGAAATAAAAATTCGCTCCTTTTAAGGCCCGGGAAGTAAAAAGGGTATAATAGGCTAAGCGAGAGTTTAACAAGTCTGGCAGCGAGAAAGTTACAGCAGTGAAAGTTAATAAATTGTGATAATCTTATAATTAAAACTATTGTATTCTTGTAATTATATTTTACAATTTTGTAATCATAGTTTGCCATGAGAATAATATTTCAATAAATATATTTAAAACACAAAATAAATCAGTTCAAAAAAATATATATTAGTACATTTAAATTTTAATATTTTAAATGTCTAATGCCCATTAATTCTAATATCATGGTTAAAATTTAAATGTATACTTTTTTAAAAATATTATTCACTGAGAGTAGTTAATAATAATAATAATAATAATAATAATAATAATAATAATAATAATAATAATAATAATAATAATAATAATAATAATAATAATAATAATAATGATAATAAAATAATAATAATAATAATAATAATAATACAAGAAGAACCAATCCTTATCTCAGTGAAAAAAAAAATTAAATCGACGTTTCGATCTCCTTGTGTGAGATTATTATCAAAGACATGTTCTCAAGAATTCTACAAATTATAAGGTGAGTTATTTTATATCAGATTCACAAATTATTAAACAATGCTTAAATTATTAAACAATGCATAAATATTGCATATTATTATACAATCAAGTCTTGAAAATGATCTCACACAAGGAGATTGAAACGTCGATTTAATAAATTTAAAAAAAAAAGACTGAGATGACGATTAGTTCTTCTTGTATTATTCAAATTTAAAGCTATAAACACGATTCATAGATAAATTATTTGGATTTTTTGTTAGAAAATATAATACAGTGTACAAGATAAAGAAATACTTTTAATAGATGAGCAGGTTTGCATTCAGTAGATAATTACTAGTTGCAACATAATTCACAATTTGTAATGTGGAAGTCCTGATCCCGTTGGCCCTATGCACAATGGAACGAAACTCTCACAGCTGTGCAAGGGATGTACTAGTTGCAACATAATTCACAATTTGTAATGTGGAAGTCCTGATCCCGTTGGCCCTATGCACAATGGAACGAAACTCTCTCACAGCTGTGGCAAGGGATGTACTAGTCGCAACAAATTCACCATTTTGTAATGTGGATCCCGTTGGCCCTATGCACAATGGAACGAAACTCTCACAGCTGTGCAAGGGATGTACTAGTTGCAACATAATTCACAATTTGTATATGTGTGAAGTCCTGATCCCGTTGGCCCTATGCACAATGGAACGAAACTCTCACAGCTGTGCAAAGGGATGTACTAGTCGCAACATAATTCACAATTGTAATGTGGATCCCGTTGGCCCTATGCACAATGGAACGAAACTCTCACAGCTGTGCAAGGGATGTACTAGTTGCAACATAATTCACAATTTGTAATGTGGAAGTCCTGATCCCGTTGGCCCTATGCACAATGGAACGAAACTCTCACAGCTGTGCAAGGGATGTACTAGTCGCAACATAATTCACAATTTGTAATGTGGATCCCGTTGGCCCTATGCACAATGGAACGAAACTCTCACAGCTGTGCAAGGGATGTACTAGTTGCAAACATAATTCACAATTTGTAATGTGGAAGTCCTGATCCCGTTGGCCCTATGCACAATGGAACGAAACTCTCCACAGCTGTGCAAGGGATGTACTAGTTGCAACATAATTCACAATTTGTAATGTGGAAGTCCTGATCCCGTTGGCCCTATGCACAATGGAACGAAACTCTCACAGCTGTGCAAGGGATGTACTAGTCGCAACATAATTCACAATTTGTAATGTGGATCCCGTTGGCCCTATGCACAATGGAACGAAACTCTCACAGCGGTGCAAGGGATGTACTAGTTTGCAACATAATTCACAATTTGTAATGTGGATCCCGTTGGCCCTATGCACAATGGAACGAAACTCTCCACACAGCTGTGCAAGGGGATGTTACTAGTTGCAACATAATTCACAATTTTAATGTGGAAGTCCTGATCCCGGTTGGTCCTATGCACAATGGAACGAAACTCTCACAGCTGTGCAAGGGATGTACTAGTCGCAACATAATTCACAATTTGTAATGTGGATCCCGTTGGCCCTATGCACAATGGAACGAAACTCTCACAGCTGTGCAAGGGATGTACTAGTTGCAACATAATTCACAATTTGTAATGTGGAAGTCCTGATCCCGTTGTCCCTATGCACAATGGAACGAAACTCTCACAGCTGTGCAAGGGATGTACTAGTCGCAACATAATTCACAATTTGTAATGTGGATCCCGTTGGCCCTATGCACAATGGAACGAAACTCTCACAGCTGTGCAAGGGATGTACTAGTTGCAACATAATTCACAATTTGTAATGTGGATCCCGTTGGCCCTATGCACAATGGAACGAAACTCTCACAGCTGTGCAAGGGATGTACTAGTTGCAACATAATTCACAATTTGTAATGTGGAAGTCCTGATCCCGTTGGCCCTATGCACAATGGAACGAAACTCTCACAGCTGTGACAAGGATGTACTAGTCGCAACAATAATTCACAATTTGTAATGTGGATCCCGTTGGCCCTATGCACAATGGAACGAAACTCTCACAGCTGTGCAGGGATGTACTAGTTGCAACATAATTCACAATTGTAATGTGGAAGTCCTGATCCCGTTGGCCCTATGCACAATGGAACGAAACTCTCACAGCTGTGCAAGGGATGTACTAGTTGCAACATAATTCACAATTTGTAATGTGGAAGTCCTGATCCCGTTGGCCCTATGCACAATGGAACGAAACTCTCACAGCTGTGCAAGGGATGTACTAGTCGCAACATAATTCACAATTTGTAATGTGGATCCCGTTGGCCCTATGCACAATGGAACGAAACTCTCACAGCTGTGCAAGGGATGTACTAGTTGCAAACATAATTCACAATTTGTGTAATGTGGAAGTCCTGATCCCGTTGGCCCTATGCACAATGGAACGAAACTCTCACAGCTGTGCAAGGGATGTACTAGTCGCAACATAATTCACAATTTGTAATGTGGATCCCGTTGGCCCTATGCACAATGGAACGAAAACTCTCACAGCTGTGCAAGGGATGTACTAGTTGCAACATAATTCACAATTTGTAATGTGGATCCCGTTGGCCCTATGCACAATGGAACGAAACTCTCACAGCTGTGCAAGGGATGTACTAGTTGCAACATAATTCACAATTTGTAATGTGGAAGTCCTGATCCCGTTGGCCCTATGCACAATGGAACGAAACTCTCACAGCTGTGCAAGGGATGTACTAGTTGCAACATAATTCACAATTTGTAATGTGGAAGTCCTGATCCCGTTGGCCCTATGCACAATGGAACGAAACTCTCACAGCTGTGCAAGGGATGTACTAGTCGCAACATAATTCACAATTTGTAATGTGGATCCCGTTGGCCCTATGCACAATGGAACGAAACTCTCACAGCTGTGCAAGGGATGTACTAGTTGCAACATAATTCACAATTTGTAATGTGGATCCCGTTGTCCCTATGCACAATGGAACGAAACTCTCACAGCTGTGCAAGGGATGTACTAGTTGCAACATAATTCACAATTTGTAATGTGGAAGTCCTGATCCCGTTGGCCCTATGCACAATGGAACGAAACTCTCACAGCTGTGCAAGGGATGTACTAGTCGCAACATAATTCACAATTTGTAATGTGGAAGTCCTGATCCCGTTGGCCCTATGCACAATGGAACGAAACTCTCACAGCTGTGCAAGGGATGTCTATTGAAAAATTTGACATATGGAATTGTGACCTTCAGTGACTTATAAAGAGCAACGTGTGATGATTAGTTGATTTTTTAATTTTCCTTTTATAATCTATCAGAACATGCTACAGGTCTAACATCAATAATACATTACTCCGTGATTAATCACCGCAGATCAATCGCTCAACCACATCCCATGGAAGTTTGTTGGTAGAGTTTTGTTCCTGTACGTTGTTACATCTAGAGGACTAAAAATAAATTTCTTTGGTGCTTTCCTTGCCGTTGATAATCTAATATATAAAATGTTTGTTTGTTGGTTTGTTTGTTCGTACTTTATGCGCGGTCATACCGTTGATCCGATTATGATGGGGCTTTTTGTAAAATGTTCAGGAGATTCCCGGGATGAACATAGGCTATACGAGAGTTGTGATACTCAACTCCTACACCCTTAAAATCACGCTTTGTAGTCAAAAACGTGGGGAAAAAAATCATTTTTTGACACTTAAATAGCTTACGCTGCCTAAACCATAACAAAGACACAAAATTAATGTACATAGATATGAATATGTCAAAAAAAACTCTACAAAAAAGACCGCGACAACATATGTTTATCTCTTACGGATAACTCACAATAACCATTTTTATCTTTCATTGATGCCAAGAAGATCGAGACAAGTAGGGTAATTTCCTGTGCAAGCATAGCACCACACGGCGGTTATTCTTTTACGGATAACTCACAATAACGAATTCTGTCTTTTAGCTCTTTTATTTCAAGAAGATCGATGTAAGTATATTCCCGGGCAACACCGGGTAATCAGCACGGGGAATCTTAAAATAATTACGATATACATTTATAATTATTTTTCATTCTACTTATTCAACTAATCATAAGAAGTATATTAATTTTTGTCTTTCAGCTCATTTATGCCAAGAAGATCGGGATGTGTAGATTCCCGGACAACGCAGGGTAAACATCACGGGGTATCTAAAAATAATTACGATATAAACTTTTCCTCTCACTAAACATAAAACACATTCATTTTCGTATTTCACCTCATTTATGTCAAGAAGATCGGGATAAATAGATTCCCGCGCAACGCCTGGTAATCAGCACCGGGTATCTAAAAAATATAAATTTATAATTATTTGTCCTTATACTTATTCAACTAAATATAAAAGCACATTAATTTTCATTTAATTAGGCGTAGCAGCGCACGCCGGGTATTAGCTAGTATTTTATAAAATGAATCTGCACGTACAACTTTATGACCTATAGGCCCTAATCATAATCAATGCAAACAAATAGCTTTAGAACGTGAGAATTATTTAAAAGCACAATATTTTCGTTTTGTAACTTAGGGATCAAAACTAGACCAATTTTGAATATATATATAATTATTTATTAGGAAAGTAATGTCCAACAGTAATGTAAGTACAGAACAATTAAAACAAAAATATAGTTTGCGTTTCCTAGATCTGTGTCCCAAAACAACCAATTTTCAATAAACATTTCATAATCATCATGTCCATCCATCCATCCATAGTAATTCTGCCCGAGGGCAGGTCTTTCATTGCAATCATAGCATTTTGATGCTATGCTTCGCAGGTTTACTAGGGAATTACAGGTGTAGTAGCTTTCCGTTGTTTTCCACACCAGTGAAGGATGGTGATGATAATGATGAGGATGATGATGATGGCTGGATGATTTTCGGGGACCGTTGGGCCCTAAGCTTCCTGGCATTTGTCTTACAGGTGAGGAAAAATCGCGAAAAAAACTGAGCCAGGAACCTTGTCCCAACCCTGGGCCCGCTGCGTGGCACGAGACCACAGCGGTGGACAATCATCATGTGAATCTACTTAATATTGTTTTTCTTAATTGTTTATACAGGCCTATCTGGTATTATTATTACTCTCACTTTAATGGAGGAGAAAATATTGCCATTATTTGAGAATAAAGTTCTTAGGAAAACTTTTGGACCAAAGAGAGATGAACAGAGAAAACTACATAAATTTGAGCTACGTGATCTTTATGGGAACCAAGATACAATAAGAACAGTTGTCTCATAGACTGGGATGGGCAGGACATGTAGCATGAATGGGGAATGAAAGAATGGTCGGACGGCACTCTTGTCGTTCACACTTCTAAAATATAGGGGATTCACATGATCTCATCCCTCAGTCCGACCCTGAGATGGACACGAGTTCAGGATATTAAAATTGGTCCTCTTAGCATCGCGTGAGAACTGAGTAGCTATTTTAATTAGTACCGTAATTAAATCGTATTAAGGACATTTAAACTAGCCATATTACACCCTGCTAGTCACAGTGATAGCAACCACTTCACTCGGCCTTGCCATCTCCAGTTTCGTGGCATGAATTAACTGTAGTAAACTCGTATTATTATTCTATTAGTATTACCCTATTTTATGGACTATAAGACACGCCTTAATATTTAAACAATTAAAAAAACATTTTTACCATTTTTATTAGATTGCAAAGCCAGACTAATAAAAAATGTAGCTTATAAAACCAATCTGATCTTTAAAATCCCTGAAAATCGTCATCTGAACTTTCTTCTTCATCATCATTACCGTTGTCCTATATATATATAAGATGGTCTTCACTGCCATCGAGAGCGTTACTTACGCCACATTTCTTGAAATATATTTAACAATAATGTCTTCTCTCACTCTAGACCACAACTTTTTTATTCACTGACACACTTGTTTGATTGTATGTAGTTTTAAAATTTCCTTCGGCGTGAATTCATGTTGGGTTTAATTCATCATCCATTTGTTCAAGTTCACTGGCATCGTAGGCTGCAATGAAGCTTCATAGGCTAGACAGTGTTCTGGGTTTGTGATGGCGGGGCGGCAGGGAGACAGTGTTAGCCAGCTTTTGAATCCTCGCAACTCATGTTCGTCGCATCGGTGCACTGCTGCTGCCAGTTGAATCCAATGTTGCCAGATAGAGATAGTTTTCTCGCTGCATCGAATATATGGCCATTTTTAAGACTGGCAGAATTTTAAATCAAACACTGGATATTTTTATATTAATTTCGAGTATAAGACGCACCTGAATTTTGGAGACAATTTTTCGAAGAAAAAAGTGCGTCCTGTAGTCCGTAAAATATGTTATTATTTAATGAGCATTATTACGATTATTATCATTATTATTATTATTATTATTATTATTATTATTATTATTATTATTATTATTATTATTATTATTATTAGAGTTTTTGATGGAAGTCGCACGTTTTGAATTCTTCTAGGAACTGTGTACTGTAATAGCTAATTGTCATTGTTTCCCTTTACCTATAGAAGCAATTGTGAAACGAGCTATTTTCTATTTAATGGATCATTTCATTACATAATAAAAGTGAATATTCCTGTTTTCCGTCTTGACGACAGGTTGTGACTTGTTTGCAAGTAACTATGGCTCATATTGACAGATGCGTTTCCGTAATTGACGTTGTTACAACCAGTTTCCTTGTCGAGATTGCTGTATTTTAAATATCAACAAAAAAAATCAAAATAATGTTGAACTAATGCCACGCGCATGTGCAACGATATCATATTACTATTATTAAATTTACAATAAAAATCCCATTCATCCTTTTGTTTGATATATTTATAATCGAAAGTTAAATAGCGTTCCACACAGTAATAAATAAAATAAAATTGATAACACGTAAAACAATCTGCGGTTTGCAGTGCAATGGCATAAGGTACGGAGACATGGATAGTAAAGTAACTCGTGTCCGGCGTTATGCCAGGTCGAGAGGTGAAACCGCTATTATTAAAGATCTATACTTACAGACGGCGGCTGACCAGGCCTGTAGCAGGGGGAGATGAAATTAAATGAAACGAAGTGGATGACATGAGTATGGAGAAGTGGTGGAATTAAATTTTTGGCAGGGGAAAACCGGAAAACTCCGTGAAACTTGCCTTGGTTCCGATTCGTCCACTACGAACCCATTTAAACAAAGATATTAACTGAAAATAGTAATTCAGAAAATAAATTAATTTTTTAAGACGGTCATCAACAATTTGAAGATTGGCTATTGTAAATTAAATCAGACAACAGATGAATGTTCTAAATTCTATTTTATATTTCCTTAAATACAATTATAATGCGGGTCCATCGCTGTGGACAAGTATACTGCCTTGTCACGCAGTGGGTCCGGGTTCCTGAGTGTAAGACAAATGTCAGGAAATTTTAAGGACAGAACGGTCCCTGAACATTATCTGGCCATCATTAAATTAACATTAAGAACTCTCCTGCCATCACCATCGCCCATCATATTGGGGCAGCCCAGGCGCCCCAACGTCAGAAGTGGGTTACAATACACCAATGTTAGGAGAGAACACCAGAAATGTCGAAATGAAAAACTGGTGGCATTGAATAAAACAAATATATTATGTCATGTAATAGAAAGTCAAAAGTTAAATGGTCTTCACCGTGAAGAACGAAACAGGGACGACATAGGAAGACCGTAGCATTGTTAGCAAGACGTGGGTCAGTGATGTCACAAATACCATAGAAAGAAATACATTGAAATAAAGGATAGGGATGACATCGTGACGCAACAGGCCAAGAAACCACCCGGCTCCTGGCCTAGTATTAACATATGCATAGCCTGTATAGGGGTGACATGTGGTCAGTATGTGGAGCCCCATCCTCGAACTTGATTTCTTATACCTGGAGCCACTATTCATTGTACTTACCCAATTCATCTCGATGCTGGGCGGGGACAGGATACTGGACGCGTGCATATCGAATCCTATTACTAGAGGCCTATACCACATATGTTTTTATTTACTTATAGGTATAGAGTGAACTCAGCCCACCTATGTGAGAAGTAGTAAGAGAGCTGAAATTAATGAGGATTCGCGACTCTCTTAGCGTCTTCTGATTGTCTATGATAACAAAAAAGTCTTGATTCTTCGCAACTCTTATGGCACGGATTTATTTATTATATTACGAAATTTTATGTTTAGTAACGAATAGCAAATGGTTTGAAACTCCAATCTACTATTTACCATAACTACTGAGGAAGCAAAAAAATAAGTCAGATTGATCGGCTTCGAAATTTGAAACCGGGACCTGCCGGATACGAGTATCCTTCTTTAATAGTATGTTAACTTGACATTGCTAAAGAATTTAAGGAATAATTAAATGTTACGTTAGCTTGAAGTGAAGGTTAATGCAAGATCTTACTCGGTGGAAGATAAGGAATTTTGTAGGAAAATCCCAATGGACAAAAGAATAAAGTAATGAGTTTACTTTTTGTCTTGACTGCGCCGCCATCTGTCCAGCGAGAGGCAAAGACCTCGACAACCACTTTATTAAGTAATCAAAGCCAGCGGCGGCCAGTAATAATATATTATATTCTCTGTTCATAATATCTCGGGAATGGGATCATTGCACTAAAATTCTATGAAATTATAAAACAGGCATAGCCCTTTTATTTAGGTTGATTCCTCCTACGTTGTGAAATAAATCAATCTAACAAGGAATCCTGTGATTTTTACTGGATTATTATACATATAGTACAAGTTTTAAAATTATAATGTTGAACTATATGTTTACAAATAAAATATTTCATTATTAATTAAGAGAGAGAGAGAGAGAGAGAGAGAGAGAGAGAGAGAGAGAGAGAGAGAGAGAGAGAGAGAGAGAGATGTGGTAAATCAGAAGTGTAACAATTTTAAGATATATTTTTTAGGATGAAATAAGTAATTAGTTGAAAAAAAAGAAGGGAATATAAAGAAAGAAAACTATATATGAGTTCATATGAACAATAATAATAGTATTTACATTTTCAATTTAAAACAAATCCCTGTATAATCATACGAAACTTGATTTGAAACAAATTTACCCAAATCTGGTTAATAGCCCATATATATATATATATATATATATATATATATGGTATGATAAAAAAAATAAATGCCTGGACGGGATTCATCAATGGAGAGGGGCTGTTCCTCTCTTTATCAACAGGGGGTTGATAGAACTATTCTAGAAATCATCGAATTATAAAATAAAACTAATCTTTCATGATAGATCTTGAGATAACTACAAACAGAGGCTGGTGCTTGAATGTTTTAAGGAAGCCTCTGTTGTAAAAATATTTTGATGGTTATGTATGTTTATTGTTTTTGGGAAATCTGGATGGTTTTCATCCTAAACAAACAAATGCAGCATATACAATTTTTTTTAAATAAATAATATTTGATATTCTCATTCATGTTGTATTAATTGTTGAATATGTTGAAGATATCTTCAGAGAAAACAAAAAGTCATGTCATTTCAAGGTGTAGATCCTGTCAGAAGTAAAACTGTACTTGACAATACAATTTTGGAGCAAGTGAATAATTTTACATATCATATGAAGAAGAAAATGATTTTAAGGATTTTAGAGTTAATAAATTATATCATTAAGCCACACTTGGTTCAAAAACATTTAAAACTAAAAGTGTATAAAACACTGACTCCTTCAACTCTTTTGTATGGTAGCTATGTATGGACATTGAAACAGAAGGATATACAGAGACTTAGATCTGCTGAAATGAGATACTTTCGGACGACTGCTGTATACACATTACTAGATAAAAAAATGAAGATATCTTAGAAGAATTGCACATGGAACCTTTAGGAAACAAAATTTCTGATTATAAGTCAAGACGGATGCAACATGTTCATCAAATGGAAGATAATAGGATACCCAAACAAATGTTGACCTATCAACCTGCAGGAAGAAGAAGACCAGGACGTCCATTCAAAAGACTTTTGGATGGTGTTTCTATTGAGGCTGAAACAGGTCAACAGGCCTAAATTCGTGAATGGACCATATTGATGATATGTTATAACTCATGAAAATATACAAGACTTACTTTTTTCCATTTATAAATAACAAAACGTGTAAATATGAAAATGCAGATCTTGAAGAAATTTTAGTTAGTGTGTAAAATGGTAAATGTGAGAGGGGCCATTCCAAAGGGCTTCACAGATTTCTGCAAGCAGTCGAATCTTTCAAAAGCTTTCATTGATTGCAATAATTATAATGGAGAGCTACAACTCTCAAGAACCATACCAACGTAACCTAAATATCCACGTCATCTCTATTAAATTTTTAATTTGTTGAATCATTTATTTTACTGGTTTTGTTAATTAAGTTTAACGTCATGTTTTTTCGTTGTTTCTTATTTTTCTTCTTTTCTGTTTTATTGATTGTTGCATTGTTTTTATTTAATATTCATTTGTAACAAATTCTATTCGTCTTAATGGAAACCTATGGGATGATTAGAATAATGTGTTATTAAAAGTTATCTGTTTTACATTTTTATTAAACAATATACTCTGTTAAAAGCAACCAAGTTACGGTTTTAGTAAAATAAACACAAAGTTTATTATGTTGCGTGGTTAGGATACCAGTCTACAGGAGTTAAAGACCTCAGTTGCGTTTTCTTCGCAAGTCTTGTACACACCAATTATTGTATTGCAACTATTTGTTGCCGACGGAACATGACCCTGAATGTCCACTTTACTTTTTAATTTTTTTATACTTATTTTCACTCATAGTACATCGTATTCCAAAACATATCACAAAAATCCAATCAATCTATGAAATACGATTCGCGCAACATGGTTTTAGAGGCTAAAGATCGTGAATATTTGAAATGTTTATATCACAAGAAAACTTTTACATCTGTGGAGAGTTAAAAAAAAATTAAAAAAAGATGAAAAGCAAAGAAAGTAAAAGCCGAGAGCAAATATGGAGACAAAATAAACACAAGTCATAAATACTCTTAGTTATGAGTGTTCTCGAGCCGCAGCACTGTTTGTTCGTTCGAATCTTTTATGTTAATTAAGGTAAATCCATAGAATTTAACATGGCTGTACAATGTGTTTCAGAGTGTGAGTAGTTTTGTATACTCTTATATGAAGTATGACGAAACAGATATTTTCCAGTCCCTGATCCCTCTTTCAATTAATACACATGTCTTCAGCACCCTCAATCAATTAAGATTTTCACTTTTTAAGCAATGACAAATTAAACACTATTTTACCAATATGTAAATGTTATATTTGCTTTTCTTATTTGCTTATTTTTAATAATTTTCAGGTGTACCTTATTGAAAACAGGCCCTAGAAACACAAGCTACTTTAGTCTGACCTTCGGGATTTTTATTTACCAATATTTTAAGCAGTTGAATAAATCAAGAAAGTTCTTCAGGTTAGAATTTGAAGCAGTGGAACAATCAATAAAATACTCATTTAATACGTAATAATATTTTTGAAGACCAGACACTGCTAAAGTCAAATTTAACACACGTTTAATAACAGATTTGCATATAGCAATTATTAACAATAGATATTTCTAAATTTGCATTGTTACACAATTCTTCCTAAGTATGACCACTGAAAATTATAATGCATCACCTTGCAAATGAAAATAAAGAGCCTTTTTGTTTTAAGATCAATATACGCTATTAATATACGGCACATTATAAAACAAAATCGTACGCAATTTAATGCTTATATCCATATTTAGCTAAATTGGCCATTTATTTTAGTTATTTGATATCTAGCTATAAGGAGATATGAGAATGAATATAATATATAATTTAAATCCAACTTGTTCTAAAGAGTGTGCTACATGATTTCAAATTTTGAAAATTTAAAGGCAAAGTTACTTACGTAGCAATTATATCTATGTTTGTTATATGTGTGTGTGTGGGTTCGCGCGTGCGTATATACATAGAAATTAGGATAAACAAAATGAGAGAGAGAGAGAGAGAGAGAGAGAGAGAAGAGAGAGAGAGAGAGAGATAATATAATCAAATATACGAAAATAAAATAATTTGAAATAAGATAAAAAATCGGATTTCTAATGAAAATCTCAATTCAGTTACCTAAATCTATAATTCTTCGATTAAATGGAATGAGTAGCTATCCATCGGGGGAAAATGCATTTTAATCCGAATATAAGATAAAAACAATGAATTATTTTGTCGAAACTTAAAATTATCAAAATAAATGTGAAAGTTTTCTATTAAATCAAAAGGATGTCTGCTTTTGAAATACATTATAATACAATACAGAGCTGTTGGACGTCAAATTAATGAAGAAGGCAGAATACCGAACATTAAAGAAAACACAGGAAATTGTTATAATTAAGATGTCTAAGAATACATTGTCCCTAGACCGGAGAAGTTAGTCGCATCATGAAAAGGGATTATTAATTGGTTTCACCTCCATTCAAACAACCGTTCAAAACCTCTCCTGAATACAAAGATAGTCAACACCATCAAAAATATAATTTTTATAAGAAATTGTTTTGTATTATTTTCCTTGAATGCCACATATTTCTACTTTAAGTTAAGATTTGTTTATTTTATATTTACTTGGAGTATTTTAAACTTATAATGATAATGATTCGATTTGTTTCAAATTTTCAAAGAGTTTTTAACAAAACTGTAAACACAATTTAACACAAGAATTTCTCTAAGAAGAAATTATTATTGGCGTACATATAAAACTATTCTGAAATTAAAGTAAAACTATATTTTACTAGAAAAAATCACATTTATACAATTAAACGAGAATAAAAAGTTTAAAGTTATCATAAATGTTTTATTGTGCTGTGAATATATTCTGATAAAACGCGCACATACACTTTAATGTACATTCTGGATTTCCTTAAAGGCACATCATATTTTTGGGAGGAAATGGAGAAAAATTACATTTTCTATCAAAAGTCATTAAATGTTTCATCGTTACACTAGGATTAGATTCACAGAAAATTAGCAATATTTTAACACTAGAAATAAAAATGTTTTGGATTCCTCTAATACAAACAAACTACCGGGTAAGTGAACAGAGATTACTTGCTATCAAGAGACTACGTAAGATCTTAAGAGTTCAAATGAAGATGCTCTCTTATACAATTTATATCCATTGTCATAGTTAATTGATAGAGTGGTAATTTAAAGGGCAGATAATTATTGTGTAAGGCTTGGGATATTATAAATTCCAAAAAGCCATAATTGAAAGTGTTAAAAAAAAAGTTTAATGCGTTTATTTACTTTCCAGATCACAGATTGCCGTCGTGCTATAAGAAAAGGTGTTACTACGTGATCATTATCCGCGACAGGAAACTGCTTATAATAGAAATGTAGCAAAAAGCAGCTTCGAGTCAGGGTGGATTATGCTTAACATGTTTTAATATGTTGATAATTGCAGCTTCTTCTCTACCCGTGGGAACCTTTGTCAAAATTTTCCCACATATATGCCAACACAATAAATTTACATTTCTCTACGTTTTTTTTTCCTGCATAATTTCCCATAAGCAAATTATTACCCTCTAAATACCGAAGTTCAGCATTTCCCCTGTTACTTACGAAAATACTGTATACGTCATTATATTCTTACATTATATAACTAATATAATAATAGGAGGGGCACGCCGTAGCGTAGTGGTTAAGGCACTGCGCTACAAGCCGGAAGGTCGAGGGTTCGGGTCCCGGTGGGGTCAGGATTTTTAAACTGTCTCAAACCTTCTGGCGGCACTATGACCCTGGGGTCGACTCAGCCTCTAACGGAAATGAGTACCAGACGCTTATTCTGGGGGTAAAGACGGCCGTCACACAGGGCTGACAACCCAGCTGACATCAAGTGCCAATTGTCCAGAAAAGTGGGAGCCCTAACCTCCCACTACCCCAAGGGCCTCTTGAGGCCTGTAATGGGATACCTTTACCTTATATTAATAGGAACTTGGCACAGAGCCATCAGTAAAATCAAAAGGGGTTCGATTAAGTTTCTGCTAAACACATTTTTTTTGTTAAAAGTTAATCATGGGCCTTATAATTCTGGGAATGTTTAAACATATGGAGACGCGCGCTGGTTCGAGTTTCCTTAGAAAAAATATTTTCTCATCAAATTTTCACCACTGTATGAGAATGGTACCGCCTAGCATCGTGAGATATTTGGGAGCTATGCTAAGTGGTGGCTCTACACTGAAAACCTGCTATAACTATCTATTAGTGCCTAGACATGCTGACTGCATGCCATCCCTATACCGGCGGGAAGATCGTCCACCTATGTCACTAGTAGATGCGAGGTCAGTAGCTGGTAGACCAAGGGCCTTTAAAATCTGTCGCTGCTGTCTCACATTCCCATGTGTTAATCACAGAAGTGGGCAATCATCCACCCACATGTAATCAGCATGTCACATCCTAGTCGTTACAGCTGGTTTTCTCAATATAAATCTGCTATTTATTGTAGCTACCTAAATCCCTAACGATGCTGGATGGGCAACGGCCCCAATTAGGCGGAATTCATAGGGACACGATCCACCGCAAGTTCCGTAGCTCTGCATTATGCCTTAAACCGCTCGGCTACTGAAAACTGGAAAAAACTGTGGGCCTAATAGGATTTACAGTATCATATCTCACTCTTGACAGATATTTCGTCTCTTTTTACTTTTCGGTTTATTGAATGATTTTTATTTCTGAATTCCATTAGACAAATATTACGTAAGACAAATATTATATATGTGTTGAATGAGCCTCTAGCAATAACTATAATTACTACTGCACTTGTAATTATGCAGGTCTGCAATAAAGTTGACGTGATTACCACAGTAATGTCAATATTGGCGGTCTAGTGGTAATGTCCCTTGAATCTAATTCCAAGAGTCGCGAGTTCAAACCCGGTTGGAGACGATGGATTTTTAGGATGGAAAAATCTAAGGAACGATCCTCAGGGAGGGACTTTAAGCCATGGATCCCAAGTATGAAGATTTTCGATCTCGTTACCTAATCTCAAGCCCACATAGTGTCTCAGCAAAATTTAATCGGTCTTCACCATCCATGTAATACCTTAGTTTCAACGATGTCTCCTGAGGCGATGTACTAATCACAAGTCACTCACTGACATCTTCATGGAAATAAGCATAACTAAATTAGTCTGGTTAAGAAACTCCCCACTTTGAGCGGGACGAACAGGGATTAATCAATTCAATCTTCACAGTAATAAGCCAGTCACTGACATAACATTTTTCTGTTACCGGCTCTCTTACATTTATATTAAACCTAAGCTTTAAGTCAGCAGTCTGGCAGGCGAAGAGGCTTCGAGGAATGTCATGTGATAGATTTCACCTACGGATATCTTCAGATTGAACTACTATGTTATACTATTGCGTTTAATATTAGGGCCCGTATTTTCATGAAATGTCATCTTTTTTTTTATGAGTTGTCAGAGACGATGCAGATTAATAATTAAGTGCATTGTGCAATAACTATGTTAGATATGAGGTTTTATAGGTCATTAAAATTCATTTTTTTCCACGTTCTGATAAAATCATTTATTTGTTATTTTAGGTCATTTTATTTATTTTTCGCACTTTTATGAATCAGTTTTTAAATAATCTATGGTTAAATATTCATTTTGATGTATTTTTCTGCTATCTTGTTTTTTTTTTGTGCTCTGGCAAGTCAGTGAGAAACTACAGTGCGTTGCCTCAATATAACATGAAACCACTGTGCTCTGCCTCCACGTGGATTGATTCGGGACCTTCTCTTCAATGCGGGAATCTTTCGATTTGTAATATTTCTGTTTGTCTCACGAGAGTAACGTTTCTGTATGGTGTTTTGATTTTCGTGCAGTGCAAAATGCCAAAACAAAAAATGTCTTCTGCTATCCGTTTAAGACAGTATGTAACAGAATTCGGTGAACAAGTATTTTGTACTGAAGGGAGTGTGTTATTTTGCAAGCTGTGCGAAATGAAAGTCGCTGCAGATAAACGTTTCACAATACATCAACATATCGGGCGCCTGAAATATTTGCGGGCTCTCAAAAATGTGAACAAAAGAAAAATGTCTCAATTACTGTTAAAACAAATTGCTTCCAAATAAAATAGCAGGTCATCTGTATTTTCTAAAGAATTGTGTGAAGTGTTTGTCGGTACAAACATTCAACTAGAAAAACTAAACAATTCTAAACTATGTGATATCCTTGAACTGTCATACTGTTCCAGACGAGTCAACATTGCTTAAAAACAATTTAATAAAATGTTATGAAGACGCATTAAACCATATGAAACCGTGTTAGCTGACAACCGCCGATCGTTCACGTTTGATAACTTAAAGATGGCCATGGTGGTGTATTGCAACGCCAACTGAGCTCCTATGTTTAGTTAATAACTTCTTATATTAGTTTAATAAACAAGTAACAATTATCTGGGATGTATGATATCGTACCTGCAAAATTTGGACATGGAGAAGAAATTAGGGAAATTTCAACAGATATGTGGTTCAATAAGAAGATATTTGAGAAATAAGACCACAAGGGAAACTCAATTAAAATTTTACAAAACAGTAGCCGTTCCAACGTTAACATACGGGCCTGAGGCTTGGCCTTTAGCGATCTCTGATAAACATAAAATTGAGACAATAGAAATGAGATTTCTCACATCAGTTGCAGGTGTATCTCTAAGAGATCAAAAGAGAAGTCAAGCTATCAGATAAGAATTACAAATATATAATATAAACGAGAGAATACACGGAAATAAACGTAATTGGTTTGAACATATACAAAGAATGCCAAATAATCGTTTAACAAAACAGCTGCTTCATTATAGGCCTCTAGGCCGAAGAAATGTAGGAGGACCAAAACGTCGTTGGAAAGACGACCTGCACCTGCAGCATATAGTGCACCGGGGAGCGGAACGGGCCAACAGGCTCATACATTGAAGATGATGATGATTCGTTTAATAGAAATGAGATTGACCTAGTGACAATTATTATTTTTTTTAAATTATGTTATATTATTACTAAGAACAGGTATTGCTTTAGAATAGTTACCCCAATCAATAATAATCATTAAATCATTATTTCTCTTAGATCATTTCTAATTAATAAATTAATAATTATTAATCAGTTAATTATTATGAAATTTATAATTTTCATTAGGTTATTTTTTTCACTTTTGGGCCATTTTAAGAGAATTTTAAGGGAATATTTTAGGTATTTTTTTAAACATTTTAAGGTCATAAACATCCGGACCCTAGTTATTATATATTAGTATAAATATATTTATTATTATTATTATTATTTATTGGAGAGGAGCAAGATGTTCTAAATTAGAAAAGATAAGAAATAATGTCATACAAAAAAGTGAATATTAGATATTCAATAGTAGATTCTATAGCTAAGATATAAGCAATTAAATTGGTATGAGCACGTATGACGAATGCAAGAAGAAAGGTTACCCAGGAAAACATTGAATAATATATAAATGATTATATAATAAAAATATATTTAAATTTAAGTGGTTTATATTTATATAAATCTTATTATATAATTATCCCTATTTATTTCAAGTTTATATAAGTTATTACTATTTATATATGGCAAATATCTGTTAATAACTCTTACACGTTAATAAATACTGCTTTTTCTAAATTAATAAGTTATATATATATATTTATATAATATCTTGCTCATGTTGTCATTATCTTCTAACAAAAGATAGGTTTGCTTCTTTATAGATGGGGCTTAAATCCATTGCACTAGTCTGCCACATGATGTCCACCTGGAAGAAGAAGGAAAGGAAGATCTCGAAACTCGTGAATGCAAGAAATAAGAACTGGAATGAGAACAACAGGACTGGAGGACATGGAGTGGATGGATAGAGACGAGTAGAGAGGAAAAGTAATAAAACTTTAGGCACAGAAAGATGTACAAACATTAAAAATTTATATATAAATCATTATTATTATTATTATTATTATTATTATTTTATAGCTCAGGCAGTTACGCGTCAGATTTCTGGCTGGATGATTCGGGTTCGTTCTTGTCCAATGGAAGAATGGGGATTTTTATTCATTGTCTCGTATCCATACTGGCCTTTATGTTCATTCAGCCGAAGTATTTTCTGTAAAATGGAAAGTTTGATAGGCTAACACAATTTACATCTTTTGCTGCAGACAACGAATCTTAGACCTTAGTCCACGGCATCACGACCCTTCATGAGAGGTCTTCATTTCTACTACAAGGTATGATAAAGGCTAATGGGCCTTCCTAACCTGTCTTCAACGATATTACACGATTAACAATTCTGGTAGAGTATTTTAACAAACGTAGGCATATTTCTTCAAATAGATTTTTTAATTGGCTAGTTTGGACAGAAGTATTAATTTAGGTTTTAGTCTAATATTTTAGCCCAGTTTATTGTTCGATATGACGCAGACGGGACTAGCTGGAGAGCCCTCGGGGTTTGAGATGAGTCAGTTCGTGATTAATAAAGAGAAGAGAGGGCTTTGTCTTGTAGCATCCGGCAAGACGCTCTATCTCAAGGCCACGGTAGTCCCACAAAACAGTTTTCTTCCTCATGGTTTGTGGGAACGTGTTCTACTCGTGCATTCAAGTCTCTATATAATTTACATGTAAAATTGTTTTCAGTAATGAATTTGATGTCATGAACCCAAGTAATAAGTTAGATAGTTATTTGTTGCAAGAAACAAATGGTTTCTAGCGCCCTCACCCTACAAACCGTTCATGCGTTTCAATAAATTGACCGCACATTATACGTATCCATTTCAACATGCTTTTATTATTAGTGTATATGGTCAGTGTTTCCGATCTAGCAGATGTTCTAGAATCTTTCATAAAATTAAAAGTTAACTTCTGGCAGTTTCTTTAATGATAACTAGGCTGAGGAATTTTAGTCGTTGAATATCTATTTTAGGCAGCCTAAATATTCACTTAGAAGTTAAAATAGACACTTAAAATAGGCATTATGAAAATGAATATCGACTTATGTTAACAACTTAATCATACAAAATTTAAATGGTTTCCTGAACAATGTTGAATATAGATCTTCCGTCTTTGAATTAAATTCTGTAAAGATTTGATAGTGTTTAATGTGGTTAATGGTAATGTAATTCTAAACCAGCACTTTTCTTAATGGATAGGAAAAACTTATTTAAACCACATTGATTGTACGTAACAAAACAACGCCGGCCGGCGCGCGGCGAGGGGAGATATATCTTCTAAGCACTTCTGGCGCTCTGCCGGCCGGCCTGATTTTACTTCCGAGAACATCCGAAGTACACCGAGAGACGCCGACACCGGGTAATGAGCAGGTTGATTGGTCGCTATTCCAGTTTTCCACTCGGCGCGTTCCACAACGAGGAACATTGCCAACACTAATACAAAACAATTAAAACTAAAAAATAACATTTCAGGCAATTAAACAGCCATTTATTTGATAATAAGGGATAATGTTCAAATTAAGCATTTATAGGCACTAAGAAGTACCTTATTAGTCATAATTTTAACCAAAACGAATTTCTACTATTATTCTCCATGTTTAGCAATCACAGGAACAAATAGGCATTTTAGGAAATATCCTCACCTTAGTGATAAGTTGATAACATACCGATTTAAAGTGATTTTTGGTCTTATATCGTCACCTCATATACATGGAGTCTTTGAAATCGACGAATGAATTTCTAAAATTGCAAACCTTCTTTCAGAAAAACCGATGTTTTAATTTATAAGCTAACCTTATTACAACCAAAAATTAAGGAATGAAAAATTATTGCACATTCCTGTTTTTAAATAAACAATATTGGTTTTCAGTTTATAATAATTATAGAATAGAATAGATTTATTTAGCCTGGTGGAGTTAAGGCCATGTGGCCTTCTCTTCCACTCACCAGAACAAACATATGTTACATATGAATACAAAAAAATACAATAATAGTCATATAACAGTGTATAAAAGGGTCACATGTGGCCTTCTCTTCCACTCACCAGAACAAACATATGTTACATATGAATACAAAAAAATACAATAATAGTCATATAACAGTGTATAAAAGGGTCACATGTGTTAATTTTATCGGCGCAGGTTTTCAAATATGTTTTATAATTTTTTGGTAATGGACCTAATAAAATCATTATTTTGGTCATCCAATGGCTGCCTCAGACGTATTAGGTTTAATTGTCTCATAACTAAACAGCGTTACTTCATGAATTTATTCATCTTTCATTTACGTAAATTTTTTTCACATCATTTATTTAAAACATAATTTACATAAAACAAGCCTGAGGGACGAAGATCCAAATAGTCAAGTAGTTTGTATGGCTGCCTATTAAGTGGTTAACCAGAAATAGTCTCTGAACTTTAGTTTGTTTTCTTAACAGATTTTAATTCTCATATCAAGTAATATAGCAACATATTCCACTCCCTATATTTCGATAAATAATTCTACGGTATAACTGAGTCCGGATCCCTTGAATGTCAGACGAATTAATCTTACATCATATAATTATGAAGTCATGTACCAAAATTATCATCCGAATTTTATTATAACGTCTCATTTAATTGCCCCTGAATAAATTGTTCTAATTGTATAGTGTATAATTTGAAAATAAGTTAAATATTCAGCAAACTACAGCAGTTGTAATTGGATATATTTTCTGTTGTTTTGTAGTATAAATAAATATTATATAAGTAAATAAACAATTATATCAATGTGTGTGAAGAGAATGAAGATAGTTCAAATAAATTTCCACGTTAAACAATTTATACTTATTAAAATGTGAATATACGAAATTGCGTAGCACAATTTTTTAAAAAAATGGTATAGAATTTGGAATCTTTAAGTCAATAAGTAAAATTCCACATGTTTAGTCACTTAATGAAACTCCAGTTCCATCTAAAGCGTAGGGTGGTATCATGATATTTAACTGTAGAGTTTTGGTACATTTTACTAGTACTATATAATATCAGTCTTAAAAATCGACCATCTTCAAGAGAACTTTCATACGTAGATAAAGGTATTACATACCGTAATTTTCATTAGATTATCTCATGGTGGTGTGATTGTCAGTAAGTGTACACTGTACAAATCAATAACATTAAAATATAATCAGGATTGAAACACAACCAGGAAGAGCTGTGATGAATCACCTGCTTTGTCCTAGTTTTTGTGCAGTCGGGTTTTGAACCCATTACCTCACAGTATGGAGTTGCAAGACCTTGACTGGACACAACACCAGTTCTTGTATTGACTGGATGACCTCCCTATAAGGTATTCGTGCCTCGTTCGATGTCAAGGTTAACCCTAAAATTACTTGGCATGCGGTTTAATTTCAATGATTAGCCCCACAGAAAGTAATTACCCCCTCACATACAGTAACTCACAGCCATGCCTGTTTATAATCATTTTAACTTCTTTCTTTTCCGATGGAAACTGATATTTTATTATAAAAGTAATTGAGTGACCAATTTTATAGATAATAACATTTACTGAACACTATTTCCCCTGTTTGAAAAATTCTAAAGGGAACGCAGCTACTCTTAATAACAACTTTTTAATAAGATAAATCAACTACACGATAGATCACTGGACGGATTCACATGATTAGCGTGATGCAATCCCACGTTCATTTTTTTTTTCAATTTTCTTAACATGATTTGGCTATTTATTATATCAAGTAATTTTTCAGTTGTCTTCACGAAATTGAATATATCCCGTTCCGTACCCTGCACTTACACATCCACCCATCCATCCATCCATCCATCCATCCAATTTGCTGATTGGCTCAAATTCGAGCTTATGGCACAACCTAAAATAAAACCCTTGATGCAGTCAGTAAAACAACACAAAAGCGGTAATTTCAATTTGATACTTTATTATATTTCTAGAAATAATGTTTTGTTTGTCCCTAAAGCTATCAACAGCAGCTTTCGTGCTTTGGTCCTCAATTTAGTGGAGAGATGGTTTTACTGTAGTCATGTCTCGATCTACGTGCCTGAGTAGACTATTACTTAGATTGATATATACTTGTATTGTGTGCAGAAATTATATTAGTACATGCATACGTAAGTCTGTTTGTTTTATAATAGAGATGTTGATGAAGTAAAGGGAGAAGGTGAAAACCCTTGGCGGCACCAAGCTTAACGTCATTATTTTTAGAAGTATCCTCTTACCATTCCTATCCTGCGAATCTTCATCTCTAACTCCAAATATTTTTGAATATTTTGGACTCAAGATATCTCTGGTCGTCCATTATTTTTCTCTCTTCTATATCCATTCCTTGGTATTATCCTGTCTCCAGTCAGAAGACTGCTCATACAAATTCAGTCTTCTTATACTTTTATTTTTCAATTATCATAACTAAATCTCCTTCCGTCTCCAATGATCTCCATATCATCGTGTTTTTTTTTATTTTCTACATTTTTTTTTTTCAAATTTCCTCAAATAATAATCGTTGTCAGTTTCTTATTGTCATCATCCATGTCTCTGCTCTGCAGACCTAAATCAATGTACTGTTTGATATCAATTAATGTAGTAATACCTTTTAGGTTATGTAGAAAAATACGAACAAAAGAAGTCTCAATTGATAACGTATAAGCATATGGATGATTCTAAATTCAAGGATGATTACTTTTTCTTGTAATTCATATGTCACTCAAGACATTTCTTAAAACAGCAAATCTATTAGTCTGTTTAATAAATACTCTGTGTAATAAACATGGTGAAGAAACTTCATATTTCGAGGTCGAATGATTTCTCAAAGCGCGGTTCGTTCCACGCACATATATCGTTTCAGCGATTTATGTATAATAACATTTATCTATGAGATTTTTTTAATGAGGCTTTTCACAATTTGAGATATTCCTAAGCTAAAAAAAAAAATTGCAGAAATATAGTCTTCCTATCCAAGAGGTATTTAATCACATATCCCGAGACAAGGAATTGAAGTTTTTACTTCATCGCCGAAGTCTCGAATTTTCTTCTTCCGGAAAGTTCCATCGAACTTGAACGGAATAGAACATGCAAATTTCTGATTAAGAAAGGGTGGAGCGATAATGGGCTGTCAAGAATGATTAGAGATTCACTACGAAACAAATCATTAATTCGTGCATTTGTTGCATCTTCAGCTATTTTGGTGGTCTTTTTGTATTTATAATTACTGTTTTATTATTAGGCCCTAATGTTGGTTTGTAACTGTTAGTATCTGTAAAATAATTTTATTTTACTTCTTCTTTTTCACTTCACGGGCTAGGCAAATGCCTGTTCCGCCTCACAGTTGTTCTGTCCATCTTTTCACTGGCCTTCCTACATTTCTTGAACCTCTTGGCTTGTAGTTAAATGCTGCTTTTGGTAACCTTGTTACGTTCATTCTTTGTACATGTCTAAACTATTTTTCTCTATATCCTTTGACTTTATGATTTAATGGATATACATTTAAGTCTGTTCTTATATCTTCATTCTTTATCCGATTCATTCTTGTGCAGCCTTTTGTTCTTCTAAGGAAGTTCATTTCTACACTTTGTATTCTACTTTGTAATTTTTTGGTCATTACTCAAGTTTCACTCCCATAAAGTAATGCAGGAACTGCCAATGTTTTATAAAACTTCAATCTAGTATCTCTTATTTTGCTTTGAAATTATTTGAATATTTTTCTAAGAGTAAGAAAAGATTCTCGCCGCACAAATTTTAATGTCAAGTTGCTTAGTTATTTATAAGATAACTTAGGCAGAAAGTAAAACTACGTATTAGGTTAACAGACAATAAGGACCTATATATTAACATACAGTACCCTCGGCCAATTGCACTAAAATAATAAATTAAGGACATTTCCTGGTTTGTCTCTGTTATTCATCTTAAAAGAGGCTTAGTAGACCCCAAGTACAATGCAAACATGAATCAATATAAGAGAATACTTTAATCTTGTTACAATTCTTTCAAACTAGAATATTGTCGCTTGATACATACCACTTCCAACCTATAAAAAAATGCACTATATTTTATAAATAAATGGCATATGTATTGTTGGAAAACCTCTACTGTGTAGGCCTAACGGTTAGCGTTCAGAGTTCGATTCCCAGATGTACCGTAGATTCTTTTAGTAGGCCTATGAGTTACATTCAGTCCATTGTTAATCAAGTATCTACCAATTAAGTGACATTGGCGAAATTTGGTCAAGAATATCGAATAGATATACATTACAGCTCTAACCTTATTTTTGTTAATAAAATTTAGTTTTATTTTTTTGCTGAATTAATAAAACTGGTTTACACATAGTTATTTAATGTACTCCTCCAACTGTAATGTCCTTCATAGCTTTGGTTAAGATATTTAATGTACTCCTCCAACTGTAATGTCCTTCATAGCTTTGGTTAAGATATTTAATGTACTCCTCCAACTGTAATGTCCTTCATAGCTTTGGTTAAGATATTTAATGTACTCCTCCAACTGTAATGTCCTTCATAGCTTTGGTTAAGATATTTAATGTACTCCTCCAACTGTAATGTCCTTCATAGCTTTGGTTAAGATATTTAATGTACTCCTCCAACTGTAATGTCCTTCATAGCTTTGGTTAAGATATTTAATGTACTCCTCCAACTGTAATGTCCTTCATAGCTTTGGTTAAGATATTTAATGTACTCCTCCAACTGTAATGTCCTTCATAGCTTTGGTTAAGATATTTAATGTACTCCTCCAACTGTAATGTCCTTCATAGCTTTGGTTAAGATATTTAATGTACTCCTCCAACTGTAATGTCCTTCATAGCTTTGGTTAAGATATTTAATGTACTCCTCCAACTGTAATGTCCTTCATAGCTTTGGTTAAGATATTTAATGTACTCCTCCAACTGTAATGTCCTGCATAGCTTTGGTTAAGATATTTAATGTACTCCTCCAACTGTAATGTCCTTCATAGCTTTGGTTAAGATATTTAATGTACTCCTCCAACTGTAATGTCCTTCATAGCTTTGGTTAAGTTATTTAATGTACTCCTCCAACTGTAATGTCCTTCATAGCTTTGGTTAAGATATTTAATGTACTCCTCCAACTGTAATGTCCTTCATAGCTTTGGTTAAGATATTTAATGTACTCCTCCAACTGTAATGTCCTTCATAGCTTTGGTTAAGATATTTAATGTACTCCTCCAACTGTAATGTCCTTCATAGCTTTGGTTAAGATATTTAATGTACTCCTCCAACTGTAATGTCCTTCATAGCTTTGGTTAAGATATTTAATGTACTCCTCCAACTGTAATGTCCTTCATAGCTTTGGTTAAGATATTTAATGTACTCCTCCAACTGTAATGTCCTTCATAGCTTTGGTTAAGTTATTTAATGTACTCCTCCAACTGTAATGTCCTTCATAGCTTTGGTTAAGATATTTAATAAGCTTTATAATGAGCTACATCACAAAATGTGCAAAAATACAAAATTCCACCAACCGAGTGATTCGTGTGAATGCAAGATTTGCGACCAAAAGTGTGAGCGATACCATTACAAACAATGCAGAATATGGACAGGATCACTGAACGAACTCATAAAAGACAAATCATAAACTTATAACTTAATGCTCTTTCGAGTGCCTCTTACCAATTTATTATTATAATGAGCTACTGAACATGGCTTCATTAAAAGTCCGTTTTGAGTTTTTTTTTTTTGCTATGTCCTTTAAAAGCACTAGTACATTTACCACAACAAAGACTAAA
The DNA here is from genome assembly GCA_030220185.1 of Diploptera punctata. Classification (NCBI taxonomy): domain Eukaryota; kingdom Metazoa; phylum Arthropoda; class Insecta; order Blattodea; family Blaberidae; genus Diploptera; species Diploptera punctata. The sequence goes on along the minus strand of JASPKZ010006439.1, from coordinate 152,663 downwards.
CAAATAATAAGCACATGTCAATGAATATCTTAATAACTATCCAGGGGAAAACATTATTTGATAAAGTACACAATACAGAAATAAGAGACAAATGTCATATTTAAGACATAACCAAATTTATTATAGAAAGACGTCATATAGAAAGAATGGAAGACAACCGACTTGCAAAAAAGAGCTAAAGAAGATAGACCAATGGACGGGAGAAGAACAAGAGGAAGACCAGCCAAGAGATGGATAGGCAGTGAATGCACATCCAATACGTCTTTCTCCGAGGAGTGATTTTGGAAATAAACAGGATGAAAATACTGCAAATTATAAGAATAATAAGAAGAAGAGAATTTAATAATAAATATTGTCGAATACATTCAGTACTAGACGTACAAGTAGGCATTTCCTCGAAATCAGCTACTAACTTAAATTTTTAATTTGTCAAGGAGGAAATTTAGTGATACATTTTTACTGGGAGATGGAAGGGCAAGGTTGTGGGATGGTCACCTGTTTCTTGAGATGCAAGAGGGTCGTTTTGAAATTTATGTGAGAAGATGCAAGACATAGAGGAGAGGGTTCTTTCTGACGGTGTAGAATTACGTTCTGCTACTACTAAATCATTAAGCGGTTCTAGGGGAGGGATAAAGATTTCTTTGAGAGAGAGAATGACTAGAACCCCTACAGCGACACAACACTGTTTATGTTAGTAAGCCATAGGGGGCATAAACCAAGTCACGTACACCACCACATTATACTATTATATTATTCATAATATATTATTTTTAACTTTTTATCATCCACAAATTATGTTAAAATTCCGTAAAAACGAAACGAGAATTTTAGATTTTTATATGTGGAAAGAATTGTTAATGTTTGTACAATGGTGTAGTGGACTGCACACTGGTCTGGAGAACTAGAGGTCCATGGTTCGATTCCTGGCTCAGATATTACTTTTTCTTTTCGCAATATCGTTATAATACCGTAAAAATAACTAAGAACACTGCTTAAAAAACTTAAATTGAATTCATATAATAGGATGAAAATTTTCTGATTGCTTCATTCTTCAAATCTTTTGCCGTAAATAACTGGAATCTAAAATGCGAAAAAGCTTTATTTGCCTCAGCCATTTTGTGAATATTATCTTTTCTTTTCACAGCTTCACCTTGTTCTCGAAATGCAGAAATTTCCTTGCAACGAAAAAAAAAATGTTGATATAAACACCTTCTGCAAATGAATATGCAAGTAAAACGGCTATGTACGAGTAACTAGTGTAGGCCTGTGTAGTTAAGAAATAAAGGTACAGATATTAATATTGTCATGTAGGGTCAATTCTGGAAATGTATGCTATTATGCATCACAGGGACCTTTTTCGTTCCAACTTCTCTTAAAAATCGTTAAAATAAATAAATAAATAAATATATATATATAAAACTGTTATTCTTCCAATTATATGGGTGTACAACACTGACTCTTACTTTAAGGAAGGAGAAACAGTTACTAGTAATTGAGAATAAAGTTCGTAGGAAAATGTTTGGACCAAATATAGATAAAGAGAAGGGCATTGTGCGTTATATAGATGACAATTAGAAACCAATAGATCAGGATAGGGATGTATGAAGAGCTTATGTCTGCGTGGCCATGAAAGTATGTGTTGGATGTGCCAGTGAGTATGGAACATGGTTCAATCAGACCCTGAAGAATACTGAGTAACTAGTTGAAATGTGCTGAGAAATCCGGTTGAAAAATCGGGTTAACCAAGTGACTTCCTGTACTGTAACGACTTCGGTCGGCCTTGACTGTTCAGAGATTTCGTAACACCAACTTATTATGAATCAAGGGGAAGGTATTTCCATGTTAGATTTCTTACGTCACGTGCGATATTCTTGACATCAAAATATATGACGTCATATAGGAGTTATAATGTAGAGTTATTAATCAAATAAATTCGAAAGGTCGAATGAATAACACGAATTCTCTTGGAAGTAAATTTAAGTGTTTCTATTCTAATGTGAGGTCAAGTCACTTTCCAAACTCGATGAATAATATGGGAGGTGAGTGTTTAAATATACTTCCACTAATTGGGCTGCGATATCATTTATGAAGAAGAACAAGATATAAATAAGAAAATGCAGAAATTTAAACATATTTGTGGAACAATCAGACGAACACTGAGGAACAAAGTAAGAAGGACACGCAGCTAAGATTTAAATATGTTATTCTTATTACTATTAGTAACACTAAGATCATATGTCATAATATAAGGATATCCGTTTGAGGACATTTAAATCTAATTACCCAATATAATAGTTTTTTGGAACCCGGATATTCAACTCCATAATCACTAAGGTCCTCTTCCTCAGTTGATTTACACTTGAAAATAAGTACAGAAAATTTAGTTAATATATTCATATTTTAAGTTCATTAATGATTAAATCACCCGTTATATTGCAAACTAATTTCAATTATACTAAAATTATGCATATTCACATATTATTATAAAGTTATATAGGGACTCGGGTACAAACCAGGCCGTGGTCCATGGATTTTTAGGATAAAAAATCTAAGGGGAAAATCCTCCAGAAGGGATTTTAAGCCACGACTCCCTAGCCTGAAGATTTTCAGACTCTTTAAAGAGCCGCAGGCCTGAATAAAGAAGCCTCTGTGCAAAAATTACCGATCATTACCCATCCAAGCAATACCTTAGTTACCCAATTATTAAGGTCTTGCGTGTCTGTTTCTGTCATATTTCTCCTATTCATGTTGTCCTGAATTCCCTTTATCCACGTTGGTTTTGGTGTACCATGTTTCCCTTTTCCAGGAGGTATCCCCTAAATATTTAATTCCGTTATTATTATTATTATTATTATTATTATTATTATTATTATTCTTCGTAAAATATTTTGTCTCTTTGCTCTTAATGTTAGCCACATAGTGTTTTATTTAATTATTCTCTTTAGCATCTCATTAGCTTATGAAAGAGACTACAAACTTAGCTGTGAAGCCTGGCTTTTTACGTTCTGTAGGCCTAAATCTCCCACAAGAAATGCAAGGCTTTACTCACTTTCCAAAGAATCAGTAATCAGTCGACTGCGATTAGATATGAACCCACGAACCGTGGATGTAGATATTCACTAGATGATCGGGACCGGTGCTATTATTTATATCATTCCCCAAAAATATCGTAATCAACATTTAAAAAATACTTTTATTCCTGCTTTATCCATCTTAATCTCCTAAATATAACCCTGAATATAGGATGTGCGATTCCATGGCGCAAGCAGCTAGACGCTCGCCTCTCACCGCTGTGGGGCCCCGAGATCGAGTCCCGGTCACTCCATGTGGGTTTCGTGGTGGATGAAACGGTGCTTGGCAGGATTTTCTTGGGGGTTTCTCCCGCTTTCCTCTATCACAATTTCATTCCAACATTTCTCCATAATCATCTCATTGATTTCGTTTCATTTCGTTCATCTGCTCCTGTGAGGCGTGGTCGACCGGTCATTCATAGACATGTCATTCCTCGACCCGATCCTGAGTTGAGGATATTAGATGATATAGGCCATGTCCGAGGTATAATAGATTTCCTCTTTATGAGGTTTCCTTCTTTCCCTCTCTCATCCCCTTTGCTTTCCGTTATTGGGCATGTACAGTATCCTAAACGATCTGAATGAACAGTTTCTAAATCCTATACCAGTATTAAAATTCTAAGGTAGGGAATTCGATCCCAGCATTCTTCGGTTGCAAATCAGATGCACATACTGTTATAAAGGCGATGAGAACAACTTAGTAAATACTTGAATTTAAAAATAATGAAATTAGGTATAAAAAAATGACAACGGTTAAGATATTAAGTCATTGCTAAACACGTGATTCTCTATACTGCCAAATGCTAGCCAGGATCAATCTATTTTAACTTCCGAGCTGTCCTGCTACGAAATTGTTTACTTCTTCTGTCCAAATCAACTTTAAATAGAAAATATATTTACAATATTGTAAACTGTAAATATCAATAGAATTAGCCGAAACTTATTTGGTCATAGATTTTAAACCATATTTTATAAATAAAATTTGGACGAAATACAAAGCCATTGAGTCGGCTCAGACAGTAGAGTTTGAGAAGACATCTGGCTGTAATCCCGACACAGATATGAAGAGTTTTACACATTTTTTAGTCATCAAGACAAATACTGGATTTGAATTTCATTACCAGGATCTGCTTAATAATAATAATTGTCTCGCCCCATAGCTGAGTGGTTTAAGGCAGGATGGCTTGTCGCAGAGCTACGGGACTTGCGCTGGTTCGAGTCTCCAGGAGTGAATACATCTTTTCTTAGAATTTCGGCCAGTATCGTGAGGGATTTGGGTATCTACAATAATTAGCGGCTCCACGTTGAAACCAGCTAAACGGCTGGGGACCCTACAGGCTGACCACATATCACCCCTATACTGGCAAGATGTGATTAACATATGTGGATGTGAGATCAGCAGTCGGCCTTGGCCTACTAAGCCTGTCGTGCCATTGAGAAAATAAATAATTACTATTTCATATCAATAAAATTAAAGAGCTTCTTCAAGAAAATATATGACAATCAATTTTCGGCTATTTCAAAACCTAAGTGTGTGTTTTTTTTTCCTCATTGACAAAGGTCCTCCACATCACCCTGTTCTTCCATATGTGCGATCTTGATACACCTGGTCCGCCCAAGTCTTCGTGGATATCGGCAACTTCTTTTGTTAATCTTGTGTCCAAGCCGTCGTAGTTTTTCTCTCTTCGCTATTGCTACCACGTCCCGTTCTTTCCTTAATTCTATCTATCCTCCGTCTTTAATTTTCTTAATATCACCAAAAAAATTCTAAAAAATTATTTTAAATAAGTATCTTTCTGACTAATTTTGTGAGATGCTGGTTTCAGCAATGGTGGAAAAATGATGGCAGTTCTCTTTAACAGCTTATAACTTACAATTTATTTATACTACGTCATTTTTATTGACACTGGATAAGTCATTTTTAAATTAAAAATGGCACCCAAATATTTGAATTGTTAAATATTTTCAAATATCCAATTATTTGTTTTCAAATAATTCTTCCCATTAGAATGTCGGAAAAAATAGCTTATATTTGGTCCTTGTGACCTTTACCTGTTTAACAAGGACTGTGAATATCTTCTTATGTTTCCCCAATAAATGCAACATCATGCACTTAAGCAAGCAAATTAAATGTTTGATCATTAAAAAGGCACCATTGTCTTCTCTCGAATCTTTTTGTAAAGCGTTTTCGACAACATAATTAAATAGAATTGGGGATAACTCACTGTCTTGTTTAAGTCCGACATGAACAACAAAGCTGTCGGTTAATTGGCTGCCCATTTTAATCCTGCCTTTACATCCTTCTGTGCATAATTTAATCAAGTGTATTAACTTCTGGGGTATTCATTTCTCATTAGCTGAGAGTGTCTCTTCTAATGCTGTCATATGCTTTCCAAAGTCAAAAATCAAATGAAGATCTCTCCCAAATGACCAATACTTTGATACGATTTCTTTAGGGTGAAAATCTGAAACTCTTTTAATTATTTTCCTTGAAAAAAGGAATCTGCTTGATACATGACAAGCGCAATAATAAAATTACTACAGTTTAACAATTGCAATAAAATATTCATGTACTGTACTGTATAATTATTGTTTTTATAAGGCAACATGAAATTTAAAGAAAAAAAATTGGATTTGTTTGTCGCGGGGACTGAAATTGGAACCTCCTTAATATGTATTTTTTTCTTATCATGGAGTCATCTCATTCATATATTACGTGTAGTGATTAGATTGATGAAAAGTGTGACAGAAATTTTCAGGTCATTACCACGTGTGACGCAAGAGAGTGGGTGTGTCAGGTTCATTGCCATAACAACTTTCACTCTGATATAATTCTCCGGGTAAGTCAAGGCCCCCCATTCAACACACTTGAATGGATTATACAATATATTATCTTACATAATGTTATGTCAACCTTACTTTTCTGATTATCACTTCATTCTTTGAGCGAATCCACAGTTTGACTTGAGTATGTACTTTGCTACGTATATACACGTAAAACAAATTTGGTACATGTGTACGTTCTAACAAACTGTCTATTCCAAATAAATTCCATTTTAAAAGGGTATATGAGCATTTTAGAATGGCCGTCTCTATGGTGTAACAGCGTGCCTTGCAAACATCCAAAGGGTCCGAATTTGTTTCTAATAATAATACCATAGAAAATTGCCTTTAGTATAGAGTCTGGCACTGGGTCTTCTTAGCATTGAAAGGACAACTCGGAATCTATATGATGTGGGAAGTTATAAAAACTGAAACCATGGTTGAGGGACTACGTCTTTTTGACAATGTGGCTATGGCTGGGGAACCCGACATGCTAACAACATGGCTGTATGATCATCCACTTGTGTTATTAATGCATTTGGATGTGAGGCAGATGGTAGGCTATGGGCCTTCTGGGCCTATCACGTCATGGAGTTTTTGAACTAGGGCTTAAGATTTATCTTCTAAGGGTAGTTAGTTTATAGTTAGTTACTTGATCTCTCCCTTAGCCCGACTTACATTAATTAAGCTCACCGTGTTTTTCCAACACTTCTACAAGAAAAGGAAACGTTCTGAATATTATCAATATTCGATTATCAGGGAAAGTTGGGCTCTCTTTTCATCGTTTAAATATGTTTAGACCGTCGACTAAGGCAAAACTGTTGCTTCGTTTATTTTGACAAAATGGTGTATTTTGAAAACACATTTTATTGTAGTTTTTTTTAAGATTGAAATAAAATTACTGCCAAGTTAAGTCGGTACAGAACTGTGTATATGTTCTTTTGTGTTTACGTGTATACATAGTAATAGCTCACACTTCAATTATATGAAAGTAATTGAATCTACCACTATCAATTTAGTAGAAACTAGTTACCCTGTGACGCGAGAGTTAGACCTCACACATAATACTCAACTGAGTAGGTGTTGAGAGGGTCGTTAAAATATAACATAATGTCGCACCCATCTATCCCTAATACAGTTCCCGAAAGATGTATTGCTTATGCTTCTTGAACTATAATTTGTCCACCTCATCACCTCATCCTTTGAATTATTTTCCATTCTCTGTCCTTTCATCATAATACTTGATGATAAAGAGGATTTAGGCTGCTTGGGTTGGTGTGTAAAAAGAGACCTCCAAAATGATGAAAAATAAATTATCCATCTGGAATGAACTATGTGGCAACTCACAATTTTGGAATCCTTGGTGTGCAAAGAGATAAACTTAGCTAGGAATGATCTCTTTCTATAACCACCAGAAGAGGTTAGAAACCAATATCCAAGCAATACGTGATTGAGTGTATAGAAGAAGTACTGAATGGAACCAACATACATTTTGCATACCATTAGACGGATTGTAGAACAATCTAACTGCATACGGGAACATATCGCACGGGAAGATCGAAAATAAGATAGAGGGCCTCTTAATTTCTGGAAGGAACAAGCTGTGAGCTTAATATAACGAGAGAAAAAATATATCTCACCATATGTATTTTTAACTTTTATTCCACCATATATTTGAACATTGTCTAGCAGCTGAATTACAATTCCTAGGCCTAGAATAAAGTAGCCGAGTAGTTTAAGGCACATAACAAAAAGAGAAACAATTTATTTAAGTTATTATATTGTCACCTTAGTGAAGAATTTGGGTAGCTACAATAAGTAGCGATTCCAGGTTGAGAAAACCAGGTATAACGGTTGGGGGTCCGACACGCTGAATACATGTCACATTTACTTTGGCTGGATGAACCTCTCTACGGTGAGTCCAGCAGCCGGATGTTAGGCCAAGTGCATTCAAGGCCTGTCATGGAATTTAGTATAAGGAAAAAATAGTGAGTGAATTCGTCCAAACATAATCATACTGAAAATTCATAAACAAATCATGAATACAGATTTTTACAAAGTATTGCAGATACACGACAAAAAAAGTTGTCCTGTACATACAAGGAAATGTAATTCGTTATGATCTTGAACCAAGTGTTTTTGAAGATAGCTGGAAACTGGAACTATGACAAAATTCTGCGAAGGCGAACCCGTTGCGAATATATATGTCTAACATTATTCTGCATGTTAACTGTAAACGAATTGATGAGATGTAGAAAATAGGGCGGTCACCTCGTTAAAATATAAGGAATTGCAGTAAACAAGCGTATCGTGAGTGGAGCAGCATGGGAAATGACCCCAAGTTCTCATCCAATTAACGATGTAAATTTGATTCGGTAGGGCAAGGCTACAAGTCCAGGCCAATTAAATTAATTTGTGGCCTTCCACCTACGTATTTTCAACATTTATTTACTTTTTACCTGTAGCGTTACTTAAAAATGACGTGGGTTAAATCCCGGTTGAACTACATTGTTTATAACAGTGGTATTTAAATGGCGTCAGCAAACATATTCTCACATAATGTATATGTTATACTTCAATAAAGAAATGAAGATTCCTATCCACAATAAATTAAACATTTTAAATTATATTTTTTCATACGGATATGAAACTTTGTAAACAAGAATTTTATTGAAAACAACTCAAGGATTCCTGTAAGCGAATGTAGGTCAATTTGTTAAAACTGTTTCAAATGAAATTAAAAAAAGAGACTACAAATGAAATTACAGTATAAATAATAGAAATGCAAAGGACAACATTTTTAAAAAGGCAAATGAACCGATTGAAAATAGTTCATTTTAGGATATAAGAAGTTGAAGAAGACAAACAGACTTAAAGGAGTACAGTTGTTGCAAAGAAAGGAAAACGTGGAAGGAAATGTAAGTTGAGGTTCTGAGGTTGCCACGTTGCGCTCATTCTAAGAGATAAATCAAATAGTGTTATTTTTTTAAGGCGGTCATCAGCAGGGATAAGGACCGGGATAATCTTGAGGCGTATTATGGGAACACACTTTGAATGTAAATAAAGCAGTACTTGAAAACAACAGTCTGGTAACTGAAGCCGTTTGTGCGTTCACTAAGTAACTCACTACAATATGTTCGACCTGTTCCTATTGCTTACGTGATCTAGCTGCTTCACAAAGTCGAAGGTCTTGTCATTAAGAAATTAAAATGGGTTTAAAATCACTGCGGCAATTTTGAAAATCTCACGTATCCCTACCTCGAAATGACATGCAATATATTTGTCAACCCCCTTTATAGTTAGGTGCCTTGTACAATTATGGCACTACATTTAGGTAAAGTAGTGTATTTAATGTATCTAGAGAACTAAGTTAAACGAATTAAAATGTGTTCAATAGTTCCTAGCAATAAAATATATCTAAAACTCCGCGCATTCTGATATAAAACTAAATTAAACTTCTCCATCGTAGTTTAACTTCTCACCTTATAGACACTTCAACATGGCCAACGCCACCCCGGCCATACATTAGCACGGCCTATCGGGAGTCACACAGACACTTTTTTGACCACACAAGGAATGAGTGATGACCTCAATCCAGGGCCACCTCTAAGACAACACAACATTAAAATGAAGCACATCATTCACACTAAATATGGCAAATGATAATGGTAGTTATGATGGCCAGATGATGTTCGAGGGCCTTTTGGACGTTAAAGTTTTCTTGTCTTACAGGCGAGGAAAAAAATAATAACGGAGAAACAATCACTCAGGAAACGTGTCCTGACCAGGGACCGACCCAGCCCGCTGCATACGAGACAACAGCGGTGGATAATTAAACTAAGATTTAAAATATATGTATGCATATATAGCCTACTTTTATGCAGAATGAGACAAAATAAAAAATAAAACATACATGTGGAATTCTTAAATAAGAGTTTACTATTCTCGGACTTGCTTGCCAACCCTGTTAAAATTCTTAAATAAGAGTTTACTATCTCGGACTTGCTTGCCAACCCTGTTAAAATTCTTAAATAAGAGTTTACTATCTCGGACTTGCTTGCCAACCCTGTTAAAATTCTTAAATAAGAGTTTACTATCTCGGACTTAATTGCCAACCCTGTTAAAATCCTTAAATAAGAGTTTACTATCTCGGACTTGCTTGCCAACCCTGTTAAAATTCTTAAATAAGAGTTTACTATCTCGGACTTGCTTGCCAACCCTGTTAAAATTCTTAAATAAGAGTTTACTATCTCGGACTTAATTGCCAACCCTGTTAAAATCCTTAAATAAGAGTTTACTATCTCGGACTTGCTTGCCAACCCTGTTAAAATTCTTAAATAAGAGTTTACTATCTCGGACTTGCTTGCCAACCCTGTTAAAATTCTTAAATAAGAGTTTACTATTATCGGACTTGCTTGCCAACCCTGTTAAAATTCTTAAATAAGAGTTTACTATCTCGGACTTGCTTGCCAACCCTGTTAAAATTCTTAAATAAGAGTTTACTATCTCGGACTTGCTTGCCAACCCTGTTAAAATTCTTAAATAAGAGTTTACTATCTCGGACATAATTGCCAACCCTGTTAAAATCCTTAAATAAGAGTTTACTATCTCGGACTTGCTTCCCAACCCTGTTAAAATTCTTAAATAAGAGTTCACTATCTCGGACTTGCTTGCCAACCCTGTTAAAATTCTTAAATAAGAGTTTACTATCTCGGAATTGCTTGCCAACCCTGTTAAAATTCTTAAATAAGAGTTTACTATCTCGGACTTGCTTGCCAACCCTGTTAAAATTCTTAAATAAGAGTTTACTATCTCGGACTTGCTTGCCAACCCTGTTAAAATTCTTAAATAAGAGTTTACTATTATCGGACTTGCTTGCCAACCCTGTTAAAATTCTTAAATAAGAGTTTACTATCTCGGACTTGCTTGCCAACCCTGTTAAAATTCTTAAATAAGAGTTTACTATCTCGGACTTGCTTGCCAACCCTGTTAAAATTCTTAAATAAGAGTTTACTATCTCGGACTTGCTTGCCAACCCTGTTAAAATTCTTAAATAAGAGTTTACTATCTCGAACTGGCTTGCCAACCCTGTTAAAATTCAGGCGCAAGCTCGTCCTTTATTCGTATGGTAGTTATTTACTTATAGAGTAAGTAACTTCGGAATTTCAAAATTAAATTGGGTTGAATGTAATATTTAGAAGTATGAAAGTATTACATATTTTGTATTAAATACCATAATACAAGTCTAAGAATTTTGAGAATCTTTCAGGGGTTACACTCAATTAGTATTGAATCAGTTTCTAATTGAGTAATTGCTGACCTTGATATACAATATCAATACGTGAAGATAAAACTATCCCATCACATGCCTTAGGAGTCCCATAGGGTAGTAGGAGGTTAAGGATCCCACATTTCTAGACAATCGGCACTAGATTCAGCCGGGTTGTGAGCCCTGCTTGACGACCGTCTTTACCCTCAGAATAAGCCTCTGATATACTCATTTACGTAATAAACTGGTCCCACCAGAAGGTTTAGCATAGTTTAAAAACCCTGACCCCACCGGGACTCAAATGCCGACCTTCCAGCTTGTAGCGTATTGCCGTAACCAACTGCTCCACGGCATACCCCTTATAACAAATGTATAACTTTATCTAACATAACAGTAAGCGAGTTGGCTTAAACGGTAGCGTTTGAGACGTGTATCAGGGGTCCCTAGTTAAAATCCCGGGACTGATCAATATGACTTTTTTCTCAGCCGTTTGTTGAAATGGATTTTTATTATCGCGATCCATTTAAAATAAATAATCATTCCATAATATCGTTACATATTTCATATTAGTGACATTTTATAAAACATCGTGGAACAAGAGACAGAGGTACCTTCCAGTGTATATCGCGAAGATTCTAGAAACGATGAAAAAAAAAATATATATATATATATATCGTAATTATGTACATTCTGTGCAAATTGTCTCGATGCCTATAGTGAAAATGTTGTTAACTATATATATAAATAAAACCAATAACCAAGTTTATGTAAAATTAACGTACAGTATACTCAAAAGAGAATGACTAACAGTTAGAAAGGAAACGAAGAAAGAGAAAGACAATTATTTCCAACTAAGGATATTGCCATCTCACGATGCATTCTGTTGCGAATGTAACTGTGTGGGGCAAACTAGAGGGTCGTAGATGCTAGGGTGTCACCCTCACTTCTCATCACAAAACCGGAGAACAGGAGGGTTTTAGCTGCAAAACTTGAAGATAACGACTCAAAAGTCAACGTACTAAATAATATGAATGACTACTGTCCGTGAAGCCTGAAACTGTTAAAATATCTTGACGTTTTATTTTTCATTATTTAGGCCAAATTATATAACAAATGAAAATACTCAACTACAAGCAATTTTAGATGACATGCAAATAAAACATCGGTTAAACTGCTGCTACTACTATTATTACAACTACCAGGCTATTAATCCCACTAGTATTAATAATAACAATAATAATATGCCCACATTAAAACAAGGTTAATAAAATAATAAAATATTGATTTTCCTCAAATAGGTGTAATAAATAAATAGCCTAATTATATATAATTAATAATCTCGAATAACAGAACTGATTTATTATTGAGGGATTGCGTCATGTTAATAACGTGATGTCTTGAACTGTAACTTTCATGTGACAGCAACCGAGAGTCAGCCTTCGTTCTTCTGAGATGTCATTCCATCATATTTATATCATTATAGAGAAGATATGGAAAATATAAATTTCAACAATGGAGAACAAAAAAAACCTAGTATTGAATGTACTTGCTTAGGAACAAAATTAGACCATTCAGGCGATATCACAGTAGAAATTAAAAATATAATAAATCAAACAAAACAAGCAATAAATGCTTTAAACTCTGTTTTGTGGAGCAAAAATATTTAAACAATAGAAAATTACAAATATATCAAACCATAATTCAGAGCATTTTATCATATGGTGCTGAAGTCTGGCAAATTCCTGCCAGGGAAACGAAAATAATTTTAAGTACAGAAATGGATGTTTTAAGTAAATCGGCTGGAAAATCTAGAATGGATAGAATACGAAATAAAGAAATAAGGGAAATTATGGGTGTGGAAGAGGAGCCGGACATCATAGACATTATAGAAAAAAAAAGATTGCAGTGGTATGGTCATGTCAAACGAATGCCAGAGCAAAGATTGCCAAAAATTGTTATGGAATGGATCCCAATGGAAAGGAGGAAGAGAGGAAGACCGAAGAAAATTTGAATAGAAGGGGTACAAGCAGCTATGAATATCAGAGGATTGGAGGAAAATCAATGGATGGACAGAGGGAATGGCGTTTGGTTTCCGGAAGACGGCGGCAGCTGCCATGATACTGGATTATTATTATTATTATTATTATTACTTTGTATCTGGGAATACAACTCTCTCTCTCTCTCTCTCTCTCTCACTCTCTCTCTCACTCCCTCTCTTTTTCTTTCTCTCTACACACACACACACACACACACACACACACACACACACACACACACACACACACACACACACACACACACACACACACACACACACACACACACACACACACACACACGTACACACATAAACATGTTGGTCCTCTATATGAATTTTTAATAGAATATTGAACAGGTCTAATATTAGTATTATTTAATGATAATACAGGATAATGCAGTGTGAATTACCAAATAAATAAATAAATATTAATAGTGATGTTTGTTCGACAAATGTATTTATTGTTCAGGGGATTACGTTAGGTATAAATCCCAACTTTTCAGGAAAGCGCTTATTAAACGAGAAAATGCACTATTCTTAAGATATACCAAGAAACAAGCATATTTGTAAATAGGTAAATAAGAAACTGTTAAAGCGTCCGGTGTGCAATTTCTCGAAAGTGCTCAGAAAACTTGGCGGGTGTTCACACTACTTAACTCATTTGACAATTTTTCAAGTTAGTAACTGTGACCATATAATATATTACATGACTATTAAACCCAGTGCGAGGCATTTTAAATGCTTAGAAACCAAATATAACTACATCTAATATATAAAAATGAATGTTTGTTTGTTTGTTCGTACTTTATGCGCGGCCATAACGCGATCCGATTTTTGCAAAATGTTCAGGAGATTCCCGGGATGAACATAGACCATATGAGAGTTGTGGTACTCAATTCCTACACCCTTAAAAATCACCCTTCGTAGTGGAAAACGTGAAAAAGTAGCTCTTTGGACGCTTAAATGGCTTACGCTGCCTAAACCATAACAAATACACAAAATTATTGTACACGGAATTGAATATCTCAAAAAGCTCTAAAAAAAAGTCCGCGACAGCACATGTTTATCTCTTACGGATAACTCACAATAACCATTTTTGTCTTTCATTGATACCAAGAAGATCGAGACGAGTATACGTAGATTCCTGTCCAAGAATAGCAGTACATGGCGGGTATACTTTTACGGATAACTCACAATAACGAATTCTGTCTTTTAGTTCATATATGCCAAGAAGATCGAGATAAGTAGATTCCAGGGCAACACCGGATAATCAGCACGGGGAATCTTAAAATAATTACGATATACATTTATAATTATTTTTCATTTTACTTATTCAAATAATCATAAGAAGTACATTAATTTTTGTCTTTGAGCTCATTTATGCCAAGAAGATCGGGATGAGTAGATTCGCGGACAACGCCGGGTAAACAGCACGGAGTATCTAAAAATAATTACGATATAAATGTTTCCTCTTACTTATTTAACTATACATAAAAAACATAAATTTTCGTATTTCAGCTCATTTATGTCAAGAAGATCGGGATTATAGATTCCCGGGCAACACCGGGTATCAGCACGGGATATCTAAAAATATAAATTTATAATTATTTCACTTATTGAACTAAACATAAAAACACATTAATTTCCATCTATTTTGACGTAGCAGCGCACGCCGAGTATTAGCTGGTTGTTAATAATTACTTCAACTAGTTGCCAATTGTAATATTCCAAGCGCGACAGGCCTACCATCCGTCTGCTGGCCTCACGTCCACATGTGTTAATCACGGAAGTAGACCTAGGGGTAACATGTCGGATCCCCAGCCGTTATAATTGGTCTTCTCAACCTACTTATTGTAGCTACCCATATGCCTCACGATGCTGGGTGGGCACCGGTCCCATACTGGCCGAAATTCCATGGGAAAATTTCTTTCCCCGTGGGGACACGAATCAGCAAGAAGCCTTAACCACTCGGCTACGTCGCGGGAGGCAATATGTAATACTATTGTTAAAATAATTAATACTGTACTGTAATGTTATATTATAAATAATGCGCTAAGTTCCACGAAGCAAACAATTAATTAATATTCACGTCTTAAAAATACTTATTAACAATAAGAGTGACACTAAACATGGCGAATATGAGTATGATGGCCAGATGATATTCGGAGACTATTTGGGCTTAAACGTTCCTGACATTTGTCTTATAGGTGAGGAAAAACCCCGAAAAAAACATCATCCAGGAACATTTTCCCGACCGGGGATCGAACCAGGGCCCGCTGCGTATGAGCAGCGACACAGTGGTTGACGAGATTACTATACAAAGAATAAGATAATAAAATATGCACAGTTCCTGAGATCTCAGCCATCCTGAACTAGGTAAAACATGACCCGAAAGGTCTACTTTTTCACTGACTTTTACTTTGTTGAGGATGGCTGAGTACTCAGGTTTGCTCTACATATTTTATTTTATGTAGTATCCTCAACGTAGTTCGTTAATATCGTCAGTATAATCAGAAGAAAGATTAATAGACATAATTTCTTTTAATCATGAGGAAAAGTAATTTATTTCCTATCATTTTCGTGAAAATCCCTCCTTTATATTTCAGATGAAGGATTATTCGTTAATTTTCCGTGTTAGTCTTCATTAATGACAAATATAAGAATGTTCCTAGAACGTTACGTTGTGATTGGCTAATTTCTATACCATTAAATTGATACCCGAGGTTGTGTCAATGACGAAACCAACAGTTGCTAAAAGACCACAATCTCGATTTCAACGAAAACTAAAGGATTCTAATACACTTATTCACCCCCTCCAGGCGATTTATTGTGTAATTTTTTATTCTAACCCCTAATAGAGTAATCCCTTCCTGACACATATCAGATTTCCCCGGGAATCACTTAGAAATTTGACCTTGAGATAATGACGCACAAGAAGTTTCCTTGAAGTAAGTTACAAGTATTATTTCCTACAAGTGTGTCTTAATGTAAATCCATTTCAAATACAAAATTTGTTATTAGTCTACTATTAAAGAGTGTTCCATAAATAATTCTAAGAATTTGTGTTGCAATTAAGAATAATGAACAGCAAATAATGCTGTCTATGATTATCTCGCCTACTTACAGTATTTTTTTTGTGATGATTTCCCATTTTAGTTCGTTTTACAATAAGTTGTGAACATAACGTAGTCCCTTACAACAAACTCCAGTTCCTAGATTCTAAAAATGACAGATAATGTTGACAAACAACCTCTGTAATGCTGCTTCACACAATCATGAGTCTAGCAAGACTTTTTCGACAGGCTGGACGATCCGTGGTCGATCCCGATCGGCGGAATTGTAAGATTTTTATCCCTCCGGATTGGTGCTGGGGTTGACCTAACATATTAAATCAGTATCTAGAAATTTCTAGGATAAAATCCACCGAGCTGTAGACCTAGCAACCGTAGCTCCATCTCGCGTCGTTGGATATGAAATTTAGGCTGTTGCGTCCACATAGACCTACCTTATGGGCGTTGTTAACGGGATACCTTTACCTTCATTTCTCAGCATCACATTCGTAAAACTACCATAGGTATAATGATTTAAGTAATTACATTACGAATTCGTTAAATTTGTTTTGTATAATGTGTTTAGTATATGATGTGGGTTCCTCTCAGGATCGAGGACACGGTATCCAGATATAGGGGACAGAAGCAGTAGCGAACTACTGACAAGAAGTCGGGGATTTGATGTGATGCTTGCCCGTGAAAATATGTTTGATCAGAAATATTCAAATAATTCGGAGTAAATTAGACACATGATCATTAAGTCAAAGAGTTAATTAATTTAACGTGTATTTTATATAGACACCTATTCTAGTGAAAGAAAAAAAAGAACATTTTGCAAGAAAAAAATAAATTTATAATAAAAGTATTAATTTTATTCTATTTAACTATTTAAACTCATTATTAATAAGTAACTATTAATTCTTAAACTAGAATAATTTATAATTTTTAAGTAAATGTTACTATATATGTTTAGAATTATAACCCTAATTTACATTAGTATATATTAAAACTTTTACTCCAAGAAACTGAAACAAATTTCAATATTGTGATTTAATGAATCATATATATATGTATAAAAGATGTAATGATTTTTAGTGTAGTGATAATATTCAATTTGAAGCCAATATTAGTATCAATATAGCTAATCGCTCTATGTATATTAAAACAACTGCAATTTTCATATTTAACACTAGATTTAAAAAAACTACACAAATACCCATATCTATAGTAATTTGAGGTATAAAGGGATTGATGAAATTGACAACGAAAACTAAAAAGAAAAAAAAATGCTGAAACCTTCCTTCTGGAGTGCCAAAATGGTTTTGGAAAAGGACGATCGTGCATAGATCCATTGTTTAGCATCAGATTATTAATAGAAAAAAGAAGATAATTTCATTTAGAAACCCATATAGCTTTTATACATTTTATAAAAGCTTTTGACAAAGTTCGAAGAGACCTTTTATTTGACATGTTACAAGAAAAAAATATAACAAATTTGTTATTACAAAATATAATAGAAATGTACACTCACAATAAATTAAATGTCAAAATAAATGATTGTATCTCTGAAAGAAAATATATTAATAATGGAGTTCGACAATGTTGCCCACTATCACCAACATTATTTAATATTTACATGAATGAAATAGTTCCTAATGGAACCTAATCGGTACATCAGGAATCATAATAACCAGTAGGCCTACTTTAAAATTCAATACCCTACTTTTCGAAGATGATCAACTTATAATTTCCGATTCAGAGAATAACTTACAAATAGGACTACATACGCTAAATAAAACATTACAAGATTTTGGAATGGAAATATCATTATAAAAGCCAAAAGTAATGGCATTCTTAGGAATGATCCAATCAGAAGTAAGATAAAACACAATAACCAATGCTTAGAACAAGTACAACATTTGAACTATTTAGGTTGTGAAATATCTTATCAAAATGAAAAATTATGTGAACAAGAAAATCACCAAATTTACACAAATCGTAGGAATAATAAATAATACATTAAAAGCTGAATTGGCCCAAAAATCCACAAGAATAAAAATATATAATACTTTGGCATTACCCTCCCTTTTATACAGAAGTGAGATTTGAACATTAAGAAAGAGAGACAGGAGCAGAATCAAAGCAACGGAAATGAAATTTCTCAGAACGACAGCAGGATGCACTTTTTTAGATCGAAAAAAAAAATTAAAAAATAAGAATAATTAAAAGTAGAATCAGTAGAAGAAAAACTCAAAACAGATATCAATTAAACTGTGTAGACCATGTAAAAATAATCCAAGAATCCCAAAAATGATGTTGCAATATAAGCCCAAAATACATAATTGACCAGGAAAACCTCTTAAAAGACTGCTAGATTGGCCGAAACAGGTCTACAAGGGCCTAATTCGTGACGGATAATGATGATGATAAGAATGAATGAGGAAATGTAGATTAGAAGAATGGGGGAAGGAAATGTATGAGAACAGAAAATAAAGAAGCTACGTGATGATTACGTGGAATAAATGAGTGAGCATTTAGAAAAACTCCCAAGTATTCAAAGCTCTTGGAATCTCGATTTCAAATAAGATAACTATTCCACTTTTAGCCATTATGAGGTCGTCAACTTGGACTGGTTTTTTTTTTCTTCTTCCATGCAACTGATTGAAGAACACGACAATGTTTATTCTATAAATGGAAAATGCACTTTCTAAACTTTTAACACATTTTAATCACATGTTGCGTTACAAGGAATCTCTTCAATGATGCAATTTTAGGCGAAGTTGTTTGTTCATTAATTCTTTTACGCTACAGAGTAAATTTGGGTGCATTTTAAGCAAAACATTTAAATTTGAAAGGAAAGTCTACTAGTTAAGTTTATGATCTACATAAAGTGATCAAAATGTATTTATTTATTTTATCCTAAAATTTATATTACACACACAAAATGGCGTAACAGACCAATGTTGGACCTTAGCTACTCCTTTGTTAGGAGTTAATAGCCTAAGTTAATTTAGTTACGCTTATTTTCCTAAATATGTCATGAATGGTGTAAGGTCAACATACCGACCCAATGAGACATCTAGTAGGCAACTAAAGTATTACTAGGATGAATAAGGTCGGTAAATTATGCTTAGAGGCCTCTTTATTCAGGCTTAAGGATATTTTACGAGCCTTAAAACATTCGGCTTAAAGTCCCTCCCGTTGGACTTGCTCCTTGGATTTTTCCATTCTAAAATATCCATCGACCCCGATCGGGTTTGAACTTGCGACCCTCGAGGCCAGATGCAAGGAACATAATTACTAGTCCACCGCGGCCGACAAAAAGGCAATTATGAAGTTTGTAAAGAAGCCCATGCATAATTCAGATGTTTATACAGCATTTCGTTCAATTTAATTTCTTTTTCATTATTTTGTGGAGGCCTATATTGAAGACATTTTATGACATTTAAAAGAGAACGAAACATTTAAATTGGGGATAGATTCTTAGTATGTAGAAGTCATCTGGGCAATTAAAAAGTATTGACTGCCACGCTCTGGAGTATTTTTGTAATGCTTATATAACGAAGGCTGTAATACGATAAGGGGTGGACATTTGTAAGTTAATATTGCTAGCAAGTAACATGTCAGCTTACAGTACTCGAGACTTTGTGCATTACGTATGATTTGATAAACCTTTATAAAATACGATGATAAGTTTTCTTAATAACTAATCTGATGTTTTATGCTGAGAATTGGGTACATGATGTTAATTTCATACTCGGAAATCAGTGACTGAGAATGTGGAGCAAATTCAGTAGAATTTGATTGAATAAACAAATTATTCAGGGAATATTCACGCCTACTCGAGGATGAGGGCCGTGTTGACAATGGTTTTCCTGCGGGATTAACTCTTGGAAGAAGGAGGAGTCGTTATAATAATTATTTGTTGGATATGAGCCACATTATTGTCGTAAGTCAAGGTTAATCCCATTGCAGGTGCTCTCTGGTATCTACCGTCTTTACTAAGATACAGTAATTTAAAATGCTTGCTACTGTAATGAAGCACAGTAATTATTAAGGAAATGTCATATAAATGTCTGTTCCAGTTATAAATAAGAATAAAAAGGAAATTACTAATGGAAGGAAACTGGGTACTGAAATTATGAATTTCCTTGTTTCTTCATAGAAATTTGCTCCCTTTATTGTAGGGACCAGTATATGTTGTAAAATTAGGTTTAATTAAAAAAAAATATTGCATCAGTTTTCTATGTAATCTAAATGGTTATTCAAATCTATAAGTAGTTCACGTTGATCGACTTTCAGCACTACATTTTTGTTGAAGAAAATGAAAAGGTAATTTCATTAAAAATAATAAAACAAATGCGTTTAATTAAATCATGTTTATATTGATTGAAGAACCTTTTTCATTTTCTGGATTATTTTCCCCTATCGAAATATGACATATGGCATAAAATTTCCACTTAATTGACAGTGAGGTAGGAAAAAATGCTGATATTAAAGGTAGATACGTTTTTCGCATTTTTCCCTCCGTTGTTCACATTTCTGCTACAGACACGGAGGGGAGCCCTTGTCACTATGGTAACGGGCAACACACCTGCCGATAAAAATAGAGCACCACATGCAGAAACAGTAATTCAATAAGGAAATTGAAAACGATTATATAACAGTGTGTGTATATAAGCATCCTTCTTGGCACTTAAATCAGTCCATGGCGGGATAGTTCCGAAGAGTCACAAGGTCCACTAAATTGAATGCTATCAATGCAAGCATAAAACAAATTAGACAATTACATTAGTTTAAATTTTCTTAACCGGAATTCGCTACTTCTCGTGACAAGGAGTTAGTCACGAGACTCAATACACCCTGTTCCACCTCTACATAATAGAACATTTTCTATGGAGTAGCCGTAAATAGAACCTTGAACCCGTGCATAGCTAGTTAGATACGCTAACCGAAGCGTTCGTCTAACAATTTAGACCTAAATGATATGAAATAAAACACACTGATATTTATTGGATATAGAAATAAAGTGTAAACCATTTTCAATTTTTTTACTGTTTCCATATTAACTATAAAAATGAAATCAAGTAGTAGCTGTACATATTTTGTTTCTGCGCACCATTCATACTTTCTGCATGGGGAAAGAGACATTTTCTCATGGAACTTCGGCCAGTATGGGACCGGTGCCCACCCAGCATCGTGAAGCATTTGGGTAGATACAACAAGTAGCGGCTCCTGGGTGAGAAAACAAGCTATAACGGCTGTGAGACCCGACATGCTGACCACATGTCACCCCTACACTGGCTAGATGATCGTCTACCTCTGTGATTAGCACATGTGGATGTGAGGCCAGCAGCCGGATGGTAGACCAAGGGCCATGGAGTTTAGAAACCATTCATACAGTGTAACAGAAATACGCAGTACGTTAAAAATGAGAAAGAATTTCTTATAATTGAAGCGTGAAAATATCTTACTTACAGGCATTGATCTCACATAATATAAAATATAAAAGTGAACTAAAAGAGAAGTTTAATTTGAGTATTAAACTCATGCCCCAAATGGGAGTCAATGACCAATCACATTTCAATTAATTTTGATTTACAGCCAATCACAGTCTTTTTCACCTCGATTTTATCATAAGTAATGCTACGAGTGATTTCCAAATGATCGATAAATTCACGACTCACGAAGTGAGGAATGAATTTATCTAGAGAATTTGGAAATCAAGAGTGGCATTTGTTAGGACTATTTAACGAATAAAATTAAGCTGTTTACTCACAAATCATTATTTAACTAGAGTTATTTTAAAATATTATATATTTAATGTAAACGGCGATGTTTGAAAACAAATGAGAAACGATAGGTACGCTTCTACTGCTTCATTGTTTATCACTGCAACCAGATCATACTATTTATTGCCAAAGGAACGCAATATTGTAAGGAGGAGCTTTCTTTAATATGGTAATTATAACACTGATAAATATTTGGTGAAACACTACTCTGATTGGTTGTAAAACAGAAATCATTGAAACGTGATTGGTCATTGACTCCCATTTGGGGCATGAGTTAAATAGTCAGTTTAATTGTATCGTATTAAAATCAAGCTCCTCCTTTTTAACATTCTGAATAGGTCAGATCATTATTTTGCAGTGACTGAATCTCTAAGAAATACTGCTACCATATTGTATATTTAGTGCACGAATGTAAACAGATACTGCTTGCGGGATATAATAGAAAAACATTCATAGTAATTGATTATACCACAATAAAAAGAAACCACTGTTTTGCACTTTTAAGAACGTATTATTTCCCAGGAATTTACGTTCCAGAAAAAAATGTAATTTACATCATAGGATATCAGAAATAAATTAATAACCTATAATGTTGGTTATAAACAGTTTCATGTGTTTCAGTTTTTTCTCCACTAGGGTACATTCTTACAATATTGCGATCCTTCGGCTATAGATATGACCTGGTTGCAGTGATGAACAAATGAAGCGTAGCAAACGTTTCTCATTTGTTTTCAAACATCGCCGTTTACATTAAATATATAAATATTTTAAAGTAACTATATTTAAATAATCATTTGTGAGTGAACAGCTTAATTTTATTCGTTAAAAAGTCCTGACAAATGCCATTCTTGATTTCCAAATTCTCTAGATAAATCGAAAATCATTCGTGGCATTACTTATGAAAACCCATTTTGATATATTATTCCCCTACAATCCACCAAATAACTTGGAGCTCTATTGATCACGTGATGTAGCATTATAGTAAAGTAGATGTTTATAAGAATGAACCAGAATTTCGGGGACTTATGGAAACAATCCTTTAGGGAATGGCTTGTTATTTACACAGGGGGCATAAGTTTCCCCTCGCGTATTACCCCCAGACATACCAAGTGGTCGTGCAAACAGAATGCCCACTCCTTGTGTGTCTACAAACACATATAGAAATAAAGAAAGCGCCCCGCAAAAGAGCTTGTCACACTCAACTAGAGTGCTTGTACTGAATCACTTCAGTTCTCTCCCATCCCCAAATTCATTGCATTGCCAATGTCCATACGACAAATGTGTCGTAATTTTTTTCCTGCCCCAATAATAATTAATTAAATCTTGTCTTGTAAGTCCTTATTTCCCGCATTGAGATATGAGATTTAGGCGCTTTCCATCTACAGGGAATAAATTGAACCATACTAATTTAGTTACATATGTTTTCGTATAGATGCCATTGGAGTAGTCCGTGGTCAGCGTTCCGCCTCATAGTGACATCTAGGAAACCAAGGTAGTACTAGAAAGGGAAAATTTGGTAAATTTTGCTTAGAGGCCTTTTTATTCAGGCTTAAGGATCTTTTACGAGCCTGAAAATCTTCTGACTCGGGATCCGCGGCTTAAAGTCCCTCCCGGAGGACTTGCTCCTTTGATTTTTCCATTCTAAAAAATCCATCGACCCCAGCCGTGTTTGAATCCGCGACCCTCGGAACCAGAGGAAAGGAACATAACCACTAGTTCAGAGTGTAATTAGTATAAATATGAATTTAAATGTAAATTATTTGCAATAAATATAATCAAAATGTCTTATTGATATCTGATGGAATGGGCACGATTTTCTCTGCAAAAAATAAAAACATGTCACTTTGTACTTGTCTGCTTTTCATACAATAATTAAGGAACGTGAAATGGAACAACTATTATTTTAGTATGTTTAGATTCCGTCCCGCATCGAGGAGTTTGTGCCCTGACGTAGATGTACAGGACGCGAACTGGTTCGAGTCTCCAATTTATTCCTCGCATCCTCTGGGACTCGAACGCTATGCTTTCCGGTTTGCCTTAACCTCTACGCTACGGCGTGTATTAAGCATACCTGGAAATCCGTTCCTATGTTCGAAATTTTAAGTTTGATACCATCGAATGCCATGGAATGTTTCGCCTGAAGAAAATTAGAGTATTCGCCACTTCTCGTCAAAGATATCGATATGATATCCCTGGCAAAACTTCAAAAAGTAAGAAATAATCCCTAGAAGTCTTGAAACAGAAATAGGTTATATTACAACCACAAACCGTGAAATGTAATTAGTTATTTTGAAGATATTTAAAAAATAACCAATAAAACATCTCTTTCGCCAGAAACTCATATTTTTCCTTATAGAAATTAAATAAAGTAGGTCTATCTAAACACATGTGTAATAAACACTTATTTATTGAAATGTGTTTCCATTAATGTGTTTAAATGAATACACGGAATTGCAACATTATCCGAACAGTTTTCAGGATACTGGAATTCTAGAAATGTGTGAAAAAAATTAATGAGGGGTGGAGTCTATAGTATAGTACAGCATCTTGGCATGTCCTGGCTATGGAAAGAAAACACGGTCGAGATTCCATCACTGTGTCTGGCGGAATTGTACGTCAAACATTACAGAAGCGAGTCTATACGTCAAGAATAAGAAATCACATGTAAAATATACAACACGTGTATCTGCCCACCTGCACAGATGACTGAATGTCAAATACAATCTCATTCACAAGGCTGGATATAACAATTTACAAGCACCAGCATTTAATCTCTATAAATCAACAGTATCGTGTCGTGTGCAGGTTAGATTAAGTAGTGTTTAGAGATCACAAGTCCAAAACAATATGAGTAGCTTGAGTGGTAATAAAATAAAATATAGGCCCTATATATTTAATTGCATATATCCAAAAACTTTACAAAGTTCTGGCTGATGTAATTATTTAGAGAACTCATAATTGCGGAATCTTCTTTAAACAAATAGTACGTCCGCAAACCCATGAGACACTGAAGCCAATCCAAATATATGTTACAAGATCAACTGTTTCAATGCCGTGCGTCGGTCTCAGTGGTTATGTTCCTTGTCTCTAGGATCGTGGGTTCAAATCCGGTCGGGGTGA